>CM076577.1:798398809-798961086 GCA_034641835.2 Pinus albicaulis
ATTCATTATCAAGCTTTGTTTCTGCTTAGTCATATTTTATATTTGATTCTGTTACAATATTTGCAATTGCATTTGTCATTTGTCATCAACCAATTAAGCTTCACTCTGTTTTTAATCATTAGCTTCTTTCCACTAGCTTTCTAGTCATTTTCCTTGCGAACATAAAACTACCAAAAGACCAAAAACATCATAAATTATCACAAAAAGACCAAAAACATCATAAAACACTAAACAAAACGCATTAAGAGACAAACACCTAGGCACATACGGTGCACTTCACTTCAGCAGTTTACCAACCCTGGTTGACAATTAAATGAACTCAATTTAGGAGACTAGGTTGAGACCAAACATTTTGGCACCGTTGTCGGGGAAGTGAAAACTAGGTAACCTTTGTTTCTTAGCATCCAAAAAAAATTATATGCGTAGGGAGAGAGATTCAAGGGGAAGATTTATAAGCAGCAGAGGCAGAAGTTTGATTTCTAGAACACCACTTGTTTCATCTAGATCCAGAGCTAGTACACCTTCAACTCAGACCCACATTCCATCCTTTACTGATCCTGGACTTCTAGAAGATCTAAGGTCAACTATTCCATTAGAGAAACCTTCCACTTCATCCATTGAACCTGCCATAGAAGAAGATTTAAAAACTCCTGTTAGGGACACAAACCTTTCTACTTCCACAAGAGAGTCAACCGTGGCAGAAGAAGGAGGAGGAGGAGTTTTTAATGGAGAACACACACTATTTGGAGGTAGAGGTAGAGGTAGAGGAGACGGAGGAAGAGGAGAAGGAGGTAGAGGTGCAGATGGAAGAAGAGGTAGAATAGGAAGCTCTTTTGGGTTCCCTATAATTGATGAAGAAACCAATACAACCATGAAAAACATTTCACCCTCTGTCCTTCCAAACTTCTATGGACTTAAAACTGAAGATCCTGAGACCTTCTTATTTGAATTTGAAGTTCTGTGTAGAACTTATGACTACTTACAAGATGCTCAAAAACTGAAATTATTCATTTCAACCTTGAAAAGAGCAGCATTGAAGTGGTTTATGAGTCTGATCAACAGTTCTATTAGAACATGGGAAGACATGAAACAAGCATTTATAGAGAGGTATTTGGATTATTGTATGCCGGTTAATCATAAGGAAGAAGTGTTCAAGATGTTACAAAAAGAAGATGAAAATTTGGAAGATTTGTTGGAGAGATTTAATTACAACATCAAAAGAGCAAAAATGGAAAACCTAGATCAAGACACCTTGAAAGCTCTTTTGTTGAAAACAATTAGGGATGAATGGTTGGATATCCTTAACATGATGGGAAAAGGGGATATATCACAGCTCACATTACCTGAAATATCTGAGTTATGTATCAATCTTTCAAGAGGGAAATCTAAAACTGTAAAAGGTCCAAGAGATCCTGCTCTTGCAAGGGCAAGTAAGTCTGCTTCTGGGACAGTAAGTAGATCAGAAATAGGACACATGCTTGATGATTTTAAATCCGACATCTTAGGGAGTCTTAGTGAACAAATAGACACCCTTAAGATACAAAACAAGCAAAAAGCTGAATCTGATGCCTTGGCAATCTTTTGTCCCAAATGTAGAAAGAAACATGCCTTAAGAGAGTGTCCTTTGGATGTAAAAGTTGTAGAAACCTGTCATTTGTTCTCAAAAACATGAAACCAAGAATTGTCCTTCTCTTCCTGGTCTCAAGGCTGTCTTTCAAGACGAAACTCCTACAGATTCCACAGAGTCCCTCAATTTTGTATCTAGAAGGCCTTGGCAAGGACCTCAGACACAAGGATTCCATGATCAAATGTATAATCAACCTCCACCTTGGAATTCTTGGCAGCAACCTTGGCCTCAATTTCAAAATAAATCTCCAGCTTGGGCACAAGGATCACAAAGTCCCTATGGAAGATACTCCCCATACTATCAGTATCCACCATCCTATCCACCATATCCAAATTTTTATCCTCAAAATCCTCAACAAAATTTTCCTCAAAATCTTCTACAAATTTTTCAACAAAATCCTCAACATCATCAGAACCAACCACATCAAAATCAACCACTTTCATTACCATTCCCTCAAAAATCAAATCAATTTCCTGCTCAACCCATACCAAACCCCAATAATAAAAATCCTCAGAACACATACATGATAGAAGGCCACCAGTTTCCAACTTATTTAATTACTCCTCTAGACCTTAGTGATGTTCAACTTAGGTCTGGAAGAATACTTGAAAAGAGGAAACCTTCTGTGATTATACAAGAACAAGATAACTCTGAGGAAGACTCTCTACGGGTGAATAAAAGTCTTGAGGGAGACACATCTTTTCAAGACCCAAACACTGAAAAATCAAAGAAAAAAGATCCAATAAATTCAACTCCTGTATTAGAGCAACCATCTACATCTACTTCTATACCTCCTTTTCCAGAAAGACTACAAATTGATAGAGGTGTAGAAAAACAAATCATGGTGCCTAATTATGATTTCCTAGATGAGCTGAGAAATGTTTGCATTAAAATTTCATTATTACAAGCCATCAAGGAAATTCCAATTTTAGCCCAAACAATAAAGGAGTTGAGTATGAAGAAAACAAGAAAAAGAATAAGAGAAACAAATAAAATTCAACTGGAAGGACAAATAGAAGACATTATGATGGGCAAGATTTCTATTCCAAACTATCTTGACCCAAGAAATCCAGTTGTCAAAATTCACATCAATGGAATTGAAATTAAAAACACACTCATTGATTTAGGAGCAGCAATCAATATCATGAGTAGACAAATCATGGATATACTGAAACTTCCTAATCTTCTGTTTATACCCACACTATTACAATTAGCAGACAGATCTGTGATCAAACCAGATGGGGTAATAGAAGACATTCCAGTGTCCCTAGATTCTTGGGAGTACCCTGTGGATTTCATGATGCTAACTCCTAAGAATAATCTAGGAGGCCATCATGTTATATTAGGAAGACCTTGGTTGGCTACAGTTGATGCTTTTATTACTTGTAGATCCGGTGATATGTATATCTCTGATGGTATTTCAACTAAGAAATTCACTTTATATCCTCCAGCTAGGACAATTACAAATCTAGATGACACTCAATGGATAGAGGATGAAGAAGATTTACAACCTCTCTTCACAATTTCAGAAATTAGTGAAGATAATCAAATTCTGAATACTCTAGAAAATTTTGAATCCTCTCCAGAACACAAACATGAATCATTTCAAGAGGGATCCAATATTGAGTTTTTGTCATCAAGGCAGATGTCTCTTCATTCTATGGATAAATTTGGCAGCTCTACAAGTGAGATTTTTCCAGGCAAAACTTTGAACATAAACAAGAACCTAGAAAATCTCAACAAGAAGAGTTAGTCAAAGTATTACAGAGACATTCTTCTGCATATGCATGGGAATACACTGACATGAAAGGGATAAGCCCCAAGACTTGCACTCATCACATCTATATAGAGGAAAATTGCAAACCAATCAGACAACCTCAAAGACCGATGAATCCAAATCTTAGGGAAATTGTTAAAGAAGAATTGCAAAAATTGTTAAATGTCAATTTCATCTATCCTATTTCAGATAGCCAGTGGGTTTCTTCTTTGGTAATTGTGTTAAAGAAAAATAAAAAATGGAGGGTATGTGTTGACTACCGAGAACTAAACAAAGCTACTCTTAAAGACCATTTTCCCTTACCTTTCATAGATCAAGTGTTAGATACATTAGCTGGCAAGAAGTACTTCTCATTCTTAGATGGGTTTAGT
The DNA here is from genome assembly GCA_034641835.2 of Pinus albicaulis. Lineage (NCBI taxonomy): Eukaryota > Viridiplantae > Streptophyta > Pinopsida > Pinales > Pinaceae > Pinus > Pinus albicaulis. The sequence continues at coordinate 798,402,585 of CM076577.1, forward strand.
GGTTACAACCAAATCCAAGTAGCACTTGAAGATCAAGACAAAACCACATTTACTTGTCCTTGGGGTACCTATGCTTACCGAGTATTGCCATTTGGATTATGCAATGCACCTGCAACATTCCAAAGGGCAGTATTAGGAATTTTTTCAGATCTAACACATGATTGTGTAGAGGTGTACATGGATGATTTCACAGTTTATGGAAACTCATTTGAAGAAGCTTTAGAAAACTTGGAAAAAGTTTTAAAAAGATGTCAGGAAGCAAATCTTTCACTTAGTCATGAAAAATGTTTTATGATGTTTACTGAAGGTATTGTTTTAGGGCATCACATTTCAGGGGATGGGATTAAAGTTGATGAGTCAAAAGTTGAAGTCATCTCTAACTTATCTATTCCAAGTTGTCAAAGAGATGTTAGAAGTTTTCTAGGATTTACAGGATATTATCGGAGATTTATAGAAAACTTCACCAAAATAGCATCTCCACTCTTCAAATTACTTACCAAAGATTGTGAATTCAAATGGACTTATGATTGCCAGTTAGCCTTTGAGACCCTGAAAACCAAAATTTCTGAAGCACCTATATTAAGAGGACCTAACTAAAAGTTACCTTTTCATATCTCCACAGATGCCTCTGATACAGCTCTAGGAGCAGTATTGGGGCAGAAAGACTTGATTCCTTATGCCATCTATTATACCAGTAAAAATTTGACTCCTGCATAGTTAAACTATACTGTAACTGAAAAAGAGTTTTTAGCTGTTGTTCATGCCATAAACAAATTCAGACACTATATAACAGGCTATGAAACTTTTGTTCACATTGATCATTCTGCAATTAGATACTTAATGAACAAATCAATTACTAATGGCAGAGTCATAAGATGGTTATTGCTCTTACAAGAATTTAACATTACCATTCTAGATAGGCATGGAAAACAAAACACAGTAGCTGATTTCCTATCTAGACTCCAAAATATCAAAGATGACACTCCAGTTGAAGATCAATTTCCTGATGAATATCTTTTTGCAATTTCTACTCAAACTCCATGGTTTACTGATATTGCTAATTATTTAGTTTCAGGAAAATTTCCTTCAATAATGAATGCAAGGGATAAAAGAAAAATCATTTATGACAGTGAAAAATATTCATGGGTTGCTAATGAGTTGTACAAGACAGGTCCAGATTTGATCATTAGGAGATGTGTTCGGGAAGATGAGATGCCCGAGATTCTCAAAGCATGTCATGATGAACCTTGTGGCGGACACTTTGCTGATAAGAGGACAACTTATAAGATCCTTCATTTAGGATATTATTGGCCATCCTTGTTTAAGGATGCTAAAGAGTATGTCAAAAGGTGTGACAGTTGCCAAAGGGTAGGGAAACCTTCTCCTTCAGGTGAGATGCCATTACAACCTCAGGTACATATTGAACCTTTTGAAAAATGGGCTTTGGATTTTGTAGGACATATTAGTCCTCCATCAAGACAGAAGAGGTATATATTAGTTTGCACTGATTATGTTACTAAATGGGTAGAAGCCAAGCCATTAATTATTGCTAATGAAGCATCTGTAGTTACTTTTCTTTTTGAGGATATTTTTACTCGTTTTGGTGTCCCAAGGGAAATTGTTACAGATCAAGGAGCTCAATTTACATCAAGGCTAGTGGAGCAAATGATGGAGAGATACAAAATCATGCATAGAAAATCTACTCCTTATCATCCACAAGCAAATGGTCAAGTGGAATCTACTAATAAGGTCATTGAAGGAATCCTAACAAAGACTGTTCATTTACATAGAAGAGATTGGGTAGATAGGCTTCCTAAAGCCTTGTGGGCCTATAGAACTACATGGAGAAACACAATAGGCCATACTCCTTATGAACTTGTTTATGGAAAGCAAGTTTTGTTTCCCATAGAGTTCCAGATTCAAACTTTCAAAATGGCAGTTCAGCTAGGACTTGATTTAACGGATGCACAAAAGCATAGACTGGAGCATATTAATGAATTGGACGAGATCAGAGAATATGCAGTTCAGAAAACAAGTCTAGTCCAACAGCAAAGGACTAGATGGCATGACAAGTACATCAAAGAGAAGAAATTCAAAGAAGGTGACTGGGCTCTCTTGTTTGATTCAAAATTCAAGGATTTTCAAGGTAAATTTCAAACACATTGGCTTGGGCCATATGAAATTGTTGAAATTTTTTACAATGGAGCAGTAAAAATCAAGACAATAGATGAAGAAGAGGTCACTTTTCTTGTGAATGGTCATAGATTGAAGCTATATCACAAACCACTCTCAAGAGAAGAATTTGTCAAGAAGTTCCAGGAAAACAGTGATGTGAAGTTAATGAAGAAGAATCTTTCTTCTTCATCAACTTGATTGAATTTTCTGAAGCATTTCTTTTGAAAAAAAAAACTAATAATAATAATAATAATAATAATAATAAAAATAAGGTATAAACATGAAAACCAATCATTGATTGGCATGTTTATACAGAAAAGATAGGGTGAAAATCAGATTTTTTCTGACACTCTAACTTTTCCCATTTTGTTTTTGCAAGCAGCTGTTACAAAATCATAAGTTCAGATCCATTGTACTTATGATCCATTTCATTTCATATTCATTCCATTCACTTATCCATCCATACTCCATTTCATTCATTCATTCATACTTCACTTCATTCCATATATCATTCATCTCATTCCATACTTCATCCACCTCATTTCCATGTCAAAATTCAAAATTTGATGTCTTGCTGCAAATGAATAACAAATGTCATGGATTGCAGGGCAGTTTTTATATTCTTCCACTCAATTTCATTGAATTCATTCCATTCCATCATCCACTTCATACATATCATGACTCATCATCCATCTTCATTCATATAACATCTCACTTATATTCCAAACCACTCCATTCCATGATCAAAATACTCTACAGGTACATTCTGCAGCTTAACAGATATTCTGCAGCTGATCAGACTTTCCGCAGCCAGACAGTCATTCCGCAACTACAAATCCTGAAGGCACTAATCAGTAGACATTTGAATTGCAACAAGATGATCTAGTATATCTATGAATAAGAAGAATCAAGGAGGTTTATGAAGACTCTTCCAAAGGAGAACTAAGAAGACAAAGACCACAAAAAGCAAATGAAAAGCAGAGGTAACAAGTTTTGATTATAATGGCATTTCATAAGGTTTAGCATAGTTTTAGTTATGAATCATTCGAAAAAGTTGTTTTAATTATTTTTATTGATCATGACCAAAATACCCTCCACAAACTTTGGATTAAAATCTCTCATTTCAAATTCTATACCCGACATCATTTAAGCGGCTAAAAAGGCTGAAGTGTTTAATTTCCTCACGTCACCCAACCAAATCATTCAATGATGATTTTATTTTCCGTTGTAAAAATATCCGCCATCTTTTCACTCATTAATTCGTTTTCTCCACCTCACTTCATTAACTCATTTCCGTAACTACTTCCATCACTCCATTCTGTAGCCAGCACCTCATTCCGCAAAATAGAGATATTCCTATCACCGTGAGCAGAGCAAAGGGTATATCAGTTTGAATATCAAAGCCCTATCACCGTGAGCAGAGATTGAGCATTATCACTGTAAACGCAGAGGTATAGCAGTGTGGAATTTGAAGCCATTTGTCACCAAAAGGCAGAGGTATAGCAGTTTGGAATTTGAAGCCATTATCACCAAAAGATAGAGATATATCATTGAGGAATTTGAAGCCATTGTCACTGTCAACCAGAGGCATATCAGTCCGAAATTTGAAGCCATTTTCACTGTCAACCAGAGGCATATCAGTTCGAAGTTTGAAGCCATTGTCACTATTAACACAGAGGTATATCAGTTTGAAGTTTGAAGCATTGTCACCGAGAACTAGAGGTATATCAATTCGAAGGTGAAAATTATTATTTCCGTGGGCAAAAAGAATATTAATCTGAACATTGAAGAAGCAATTATGGGTCTTATTGTAAGAACCGAACCAGTGGGTACAACATACTTGGAAGGATACCCTCAATGTAAAGAAATGTTGCAATAGGTAGGATGGCTACAATTTCTTGAGAAATTTAATGGCTTCCACAAAGAAGTCACTAAAACATTTGCAAGGTCATTTAAAGGAGCTGAGGTTGAAGTGGGGGATGTTAAATTCGCTGTCACTGAAGTTTTCATTGCAGAAGCTACGGGATTGCTTAGAAATGGAGGGAGATGGTTCAAAAACAGAGAATTACATAATGAATCCTGGAAGCAAATTCTAAAATCACCAGGTATGGATATCATTGTGTTTAAGAAAGGAATTCCAAGTTCTGCATTGAAAAATAAATGGAGAAACATACTGCTTATTCTTCAAAAATTTATTACATGTGAGGGTAGATATGGCACATTTTATGTTTACCACATTAGACTGATAATGCATTTTCTAGGGGAAGAGTTAAACTTACCCTACTTTTTGCTTCAAAGTTTGAAAAAGATGGCTTCTTGTGTTCAAAGAAGGGTGCAATTTTTAGAGACAACTCTATATCATCATGGCTTGGTTAAGATTTTAATTGAACACCATTTAGCCAAAACAAATGATACTTGGGACAATTTCTTGATAAGAAATCATTTTGAAGAGCCAAAAGAGCCCTCACCTGAACAACAGCCTACAAGGAGAAGCAGAAAATGGAGAGCTTCAAAAATTGAAATTGACAAAACAGTCCAGGAAAGTAGTGAGGAAATCATCTCAGAGAAGTTGACTCAAATCAAGATACAACTCAAGAAAAAGAAGGTAATCAGGAAATCTGCCACAGAGAAAGGAGAGGGATCTTCCCAGCCAAGAAGAAGCCATAGACTAAAGGGGAAACTAAGGAAAACTCAGATCAAACAAACAGGGGTGATAAATATAGAAGATGAGGAAAATCTATTGAAGAAGATGTTGAAGAGGATTTTAATGAAGGAACCCCTGAAATTGACCATGCTCAACAAGAAGTTTATGACTATGTTGAAACTTTGGAAAGGAAAGCTTCAGAAAGTAGAGAGAGAACCCCTAGTCCTCCACTGTCCGAAATAGATGTGTTAAGAAGGAATAGGTATGAGCTGGAAATACTTAATAGACACATCAAAAATGAGAATGACATTCTGAAGGAACAAGTCAAACTCAAAACCGATATGAACTCAACCTTATCTCTACATATGGACAAAGTGGAAAAGGCTAATGAAAAGTTGAAAAAGAGGAACAAGAAGCTAATCAGGGCACTTACCAACTTAAGGTTCAAACTTGTCATCAGAAAACCCAAAAGATCTTTAGCTTCCAGGCAAAGGAGAAGGAGAGGATTAGATGTTCTTGCAAAAGCCTCTGAGTTTATGGAATAAGTTGCATGAGGACATGCAAGAAGTCAGCAGTGGGGTTATGTTGAGCCTCAAGATTGTGCTTTCTTTCATCTTACTTTACCTCATTTTCCTTTTTCCATTGTTATCCCAGACCCAATTGATCAATTAATTTAGTTAAAATTACTTTTAGAATGGTTTGCATGACTAACTTGCTAAGTTTTGTGATTTTTGTCATTGTAATGCATTTTGATCGGAACTAGCTGCAGAATGCAGACATTCCGTAGCTAACCGGCAATTCTGCAGCTGTCTTCACGTTTGGGTATGTTCCAGGTGGCCTCTCAAGAAAAACCGCATATGGGTATATTCCACGTCATGTCTACATTGTTCGTTGCTCACCATGAAGGAAAAACCGAATTCTGGATATGGTTTTGGTACGTGGGAACACATTTAGGAAGGCAGACTTCTAATAGGACTGTCTTAGTCCAGATGTCCTTTTTTTCTTTACGTTTCCATCTTCAAGAGTCCTAATGTGATTTCGATAAGGAAAGACAATGATCTTGAAATTGTTGCAAGTCTTGTTATGTAAATTTGTTATAAAAACACTTGGGAAACTGAGAGCTAGGCTAGATTTTGCTCTAGATTTTGCTTAGATTATGTGCTACATTTCTGAAGACGCAGATTGCTCTGTTCAAGTTATTTCTCCTTTAATGAAGAAGATAGTATTGTTTTGAAAGCGTTGATTTGATTTGGAGTTAGATTCCGTCTGGTGGTAGAGGGCCCCTGCCTCCTGCACGGTTTTACTTGCGTAATTTAGATAAGTATCTTAGTTGCCTTTACGTTTTGAAGTTTGAATTCGTAGTTGTTTTCATTAGCCACTATAGTTATACTCGTTCTAAAAACTCTTCCAAAAGAAGAAGCTCTTCCAAAAGATCATGATAATGAATGGGAAATGGCCATAGTGTTGTAGGATTTAATTGTGATTTCTTTTGTTCACCATCACAATTATACTTTTGCTAAGCACTCTTCCAAAAAATCCTTATGATGTCTTAAGCATGATTGTGATCCTGAACGTTTCAGTTGTGTGTTTCCACTAAGTACCATAGCTGTTCTTGCTCTTAAAACGCTCTTCCAAAATATCATAATGATGGGTAGGAGATAGCTATGATATCTTAGTTTTTAATTGCTTTCAGTCTTTATGTTTGCATTTGCACTGAATTGTACAGTTATAATTGTTCTAAGAAACTCTTCCAAAATACCAATCATGATGAACAAAACAGGCTGTATAATCCCATAGAATAATGCATGATAGCTTAGTTAGGATACTCCGGAGTCTAATTGCATTTAACTCATGCTCTGTTATTTTGTTTTGAGTTTGATAATGACTTGTTAGTTCAGCACTGTTTTAAACTAGTGACATCTTAAGTTCAGTTTTAGCTTAACTCATTGCATTTGCACTCCACATTTAGTTGTCATCCACTGCATATTAGATTACTTCAGTTGTTAAACTTAACAAAACAGCCTTCATTATTTACAAACCTCTTCTTGTTCCAAATCTATAATTAATTCATAAACATAGGAACAGAAGACAGTATCATTTCAAGGCCTGAGGTACTTTTGCAACTTCTTTACTACTTCATAAACAGAGCCTTTCCTCAAAAGACTACTTTAAAAAGAAATCTATAACTTTTGGGCGAGGTTTAGTGATGATTAACTAAGTTGCAGAATAGAGTTAGGAACTAGTCTTAGAGTGGAGATCTTATGATGGTATCAATTTTTTCCTCCAAATATGCTTCAACAAATCTCTAATCATGGATAAAATGTTGCATCATTATAAGCTAGTTGTTTAATTGTTTTAGTTAGGGGAATTTGCATACTTAGCTGACCACTTCTCAAGCTTTCTCTCAAAATACTTCTGATGAAAGAATTGGACAAGTTGAGTTTATGTTTTGAGTCATTTGCTTAAAAGTCATTATCAAGCTTTGTTTCTGTTTAGTCATAGTTTAGATTTGATTTTGTTTCAGTAGTTGCCTTTGCATTTGCCACTTGTCATCAACCAATTAGGCTTCACTCTGTTTTAATCATTAGCTTCTTTTCACTAGATTTCTAGTCATTTTCCTTGTGAACATAAATCATCACAAAAGACCAAAAACATCATAAAACACTAAACACAATGCATTAAGAGACAAAACACCTAGGCACATACGGTGCACTTCACTTCAGCAGTTTACCAACCCTGGTTGACAATTAAATGAACTCAATTTAGGAGACTAGGTTGAGACCAAACACTATTCTCATGTTTAACCCCACCATTATAGATGAAGTATGGCCACACATCTAGAAGCTAGAGGGAAGAACATTTTTGAAGAGGGTAGAAGAAACCTTTTAAGGGTAAATCCAAAGAGAAGGCCTCAAAAGGTAAAAGCAAAAAGAATGCATTTTCTAAGAAAGAGGGAGAAAATTTGGTTTGTAAACATTGTCCAAAAGAAGGCCATGATGAAACTCATTTTTTGAAATTACATCCTAGAATGAGGCCAAAGAAACCCAATAACAAAGGGAAACAGAAAACTACTACTAAAACTCAACATGATTTAGGAGATGATTCGGGTGATGAATCTAAGATTACATCCATGGGATTGAAGAACATGAAGGGGAAAGAAATTGAAACTAAACCCAGTACTAGTACATCAAACTGTCACATACATGCTCCAAATGAAGAAGAAAAAATTGAACTGTTTCATGTGAGGGTCATATCCAAACATACCAAGATTGACACATTGTTTGACAGTGGGTCACAAACAAACTTAATCTCTGAAGACTTGGTCAAGAAACTTAACCTTGAGACCATAACACATCCAAAACCATATCCATTGGGTTGGATTTGTAAGGATGCAAATTTATAGGTTTCAAAGAAATGTATATTGAGGTTTGCAATCACTGCAATTTTTGTTGACACAGTTGAATTAGATGTGCTTCTGCTTCACATAACAAGAATTGTGTTGGGGATTCCTTACTTGTATGATGAGAAATCGATCTTCCATCGCCATGAGAAAAAGTATCATTTATTCAAATATGGCAAGGAGTACATTGTTAGAGCACATCGCAAGAAAACAAATATTGCTATGGTAAATGTTGGACAGGTAAAGAGGCTGGTAAATTCAAGTAAGAATTTCGTTCTTCTAATAATTAAGCCTAAAGCTGATGTTAATCATGAATCATTTGAGGGATGTGATCCTAAGTTGAAATCATATTTATATGATGTAGTTAATGCACATCATGATATGTTTCAGGAGCCAATAGGATTTCCTCCAAAAAGAGTGATTCAACATGAGATTCAGTTGCAGCAAGATTGTCCTATTCCAAACATGGGTATGTATCGCATGTAGATAATGGAGAATGATGAAATAAAGAGGCAAATAAAAGAGATGTTGGACAAAGGAATTATAAGGCCAAGCACCTCGCCATGCAGTTCACCCATAGTCTTGATTCCAAAGAAAGATGGGACTTGGCGCATGTGTGTAGATTTCCGAGCTTTGAACAATATTACGGTAAAGAATCATTACCCACTCCCAAGAATAGATGATTTGCTTGATTAGATGAAAGAAGAAATTTTTTTCACTAAGTTAGATTTACGAAGTGGATATCATCAAGTAAGAATTGAATAAATTGACATATGAAAAACTGCATTCAAAACCAAACAAGGACTCTCTGAGTGGCTAGTTATGCCATTTGGTTTGTGTAATGCACCGACAACTTTCATGCATGTTATGGATAGTGTTTTGCGTCCATTCCTTGATGAATTTGTGATTGTGTACCTAGATGACATATTGATTTTTAGTAAAACAAGAGAAGAACATGTCTTGCATGTGAATAGAGTGCTTGATATTTTGAAGAAAGAGAAATTGTTTCTTAAGATGTCAAAGTGTGAGTTTGGAAAGACTTATTTGGTATATTTGGTTCATATTATAGGAGGAGGAGAGTTGAGAATTGATCCTTCTAAAGTGGTAATGCAGGGGCATTAGGCCCAAGACAACATTTTGTATATAGATAGACATAGGGGGTCTTATATATTTCTTGCTCATGTAATTATTGAATGAATTGAGTGATTTTAGTTAATTATGGAGAAAATGTAACTGCCCAAATGATTAACTGGGCATATGAAGAATCAGTTCAATACAGTTAGAGATTTAGGCTAAAATAGGATTTGAGGAAATCCAAGGTTTTTGTCGATTCCTAGTAGGAACTGAATCGATTGATCATCTAATTGTATAAAAATAGGCCTAAAAGGCATAATAGGTAGACCTGGATAGAGACCTACAAAGAGCTGCATAGATCGAGATAGTGAGTAAAAGGCCATTGAATCAGAAGATCTGGCCGAGCTAAAGGTTCTTGTAATTAAACCCTGTATATTTTATGGAAGAGTTTGTTTCAGTACCCCTGTGCGTTTGTTGGTTAAATTCTGTGTAATTGAGTTCGAATTCAATAAGCCAGGATATGACAATCAGTGTGATGACCCCGTGCTGAGGGCTTCTGTTAATATATGGATTCAATTTAAGATATAATTGTTTGAGTAATGCTTGATGTGAATCTCTGCGTGAGTGCTTATACTCCTGAGTGCTTGTAGATGTACACATTCTGTGGCTGTATTGAAGGTAGGACTGTCTTGTGCGAAGAGGCCTATCGCATCAGAAACCCTCTCTGAGGTTGGTGTGAATCACCGTGGAAATTTGTGAAGCTCTGTTGGGAGAGAGAGCCACGGACGTGTTCTGTGTATACAGGGCGTATTATCTTTGTCTATCGAAATAGTAGTGTGTCCCGTGTGATTTATACAATGCAAAGGAAGGAGTTTCTGTTGAAGGCGAGAACCCTGAGTTGAATAGTCTATAGCGATTCCGTTGGAACTGTATACCTGCATCGCGATTAAATTAAATGAAGTTGTAAAACAAGGAATTGAAATGATGATAGCGTGTGGAAGTGGAATCCTTTATAATGTGTTGTGGAAGAATGGGCAGAACCATGAATGAGTGAGCAAGCGGAACAGTGAACGTGAAGGCAGTTTTGAAACATAAAACAGGCAGTATCGTGTAGCTCCAAGGCTGGTAAGTGGAATGTGAAAAAAAAATGTGATTCCACACAATGGTGGACGCATGGCCTTTGGTGGTATTAGAAAACCATCCTCATCGTGTGAAATTGGAAAATTAACCCTCGTGCATCTAATTTGCGCGATATCCGTTGATTGTCGTCGGATTAGTTGGTTGGGCGCGACGAGATGGTGATCGTTGGATGAAAACGGTATGTATGTTGTGGTCCAACGTTTTATTTTTGGCATTAGACTGAAGTTGAGTCGAGTTTATATATAGTAGCAGATGTTCGTATACGGTGCGAAAGTTTCATAGAATATCGTCGATTAATATTTAAATACATTGGTGTTAAAACAAAGTTTAGCTTTGAATGAGTAAGCGTGGAGATAGAGGGAGCATGGGCTTTGAACTATGGTTTTAGTCACGATATTCGAATACAACTTCGAATAGATATATAGAGGGGTCGGTTCACTGTTTTATAACTGAAGGTCTCTCCATATATCCTAAGTCTCATTTCTCGCAGGCACATTAAGTATTGAAATGATTGAACCTTAGATGTAAGAGCTATTGTTGGGTTAATGTGTATAATGTGCTTTGATGAGTGAACCTTTGGGAAGTGTTTGATATATTGTGAATGAAGTGTGGGGCCCGATTTATATACACATGGCTGTATGATCATATATTAACGGTAAGAAGTAATTGAGATGCATTTCGGCTTATTATAAGAATGTGCCTTGGCCTTATTATATGATGGAAGGTGCGAAAGAATAACAAACCTTGGATATGGGGGTTGATCGAGTTTAATGAAAGGGCATGTTGTGTGTAATGATGGTTTTATTAAACTTTGAAGAAACAGTGAAACTTCCGCCTTATGTAAATTTCCAGCTCAGGAAATAGTGTATTGTGAAATTTCCCAGACAAGGAAATTGTGTTGCGAGGAAAATAGGAGGTGCTTTTTATATGCACAGAGAGAAAATTTTTGGGACTGTGGGTTTTACCCGGCACCAAGTGGAATCCATTGTGAATTGGCCCACACCCAAAACAGTAACCGAGGTAAGAAGTTTCTTAGGTGCAGCTCAGTATTGGAGAAATTTTATTGCTAACTTTTCTTCCATTGCAGGTCCTATGCATGCAGTGACAAGTGTGAAGAAAGGCTTCGAATGGGGAGGCAAACAACAGCAAGCTTTCGAAGCTTTAAAAGACAAGATCAGTTCAGCTCTAGTCCTTGCATTACCAAATTTGAGACAGACATTCGAGATTCAAACTGATGCTAGTGATTATGCCATGGGCGCAGTACTTTTGCAGCATGGTAAGCCTATCACATTTCATTCTGAAACATTTAATGGTATTGTGACAAATTATCCTACATATGACAAAGAACTATATGCATTGGTATAAAGTGTCAAGAAGTGGAAACACTACTTGATGGGTAAAGAGATGATTGTACATACCGATCACCAACCATTACAGTACTTGCAGTCACAAACAAAATTGCAGCAATCAAGATATTTCAGGTGGATAGGATTTCTTCAACGGTTTCACTTGGTTGTAAGATACAAGAAAGGTATTTTCAATAAAGTTGTTGATATGATTTCAAGACCAATCATTAGTGCATCTACTTTACTCAAAAAATATTATGTTGTACATGAGAGTTACATAGAACAATATGCACATGACATTGATTTTCAAGATGTGTATGCTAGTTTGAGTGAAGGGAATCAAGTTGAAGAAAACTATTATCACATGCATAAAAATTTGTTGTTTCATTTGGGCAAGTTGTGTATACCACAAGGAGAGAGGCTAAGTGTCATGAGAGAAGCTCATTTATCTCTTATTACTGGACACTTTGGGGTAAGCAAAACAGTGGCGCATGTACAGAGGTATTTCTATTGGCCTCGCATGATAGATAGTGTGTCACGTTTTATAAGAGGTTGTTGTTGGCGAAAAGGAGGTCTCTGAGCAAGACCCAGGTTTAGGATAGAAGCCAACAAGGTTTACGCAGTAGTCTAGCACAACACCGGCATTTTCACCCTACTCCAAGGAGCAGAGCATCTCACCCGAAGCGTGTCGTGACCTTAGTAAGGTTAGGAGACAGATCAAGTATCAAAAATTTAAAACCATAAAGAGAAACTAAAGTAACTTGAAACAGCAAACAGATCTCGCTACTATGTAAAATACATTACTCATTAAGTACATTCAGGATGTTGAATTAAAATTTAAAATGGGGCATACATTCATAATAAGCAACTGATTAACACTTAACTCAGAACATCAAACACAACAAGAACCATATTTCATTATCATTATCAAACAGCATACATCACTCTGCAGAGTCCATTACATGGTGGTTTAGTATAACAGAGATCTAACTAAGCTCTCCTATGGCTCTCTCACTCGGACCTCTGCCGAAGTAACTCCCCGTCTACGCTGGCTAATTGCCTATTTATTCTTCTGCCAATGTGACTGTCAGTCTTTCCTCTTTTCCTGCCTTGTTGTTTGTCACTTCTTCCTAATTACTGGGAGTTCCGCTGATTGAATTTGTCTCCCATACTTTCCATATGTGTTGTTTTCCGCACTTGTCACACCACCTATCTTCCAGCTATCTGAAACTATGACAGCTCCCTGTATACCATGATTGCGCTCTGCCACCTGTTCTCTGCAACTCAAAATTGTTCCTTTTTCAAAAAAAAAGACCCAACAAGCCCCGACCACTTGCTATTGACTCGTCCAAGTCAATATTTTCCTACTGCTGCGGTTTCCATTGGTCTGTCTACTTCTTCGGCTGACCCTCTCTTCTCTGTTTCCTCACTCTGTCCAAAAAAAGGCCCCAACTCGGGAACCTTGCTCAATGTTGAAGACTTTAGTTCTACGAACTCGTTAATTGCATGTTTCCATTCCTTCATGAGCTAGTTGGTTTCGGTGGCAACTCTTTCAGCCTCGGTTTCTCCTGCTACGGGCGGTAGTTTTTTGAATACTTCTTGGATTTTTATCCCGGCCTCGGCTGCCATCTGTTGTATTGCCTATGTTGTTTGCTTGACTGGTTTCTGTAGCTCTCTGAGGACCTGCTTTCTGGCAGTAGAATGCTCCTCTATCTTATGTATCTTGGTTTCCAGTACCTCCTCTTGGTTGTAGATCTGGGTTATGTCGATGGGATCCGTGGCCTCTTTTATCTCTTGTGAAATCAGTTGAAGCTATGCTGAGATAGGTTGGGCTTTCATAGTTAACGAATTAGAGAATTCATGTAAATGCTTCAGGAGGTTGTAAGCCCCCCTGACTTTCGTCCCCAGGGTTTCTTGCATTCCGATTACCTGCTTCAGTTTCTCGGTAACCTTCTCAGCATATATCACAGCAGTATCTGGTAATGTTGGTCATGTTGTGAGCATTTTTTTAAGCTCTTGGTTTTCCTTGTTGAGATTTGCACATGTTATTTTTACTTGGATAGACCATTCGACCATGGACCAGGTCGATATGTCCTCCAACGTCTTGTCATCCTGGGCAATTAATATTGGCCAAAGATCCTTGAAAATCCCCGTTACCTTTTCCAGTTGTTCCTGTAGACTTTCCTTCTTCCCTTTTAGTTGATTGTGCACTTCAGTAAGCGCGTTGATCTGTTGTTATTGTTGCTCGAACCTCTACTGGAGGTCATTATGTAGCCCTTCTAACTGTTGTGTTTCTCACTGAATGAAGTTGTATAGTTGTTCAGTTCCCCGAGTTTGCATACTCTCAACTCCTGACATGTCGTGGGTTGGCGGTCTTTCTTTGAGGGGTTTCCCTCTCGCTATTGATCTTGCTGAGTGCTCATGAGGTGATGCAAGTTGGTTCTATTGTGGCAGCTGAATTTCTGGGTTATTCATACTCGTGGTCAGTTGAATCTGTTGTAGTATTAAATTGGCCTGTTGAAATGTGTTCATCTCTTTTGGCGAGGGCATTGTGTCTGCAGTAAAATATCCTCCATGAACTAATAGTTCTAGGAAAGTGCCCTACCCCACTGGAGGTTGGTTAACCTCGAGTACCATAGTCATACTCAAGTTAAATTTTGTCTTGGTGTCCCCATTTGTCTTGTTTATTACCTTTATTGGGTCTAAGATAGTTGCTGAGGCGGATGGAGTGCGGGTGGATTGGTCCTTGGATGTAAATGAAGTATGGGGTGATGAATGGTGAGTGCGAGGTGAAGAGGTGTGAGTGTGGGGTGGAGATGATGTTTGAATATTCAAAACCAAGAATGGATTAAACACAGGTAGCACAGAGGTGACTTGGGTGGCAACCTCTAGCTCTTCTTGAATTGGTACTCCCGTATCCATGGGTTGGGTCTGATCTTCCTTGGTGAGGTCAACTATTTGCCTAGGCACCATGATTCTTTCTTTCTTGGCCTTAGGGGTAGCTACTGGTGGTTTAGGTGCCTTACTCTTCCGGATTGAAGTTATCGTGCTTTCTAGGGGTGAATTGAACATGGTTGAAGGTAGGGTAGAGATGAGAGGTGTAATCATGGATGGTGATGCAGAATTTTAAGACTGGAAATCTGTAAAAGAAGGAAATATAGGAGAATCATTTGTTAGATTTTATATTACTCGATTGAAGCCCTTTACCCTCGTGTCCAGCTCTCCTAGTGAAGGTGTTAGTTGCAGTCAAGAAACTCTACTCGCTCTTTCCTCTGGTGTCTCCCCTGGTAGTGCTCTTGGAAGCATGCCCTAGAACAAATAGTGATGTATTCCACTTTTGATCTCCATTCTAACTCCTGGCCATGAACAGACTTCAGTGTGGAACGCCTTTTCATCAACCTGATATTTCAACGGTCTCATTTTAACGTGGTTTCGTCCACGCAAGTGGTTCTGATGTATGTCTACTTGTGGGTGACCCCAAACCATATATGTGAGGAATATCTGTCCAACAGGTTCCTAAAAACTCGTTTTTGTCTCACCACCACATCCACGATCTTCCTATACCAGAATGAGAAAGCCTCCTCCTTTACCTCCTTTGTGCTGGGATCTCCAGAGATTTTCTAGGGCGTAAACTTCATCGCCATTGGCTGGTCGGGTGTGGTTTCTGCAAGCTGTCTTACTCCTGGGTGAGTCCATTTCCACATTGCAAATTCCATTATGAGGTAGCCGTAAATGAACCCTGTGGCTCTTCTGTCTTTATCTTCGTAGTCCTCAAACATTTCGTTCAGTAGAAATGTACACCAGTTCAGCTAGGTTCCCTGGAGGTAGTGTTCCGCAATTGAAATGTTGTCGAGGGTGCATTCACCCTTGGTGTAGTGCCTCATCGTCTTACCCACTATTTGGTAACAATCAAATTTGACTACTGGACTGTTTATAAGGTCTATCTTCACCACCTTCCCTCCTCTTCTGGTCTCGTATTTCTTGTAGTAATCACAATCTCTTGGCTCTCTTGGACATGTTCTGAAATGTCGTGGAGACATCCTTCCCTTATTTTGATAATCCCATGAGCCTGTTGATATCCTCTGCATGTATCGGTATATCCCACCCTAGCCACAGTGATCCATTCTGGAGTCTGCTCAGTAGGAATTTCGTACACTTCATTGCTGCTCTCGTTGTTCCAAACACTGGGAGGTTCCTGAGGTTCAATATTGTTGATTTTTGGATACCTCTAAACTCCAGATTCATTTTTGGTACTTCCCCTCCTCCTTCTGTAGCATAATTATCTATGTATACATGCCTCTTCATAGCCAGAAATTGGTATGAATCTGTGAAATATGTGTCAATCAGTGATGCACTGTCATACTTTCCCACTAACGATTCCATTTTCTGAATTCTATCATCGAGCTCAAGCTCGACCACTGTTGTTGCTACATTTGTCATATTCGTCCTTATTTTGTATAGTTTGAGTGTTATCCATGGTCTCTTTCTATGAATTCTTGCTACTGGACTATCTCTTTGAACTTCCTCTGATGAAATTTCACTTGTTGCTAGGTTGTTTCTTGTTCTAACTCGGAATTTTCTGACATTCTTGTGCTTTCTTCTATCATGCAGGTTAAGTAATGTAATCGGCATGAATGAGGTTGCTAATACCCCATAACTAATTAATTTTTATATCTCTCCTGCAGCTATAATCGTGTGATTAGTTACTGCGGTGAGGTGTATTCTGACATTGTTGACTGTGTCTTCGGGATTTGGGTAGACGTGATGGGTAATGATTATGGCTTAATATGGAAAATTTATTACAGTATGGTTGTTAATAATTATGGCAGTTAATTCTAAAATCTGGGTGATCCTACGCACTGACATCGGTATGATGGGCTATTATGAAGGAATGATGTTTGACGTGGTTGGATTTCTGACACATATGATGCGTTAGACACTACCCTCCCCCCAACCACAATCAGTTGCGATGTGGTCTCCGCATCACAACAAGTGGATTTTTCTCTGTGTTATTGTAATTATTTTCTTTATTCTGATTCCTATTCTATTCTCTTCTCGGGTGCGAGAGAGTTATTGACTCAATCTATTTATATTCTACCCTACTAACTCCTCTCGGTTGCGAGAGTTATTTGAAAAGTAAATGATGAAACTTACTCGTGATAAGGCTTCAGGCGTGCGCCATTCACCCATCCTTGTAATACTTGGCCATCTAGCTGTGCCAACCGAACTGCTCCTGAATCTTCAATTTCAATGACATTGTATGGTCCCATCCAGTGCATTCTGAGTTTGCTCAGGAACTTCTAAATTTTTTTGTCGTACAACAAGACTTTTCATCTGATTGTGAACACTTTATGTTTGATATGACACTCATGCCAAGCCTTATGTCTTTATTTTTGGGTCGTCTAATGGAATTCCGCCAGAAATATGTCTTCTTCAAGCTCTTGTAGCTCATGGAGGAGTTCCTTGCTTGAGTGTTCCCCTGTTAGATGTATTTTTGAAGTGATTAATAGACTCGGTATGATAAATTCAGCAGGTAGCACCGCTCTCTCCCATACACCAGCTAGAAAGGAGTTTGATTGTGCAATATTTTTACAGTTGTCCTGTTTGCCCATAATGTTGATGGTATGCGCTCATCCCAGTCATCCCGATTGGCATTGCAGATCCTGGGTAGTCCTTTCTCTAAGATCTTATTAAATGCTTCAACAGTTCCATTAGCCTGAGGATGGTTTAGACTGCTCTTATGATGTTGCACCATAAAATTATATAACAGAGATTTGACTGTTGTATTGATGAAGTGTGTACCTTGATCACTGGTTAGGCTTTTGGGGAAGCCAAATATGCTAATGATATTCTCAAAAATGAAACTGGCTGCTATGTCTGTTGTGCAATCTTTCACTGGTGCTGCCTCTGCCCATATGGTAAGATAATTTGTTGCGGTAATTATGTACCTTGCTTGTGAATGTCTTGCCACAGGTGCGATTTTTCCTACGAAATCAATGGCCCATTTTTCAAATGGTTGCAGTGCTCTTACAGTTTGAAGTGGCAGCTCATCTCGGTGTGATGGGCGTCCTGTTCTTTGGCAGACATCACATTTCTTTACAAATGCTTTACTATCCTTATGTACTGTGGGCCACCATAACCCTGCTTGTAATATCTTTCTTGCGATGGGTTTTGCACCGACATGGCCCCCCCGCAACTCTGCA
Source organism: Pinus albicaulis (assembly GCA_034641835.2). Lineage (NCBI taxonomy): Eukaryota > Viridiplantae > Streptophyta > Pinopsida > Pinales > Pinaceae > Pinus > Pinus albicaulis. The sequence continues at coordinate 798,420,567 of CM076577.1, forward strand.
ATTACATTCCCACAATATATCCTCTCTTTCATTGTCCATGATACATCTCTGTAAGACTTGGTCTAACCCCATCTTATAAATATGTCCTGCTATAAATTGATACTTAGCCGCTTTCACTACCAAATGTCTTATTTGAGTCGTTGTGTATTTAATCGGGCACTGTCCTGTTGCCAAATAAACTGCTATTTGTTCCAAATAATATGGGATGGCTTCTACTCTGAAGAGATCAGCATCTGACAGCTAATCATCCAGGGATCCTCCATTCTCATTAGGGAAATTTTGAGGTTTGAAATGGGCCTCCTAAGGAAAATGTACAATCAAAATTCACTTTACGAGAACCAATCACATTTTAGGGGATGACAACATCCCTAATGGTTGAGGTGGCATTGTTTGAGTTAAAGGTACTTACTTGTCACATTCTCAATGGTGGATAAAAGCTCATGGTTAACCATGGTAGTGCTCTAAGTACTTTTAAAGTCAAAGTAAAGTACTCATAATAAATGTCATTTCACACTTTTTGAATAAAAATATATTATTTTCATTTCATATTTCTTGAAAGAAATAATGCATATCCCTATACATTTATTATATTATATTATATTATTTTTATATAGTATATTAATTACATGTTATTATACAATTTAAAGAATATAAATTTTAATTAATAGCATATAATATAATTAATAATTTATAAATTTATATTTGTATTTTATTTTAAGTTATTTAAGTACAAAGGACAAATGCATTACTTGTTCAATGATAATGACTTTTTCTTGAAAAACTCATTCTTATTTATAGTCACATCAATACAATTTTTTATAGATTTTAAATTTATGTGGTGTGAGTTTTGAGATGTTGAGTTCAAAATCTCCACAGTGAGCATTTTTACGTCTACGTTTCGGGTCTAGAACAAGACCCATCATCAGGACAAATCCTGAAGAAAAGAGAGGAGGGAAGATCTCATATATATAACTAAGAGTGCAAGGATGCTAGCTGACCAACCATCTAATAATTCGATTTTTTATTTTAAAGGATTAAATTTAAATTAAATATTTTGGTTTTAATGTTCATTGCAACGTATATCAATTTTTATTGCATTGCCTATATTCTAGAAAATATATTAACAGTTGTTTTGCCTTACTTACGGAATGTTAAAGGTAATAATGTTTTGTTAAGGTTAGGCCAATACAAATTAATTAAATTAAAGAGCTATTATAGTTAAATTATTATGCTTGTATTAAAATATTAATATTATTTTAATTTTATTTAATATATTTAATTATAATTATAATATAGATTAACTAAAGTATGCTATCCCTATCAAGGTTTAATGGTTATCATTTTTATTTCTACGAACAAATTCTAATTTAATACAACTAGTATTAGTTAAGAAACTAATACTAATGGTACTAAATTAAAATATTTTTTGTAAAAGTTTATTCTTATTAATAATAAGGATGAAAAGGATTTAAGGGGGGCAAAGTAAGTGGAAGGTTATAGACTAGAATATAGGGGTTCTAACACTAAAAACAAGGAAGGGGTTAACTCCTGTTATTTGTCATCAAAGTTTTAGTAATTTAAGTAGAATAAAGAATTAATTTCCTAAGCAAGAGGAGGACAAGTAAAGGTTAATAGAGTATTAATATCAAGGCAGGAAGGGTTACTAACGAAGAGGGAAGGGGAAGAAGAAGGCAAAGAAGGGGGGAGGAGGAGGTTTAAAGAGTGGCAAGGGTACTAAACAGGAAAGGAAAGAGTCTATAAAAAATTCTAAGCTTTTAAAAGGAAGGGAAGCCGAGGGAGGTGACGAGAAAGCATGACAAGGATGACACCACAAAAAAGGACCAGTTTTTCAGGGGTGTGAAAATAAGGGGACCCAGTTTCTGCTGATTTCTAAACCACCATCCCTATTGAGGTTTTCTGCATGCTTGATGATTTCAAGGGCTTCTTGTATTTTTCTTTTATAATAGTGATTTTCATTGGTTATTACTTTAGCATCTTCTAGGCAGATGTGGTGGAGAGTTTTATTTGAGTGATCTGCCAGTGCTGAGGTTTTGGTTCTCCCAATCCTAATGTCAGCACCATGTTCTTTGAGCCTGATCTTGAAAGATCTTCCAGTTTCTCCTATATAACATTTTCCGCATGAGCAATTAATACGGTAAACACCTTTTTGTTGGAGTGGATCAGGGTTTTCTTTGACAGATTTCATCGCATGCTTGATTGTCCTGAGCGGTTTAAATGAGGTTTCTATGTTATTTCTAGCGAGAACTTTGGCAAGCTTATCGGTGACCCTTTGGATGTAAGGGAGGTAAGCTCTAGTTTTTAGGATTTCATCATGAGGTCTTCTTTTTCTTCCGGATCTGGCTCTTTGTATGGCTTTAATGACTTCTTTGTTTTTATAACCCATATTAGTGAATGCCTTTCTTAAGTATGCAATCTTCTCTTCTTTGTGATTGTCATCAGAAATTCTAAAGGCTCGAGTGAAAAGAATCACAAGAACCCCCATCTTTTGTGTCGGATGATGGTGTGAGTTTGCATGGAGATAATTATATGTGTGTGCCTTTTTTCTAAAAACTTTATGTCCAATGGAACCATCTTTATTTCTGATGAGAAGTATGTCCAAGAATGGGATACAGTTGTTTTCTTCTTCCTCCATGGTGAACTGTATATCCTTGGATAAGCTGTTAAGGTGGTTTTGGAACCTTTTTAGTTCTTCATCTCCATGAGGCCAATCAACACTGGTGTCATCCATGAATCTAATCACCTGGGATGAGCGCATACCAGCAACATTATGGGCAAACAGGACAACTGTAAAAATATTGCACTAGTTCATTTTGGACTAAGATGAACTAGTTCAACCAGTCGAGATGAACTAAGATGGGTGCACTTGCTAGCTTTTCTTTCAATGTATTGAGGGAAATAGTGCATTCGTCAGTCCAACTGAAGTGTTCTGACTTCCGTAACAGCCTTTCCAATGGTGTTGTTATCTTTGCGTAGTTGCGGATGAATATTCTGTAGTACCCGGTATGCCCGAGCAGTGATCTTAATTGTCTCACAGTTTCTAGTACTTTTATGTTAATAATGACTGCTACTTTTTCTGGATCCACACAGACACCCTGTTTACAAACAACATGTCCTAGAAGCGCCCCAAAAGGTACTACAAAGATGCATTTTTTTAGATTGAGGGAAATTTGGATTTTTATGCATCTGTCGAACATTATTCTCAGCAAGGTTGCATGATTTTTCAGTCAGCTGTAAATTTCTCAATCATCTATGTAAACCTCAAGAAACTTGTGGATATATTCCTGAAATTCTGCTATGACTATTCCTGAAAACACCGCTGGCGCATTCTTCAGTCTAAAGGGCATCACATGGTATGTGAACGATCCCCATTCAGTTGTAAAAGTGGTCTTCTTCTTGTCTTCTTCAACCATTCTCACTTGATGATATCATGAGAAGCCATCTGTGAATGAATAGGCTTCATTTCCTGCCACATTGTCGAGCACCTCATCACTAAACGGAGTGGGAAATGGATCATGTATGCATGCGTTGTTGAGGCTCCTATAATCAACACATACTCTAATCTCGGATTTTTCCTTTTTGCTTTGTATGACAATGGGACTGACCCACTCTTCTTCCTCTCTGGAAAAACCAGTCATGCTTTCAGAATTTTATCTATTTATGCCTTGACTTTCTCCCTTACCCTTGGATTTAGATGGCAAGTTCTATGCTTCACTGTTTTTGCATCAAGATTCAATATTATGCGCATTTCCCCCATGTCCCCTTTTATTCCCTTTAGCTCTACTACTGAGGATGGGAATAAGTCTTCATATTCCTGTAAAAGGTCAAAGATCTCCTTGGTCGTTTTCGTATCCCAGTAGTTGCCAATTGATGTTATCTTGGGTTTCTCCGTGGTTCCAATGTTCATTTTCTTGGTCCTCAAGGGTAGCAGATGTAGTCCTTCTCTTGTAGGCTTTTCTTGTATATCCTGCTCCCCTTCTTTCTCTTCAAAGTATAAGTGTCATAGATTCTCTATATCATCGTCATCCATCTCACTATCTATTCGTTTGCATGCTACTAATTGTTTGATACTCTGCTCCGAGAATGGTTGCTCTTTGACTTCTTGAATTTCTAGAAAAAATAGGACTCTTTTGATGGCTTGTAGTGCCTTTGTAACTGGTTGTGTTTCTCCTTAAAAAGAAAAACTTTGTGTAAAAATTTTCGTAACTACTTGTCAAGTGTTAGTTCCTCTCTTCTTTTCTTCGGTTAAGTACCAAGCCTATGGAATTGTGTCTAGTGAATGTATAAAATTGTGCATCCACAACCATTTTGGATACCCTATGTTCTTCCAGATGTACTCACAATTCTCTAAATGCTTCGTGGGTTCAGAATCCCCCTGGTACTTCTCAATGGATTGTGGTCATGCATCTTCTTTGAATCTGGCTCTTAGTGATATTGCAATATCTTCCCATTTCAGAAGTGACTTGAGATGGTTGCTCCACCATCTCGCCGACATGGATTGTAGGGCCACATCCATAAGAGGGACTCTATGTTCCATTGGTACTTATCTTCTACTTTTGCAACAAATGTATTTACAACATTCATATTTGATAGAGTCAGATATCCTCTTACCACAGCTCCAATCCAGTTGACTCCTAGGATGTTAGCACATCTTCTTATGTTGGTCTCGTATCCTCCCTATTGCCAATCATCCCAAGCTATTTTCGAGCCCAAGTCTAAACTCTAAATGCTTCTCCAGCTTACGGTCCCTCCCTGTTGTTGGATTGATCTAGTCTTATCTCTTCCCTGCCATCATCTGGTAAATATGATCGAGAATTTGAGCATCTTCTTTGTTGTCAACAGTTTCTGTACATCGGGGTCCCTGCTATGGGTCAAGTGGCTGAGTGACCCTAACTTCCCCATTTTCAAATATCATTAGTTCCTTTTTCAAGTCGATCGCTGCATAGTTCTCAAAAGCACAATCTATCCCTAACAATGTAGGATAGGGATCCTTATCCCCCATGATATCTATCACTTAAAAACCTGTGTACGTTTAAACTACCACCACGTCAACCTCAACCTCTTATAGCCTTCCTATGGGCACAATGCAGTATTGATTTGCCATGCGGAGCTGTATTGGTGAGTATGTCAACTTCGGCCTCCCCAATGCTTCCCACGTCTTTTTTGGTAGAATGTTGACATCTGATCCTAGGTCGAGCATGGTGTCTTTGATTTGGAATCCCGCGACTTGAGTATTCACGCGGAATTCCTTTCCTGTTCTTCTCTTATTTATTTTGATCCTCCTTACGTATTTTTGGGTTGAATCTCTTGACTCTTCCAGTTATGTGTTTTCCTGCACCGCCATCTCCAAATTTTTCTTTAGTTGTTCTAGCATTGGTGCATTGGTTACAATTTTCAAAAACAGTCGAAACCATTCCTCAATCATTGTACTATTATGGTTCTGCTTCCCTTTTTATATAGTTGATTGTGGAAGCTCAATGCCTTTTCTCCCCCCTGATTTGGGAAAATGTCTCCACTGCCTCTTTAAAATATTTCTTCTGCCTATCTGGTCTAAAAATGAGTTTTGGAGATGTTGGCTTGATCAGCTTTATCGAGTCTATATTATGTGCATCCTCCTATGTTCTCTTTCCTCCTCGGGTTACCATGGTTACATTTTACATAGCCTGAGCCTCTACTATTCTTGGTTCTACATTCACTAGATTCGCTCCTTTTTGTCTGGCTCTTTCCTCCCACCTCTTAATTAATTCTGGACAGCCTTCAGTTGTGTGTGTATTGACTCTACATTGAGAGAAACATGGTATTCTAGGTAGCGGACATTCTCTTGCTACGTGTCCTTCTTGATCACAGTTGTAGCACCTTACTGGTCCCCTTCCTCTAGCTCTGCCTCCTCTCATTTCTCCTCCTCATCCCCTTGGAGCCTCATTCACTCTATAATATGGTCTGTCCAATCTTTCTGCCAGTGCATCAAGGGCTCTACACTGCTCTGTATTATGCGTTGTGGAAGCATATAACTGACAATATATATTTTTTGGAACATTGGATTACTTCTGAAAAATTGGGCATAGTCGTGGAGGATGACCCATGCCTTTGCATATTTCACAGTATTCGGTTGTGGTCTGATTTTGTTGGGCAAGGAACCCTAGAAAGTGGAGTTGCGACTGGTATAATCCTTGAGTGTTTATATGCGCAAATCCCCCAACTGGTGGAGTCCCGTGTGTTCCTGCTTTTGAAGCTCCCGCGTTCTACCCCTGCAACCTCAGACATTCTTTGGCCACGTGTCCCTCCATCAGACAGTGAGTGCAACACACATTGGGAATTGCAAGTCGTATCGGCTGAATGCCCTTCAACTTCTCTGTTAAACTTGATATCTCATGTTGTAGCCCCAATATGGAAGGGTCTTGATCTACTACTCCTCCTCTGAACCCTTACAGATATCCCGCCATAGCCTCTATCTTCCTAGCTTGCTCCAGGGCATCTTGTAAGGTACCAATATTTTTTTGTGTCAGTGGGGTTCTCGTCAACAGAAGAAGTGCTTTAATAAACCAATCTCACTGATGATTTGGATCAATTGGGTAACTCGATTTCCCAATCGCATCCTTAAACCTCCTCATTAGGTCCCATGTCGTTTCACCTTCTCGTTGTTTAATCTCCCACATCTCAGATAACCCTTGCTGATCTGTCTGAGGTAAATTAAATTCTTTAAAAAATTCTTTCTTTACATCATCTATCCCTGGGTTTGGGTGAGCTTCGGACCATTTAATGAACCAGCGAAGAACTCTCTCTCTTAGAGTAGTATGGAACTCAATCAACTTAACCACCTTTGGTGTTTTTCGAGCCCTCCATATTGCTTCACAGAGATACCAGTGTTGCTCCACATCATCGTTGCCCCTCCCAGAGAATTCTGGGTATCGGGTAAACGATCCTACCATATTTCTTTGTATGGGTGGTACTAAAATAAAACCTCTACTTCCTAGTTGTGAAATTGTATTACTAGCACTATAGCAAGTAGATATTTGTACTTTAGACTTAACATTATTCAACTTGCTAAACTCCCGTAACTTAACAAAAAATTTACCTGGTGGCTGATAAAGTACTAGGGGAAGGTTGGGACTAGAGCTACTTGAACTTTGGGGAATAGAGTTACCTTTAATTACAGGTGTCTGCCCCTTTTGGAATATTTTCTCCATCGCAACATGCAACTCCACATCGAATATCTCCTCGGGGCGCGCATCCTCCACATTGGACTTTTCTCCCTTTTCTCTTTGGGTCGGGCTCCTCTACACTTGCCTAAATTCTTTGATGGTCCCTCCTATTCCTTGGTATCACACCTAAAATTTCATTTCCTTTTTCATCTGTGGTTCCTTCTCCTTGTCTTGTCGACTAATTTCCTGCTTCTCAAACTCCTTCATAACTCTTTCCTGCCACTTCTCAGCTATTTGCACCCTCCGATGTGCTCATCGCTCTCTCAATCTCCTAGAGGTTTCGGCATCCATATCCCTATTCTCCCTTGTAACTTACTTGTAGCATCTCTCCCTTAGCTCCTTCCCCTAGTACTGCAGGTTTAAGTCTCCATCTCAGACTTTTGAAATTCTATCAAACCCTCGTCCACCATTAAAGCTTTGATCCACAACGAGATTTCCTTCAACAGTTCTCCCCGCAATCTGGATCGGAATGTGTCTTCCACTTTTGAAAATAATTGGTAACACTCGGCTGTAAATTCCACAATGTATCATTCCAAGGTAGATTATACCCATAAATCTATAGCTCGGATCAAATCAGTATCTAACCGATGGAGTGCTACTAGGTTCGCATGCGTCCACTTGCGACAGACCCTACGCGACCCTCCTTGAAGTTACTTAACTTGTAGTCTCCGACACCAATTATAAAGTTCCTCCGAAAACTTTCCCCAGAAAATTTCGCACAGGTCACTTGCAGATTTAGAAAATAAGACCCAATCTTTGACAGTTTTCTCCCTCTGTTGTCACAACTCTGCTTGTTGTGATATGAACTGATATAAGTGGTTATCCCACCATATTCGTAGTTCTCTCTCGTAGATCCATGATACCATGATCTAGCTCCTAAATGGATTTTCAGGTTTCGGCAACGAAACCATTTGTTGGCGAAAAGGAGGTCTCTAAGCAAGACCCAGGTTAAGGATAGAGGCCAACAAGGTTTCCGCAATAGTCTAACACAATGCTGACATTTTCACCCTACTACAAGGAGCATAGCGTCTCACCCGAGGCGTGTCATGACCTTAGTAAGGTTAGGAGACAGATTAAGTATCAAACAATTACAACCATAAAGAGCAACTAAAGGAACTTGAAACAACAAACAGATCTCACTACTATGTAAAAGACATTACTCATTAAGCACATTCAGGATGCTGAATTAAAATTTAAAATGGGGCATACATTCATAATAAGAAATTGATTAACACTTAACTCAAAACATAGAACACAGCAAGAACCATATTTCATTATCGTTATCAAACAACATACATCACTCCACAGATTCCATTACAGGGTGGTTTAGTACAACAGATCTCTAATAGAGCTCTCCTACAACTCTTGCATTCGGCCCTCTACCGGACTAACTCCCATCTACGCTGGTTGATTGTATATTTGTTCTTCCGCCAACGTGACTGTCAGTCTTTCCTCTTTTCATGCCTTGCTGTTTGCCGCTTCTTCATGATTACTGGAAGTTCCACTGATTATATTTTTCTCCCATACCCACCATCTGTGTTGTTTTCCGCATCTGCCACGCCACCTATCTTCCGGCTATCCGCAACCATGACAGCTCCCTGTCAAGTGTGATTGCGCTCCACCACCTGTTCTCTGCAACTCAAAACTATTCCTTTTTCAAAACAAAGGCCCCAATTGTTGTTCTATGTGTGCAACAAGTAAGCCTAGTAATAGGAAGCTTGGGTTGTACACGCCACTTCTGGTGCCATCAAGGCCATGGGAGAGTGTCTCCATGGAATTTTTTGGAGGTCTACCTATGTTAAGAAAACATCATGATTATCTTTATGTAGTTGTGGATAGATTCAGTAAAATGTGTATACTTATGCCATGTAAGCTGAACAAATTGCTGAACTTTATTTTCAACATTATGGGTTCATTTTGGATTTCCAACTTTTATTGTTAATGACAGGGATTCCATATTCATTGGGATTTTTTGGTCAAATCTATGGAGAATTATGGACAAAAAGTTGAAAAAGAGTATCGCTTTTCATCTGCAAACATATGGACACACTGAGGTTGTGAACATAACCGTTGTGCATCCTTTAAGAGGATCTTACAACAATCATCCTAAGTTGTGGGATGAGCAACTGCATTAAATTCAACACGCTTACAACCAGGCAAAGCACTCTTCAACTCAAAGATCACATTTTGAAGTATGCTTTCGGTATTTTCAAAAATCGCCATTAGACTTCACCTTTGGAAAAGATGTTGCAATTGATGGCCATAGTGACATTGACAAGGCACGAAAGTTCATTGAGAAAATTCAGATTATACATCAACAAGTTCAAGAACAACTTGAGAAAAGTCAAATAAAATACAAAGAGAGTTATGAAAAACATAGATTTGATCACAAGTTTCAAGAGGGAGATGAGGTATGGTTTCACATTAGCAAAAAAGGATGCAAGGGAAAGGTAAAAATCTCAAACCCATTCGCTATGGTCCATTCAAGATCATAAAGCAAGTTGGTAATAATGCATTTCAACTTGACTTACCTTCTTATATGAAAATTTATTCAGTTGTTAATGTTGAAAACTTACATTTCTATGAACCACCTTTGATCGATGATGAAGGAAGTGATGTTCAGCTACCTTCTATTGAAGATTTCTCACCAGAATTTCTAGATGAGCTCAAAGAAGATACAATTCTTGACAGGAGGAAAAGAGCATCCAAGAGGGGAAGTCTTGACTACCTTCGAGTTGGGCTCAAAGGCACTAAACCAAGAAAGGAAAGATGGATGGAGGTTGGAAAGGTGAGGGAGTTGTACCCTCATCTACTGAACATGTAATCAAGTCTTTTGGGGTCCAAAAGCTTCCCAATGGGGAGGAGTGATCAGGAGTTCACAAATTTTTCTCAAAATTGAAAATTACGAGATTGGGTTGATACTAAGATGGTTGTGTAGATCTCGTCTTCCTGATTCCGGCACCGTGAACAGTTCAAAAAACCGATGTCTTATGAGGGAGATATTGCTTTCTGATCGAAAATCCAAACAGGTAAATTTTGCGACAATTTGACCAGGGCTGGCTGGGATGCACAGTTAGAAAAAGGAATATTCTGAGGAATATTCCAACTGCAAGATGACAACTGGTGCAATTTTTTTGGTCAGTTGTTTGTACGTTGTCTTTTAGGGCCAATTGGGAGGTGCCACGGGGCTAGCCCAGAGGCTGCCACATGGCCCTTGAACCACATATTAAAATTTTGGTGAGGTCTGCAAGGCTCGGCCCCACAACCTCCGGAAGAACACACGCACATCCTAACCACCCGAGCCAAATGAAGTTCTTAACCATCAATGGTCACAAGTTGTATTTAACATTTTTTACAATTTTCATTGGGGGTTGGGGACCCCCGGTGGTCCCAACCCACCAACGGTCCCCACAACGCATTCACATGGAAACTTTTAAAACAGTTGTAACAACCGACGGTTTAATGTAACAGTCTTTGCCAGCATAACCATCTACAACAGTTGTCACATAGCCACGGTTTACTGCCAACTGTCTACACGGTCAAGACATAACTTCGACAGTTTCAACCTTGGATCAACCTTATCACCACGGTTTAAACCTTTGGTTCCGCCGACAGTTACGGTCACCACAAGGTTTGGGGGGCATGTTCCCAACCATAAAATTATATTTCACAGTTTATTCGGTAGGTTTTTTGGCCAGCACGCCATTTCTGGCGGGAATCTACTATTTTAACTCCAGATAAGTGGAGTCCTCCACTTTTAGTGGAGTTTTTCTAGGTGTAACTGGGCAAAAGAGTAGGAGACTCAATTTTCCCCCATTCACAATGAATGAAGAGTCATTTTTTACTAATTGGAGAATTTTGGAGCCATTGGTGTAGAAAAAACATCCATTAGAGGCCTTTAACTACATGTAATAGAAAAATTTTGAGCATAATGAAAGAGGGACATGCCATTGGGAGCTGGACCAACAGATGTAGCCCAGGAGGGGTGAACTGCTTCATAATTCCTGTTGTGTAAATTATGTGTGGTGACTTATTTCTCTGTTTTACATTGCTATTCAGTGTTATTTGTGCTTATTTCATGCTTCTAATTCACATAAAATCATCTACAATTCATGGTTAAAATCCTCAATACTTAAGCAAACTAATGAGACAAGTATGCACATGTTTATAAACTGAAAAGACACTTAGCACAGCAAAACTAATACATTCATTTCAGAACAGTACACTTTATATGCTTGGATCTATGTTTACATGAATATCTCCCAGCATCTTCGAACCTCCATATATGTTTACTACTAAGATAGTGTTTCGAAGTAGTCTCTAGATTATGAACAATCCCCTTTATATGTAGACATTGGACATTGTCATCAATATGCGTTCGATCAATACCAAGGAATTTTTTGAAGAAAAAATTTGTTAGAAAGAACTAGTTGATTCAGGAAAAATTCCCCAAAAAAGTAGAAACTTGAGTCTCCAAGGTACCTCAAATTGTAACCAGATCCACAGATTTGAAAATAGGTTCAATTCTCCCTCCTATCGAAAGGAGTCTTTAGAGCAAGTCAACATTGAATTAAGCAAGCAATCAATAGAAGGTAAATCCAAAAACCATACATAGGTCATGCAAAATTATCTTGAAGAGCATCAGTAAAATCCATTACCACAGGAGATTATTAGATCCCCTTCGAAAGAAGCTAAAGCAGAAGCCCTACTAAAAGATATGGATTTGGATAACCCACGACTAATTTCCCTTGCGGAATAATAACATGGAAAATATGTGAAGAACATGCTAGCTCCTGAGGCTAGGATTTTGTATAAGTCTTATCTTCGAAGAAATCAATTGGGCTCGAGTTCCTCAAAGTCTAGTCCTGGGGTTGATACAATGGATTTCAAATTAGTCTCGAGGAGGGACAAATAAGCCAAAATGTGAGGTCGTAAGAGAAATAAGGAACGAATCCAAGAAGACATTGAACAATTAGTCAACTTGGGGAAAATCATGAAAATGTCAGAGGTATTTCCCCCCTTGAAATTTTGAATCCTCAAGGACTTTTATATGTTGTTATGAATATCGTAATAATTTTTTTATTTATATTCTTGATAGTGTTGTAGTAAACAACAACCCATATTTTATATTAATACCATACTAAAAAATGGGGACTATTTTAAATTTTTAGACTTATTTGCCTTAATATTTCTTTGAAAAATTCAAAGAAAACCCTTTAATTTTATATTTTATTAATAGATTTAGCCTAAGGTATAATTCCATCAAATAATATATAAGTAATCCCATAGGCCAGAACCACTGCAGTCGATAATTATTCAATAAAAATATAGGTCTTATTCTTGATAAAACCTTTATTTTAAGCCTTGCATGCCTTGTTTTAAATGCTTAAAATGTTTCCTGGAGGTTCTTCCCCGAGTTTTTCACAACTTGTGCCTTTCAAATTCGTACAGGGCTCACCTTCTGAGGTGAAGTAATAATCCTTTATTATCTAGGTTCCTTTTGGGCATTACGATTTGACTTGTGGTGATTTCATTTGTCCTCTACATTGTCTCTTGTCCACGTCCTCCCAGTCCTCTTTCCCCAAAGGTTTCATTTGTGCTTTCATTCAAAAGCGTCGAGGATAGACTCGTGGGACAGCTCAGCATGTCATCTTTGTTTGCAAGTTTTGCTAGTGCTCCCACTATATTTTTCTCATTGGTCATTGAGTTTTCTACTTTTCACGTAATCCCACAACATATCAACCCAACCCTTTTCAATTCACTAACACTTTATTTCTTCCGAGGATGAACTCCCAAGACAACTCAAAATAATACCTCAATGTGTATGCCCATGTTATGCTTACACTCCACTTACACTATTGGGCGCTTGTAGACCTCACTTTCCATGTAATCCTAGCTCAGCCTTCCTTAGAACTCTTCACATAAAATCCATTTATTTCTTTTAGGATACCTTCGCAGAGATGGCTCATCTCTTCCACGTGTTTTTCAAATCGTTCACATCCTTTTATAATTCAACTACGCTTACCACCTTCCATATCACCCCTGATCCAGTCATCTCGCCAGTATTTTAAACAAGCATCATTCATTCCTTCTAGGATTTAGCTCCCAGGCTTATGTAATCAACCACGAAAATAGCCAACTCCAATTTCCTAAAAGTATGATCATGGCACCTATTATCCTCAAACAAATGTCATGCAGACATGGCGAATTGGAAAATTCACCCATAATAAATTTCTTTGTACTTACCACATTTTGGGTTATCTACTCCTGCATGAAAAAGTTTTAAGTTATACAGTTACCTACATTTTTATTTAATTTATGCATTTTATTGTAACATGTGAAGAGGGACTTAACCCTGTTTGTCCCGTAATAACAAATGCCTCTGTAAGATTTGTATCAACTATTGGAATGATGAAACCAAAGAAGAAGATGCCAGTGCAACAACCAGCTGGACAATTTTAGGAGACTATCAATGAAAAGTTGGCGGATTCATTCCTCTTCTTTGACCGTATTTGTGCAACAGAAGAAGAGGAAGAAGAAGTATCTCACACAAATTCTTCCTAGGATTTCATTGGTTCTCTTTCAGAAGATGAAGAAGAATAAGCCCTTCCTGTAACTATGAGAAGAAAGGGTTCTACAGGTACATCTACCACTAATCAAATTCCTACTACAAATGGTTATCTATCAAATAAGGGTTCTCCTGGAAGTTATTCCTATGCTCCAACAAAGAAAAATCCTATGTAGACTCTTATCTCTCCACCTCTTGTTACTAAAAGTACCACTCCAGATAAGTTTTCTCCTAAAAATCTTGTAATTTTTTATAACATATAATATAATATCATAGAAGATATGAAGAAGACAAAGACTAATATTTCACTATTTTAGGTCAGTAAACTTAAACAATACCGAAAAATTCTATTAAATGCTTTTAATGCTACTTCAAAATCTCCTCTACTAGCTATTGTTGTGGCTACTAAGTCTACAAAAACCAAAACTAAATCAAAGCTTCCTTATTATTCTTCTGACAAAATGAAACAATTAGATGCAATTATTATAGGCGATAGGTATGATTCACACAACCCACCTTTTCAGTTGAATTTTGAAATATTTAATAAGAATGTACATAATTGTTTAGTCTATTTTGGTGCCTCCTCCAACATCGTGCCATATTTCGTATGTTTGAAATTGAATGTTAGGCCCTAGTAATCAATCACTTAAATTATACAACTTGATCGATCAAAATTCAGGGTTCGAAGTGAGATAAAAGAAGTCATAATTAGGTTAGCCTCCCATCCTAAATTCTTTCAAATCATTGACATGATAATATTTCATATTCATGAATCCTATGGTCTTATCTTGGGTAAAGACTGGTCAAAAAATTTAAAAGGTTATTTCGTGACTTACTAGTCACATCTCTGGCTATAGTACAATGGTAAGCCTAATCATATCAGATTTTATCAGAAAGAAATAAAGAAAGAAACATATGTAAAACATTGTTACTGAACTATAAAAAGAAAATGAACCCATTTCCTTTACTAATAATATTTTAGGAAAGTTTGTAGAATAATTCTTTGGTAATTTTACTACTCAATTATCTCCTTACCCATCTACTTCTATTTATTCAGAAATTGAGAACTTCTCGCAGATTTATACTTCTTGATGTGTAAATATTATAGATTCCAGTGTAAATAAACATGTATATAATAATTTTTGGAAGATTTATTTTCATGGCTCGAAGTCTAATGGTGGTGCAGGAGCAGGATGCATTTTGATTAACCTTGACAGGTAAAATACTATTCTCACCTGCAAAATAGAATTCGAATGTACAAATAATGTTGCCAAATATGAAGAACTTGTACAAGGATTAAGAAAAACAATAATCCTAGAAGTCAAATATTTAAAGGTTTTTGGTGACTCGGAGATTGTTACTAAATAGGTAAGAAACACTATTCTTTTTGTTTCTAGTCACTTAAAGAATCATCAATTACTTGTACAAGAATTGACTTCTCATTTTATTACAATCAATATTAGCCCTATCCCAAGGTTGAAAAATGCAGGTGCGATATCTTCATGCCACAACTTTCTATAGTTGATAGATATTAACCCACTATCACTATCTTCCTCTACATTATTTTGATGAAAGGTGTCCCACCACTTGCACCTAAAAATAACACATTGTAATGAAGAGAAGCCCACTTGAATGGTCTCTTCTATATTTCCAACTTAACTTAATGTCCCATGCATTAGGTTTAACATGACTATATTGGTCAAACTCGACTTCCACTCCACAGTCTTGTGTCATGCATCCATCATCAACATCCTACGTGTGAAAATGATGTCCATATGCCCACATAGATGGGAACAAATGCACCTATAAAAAAGTGAAAAAATCACAGTGTCATGTATCTAATAACCCGAACATAATTAAATATATATATATATATATATATATATATATATATATATGTGTGTGTGTGTGTGTGTTACAATTCAAAGGTTCAGTATGAAGTTAAAAATGTACAGAAAGGTATTGTTACTGAGTTGTTGCACCCAATCCCTATGTTTAGTGCATCATCTTCAACACGCAGGTAACAACTAGATGCACCATATTTCTCTCTAACTTGATTAGAAACCAACGGTTAGGGCATGTCATTGGCATATTTTCATTTACAAATGTACAAATGCAGATAATTTAGAGATGGCACAGCGTAGGTCTTGGGGGAAGTCATGGTTTACACACCCTTGCATGAGCATAGGATAATGACACTACATAATAAATAGTACATTATACAAAAAATAATTATAAAATATCCAATTGCATAAAAATAAAAAATAATAATAAAATCATTTTTTTGACATACGTACTCTTAGAAGGTTCAAATGGTTATGCGATTTCAACCTTGACAAATGGTTTTCCATAGTGAAGCAGCGTCGTAGTGAAGACCCATATAAATAATGCATCCTCGCAGTCATTATAACTTCCTTTTCCAAAGAAAAATCATCTTTATTTAAAATCCATGGGACATCACCTACTTTGAAAGACCAAGAGGGACCAACCTTTCATCTAGTTTCTCCTCTTTGCAAAAGTTTATTTTTAGTTTTTGAAGAAATAATATCTCTCCTAACAACCAATGTGTCATTTTCTTTCAATGATATGTGCCTCCACAAAGAAGATGAAACATTTTTAAATATATGCATGGGATCTAGTAAGTGGGAAATCTTAAGATGCCCCAAATATGGGAGTTCATAAAAGACATATTTCATTTTCATCCCAATGAGAAATTTATCAACACGGCTGTTAAATACTTCTGGATCATTGAACATAGGCTCGCCATTTGAATCTAAAATTTCCACAAACTCCTTCTCCTTCTCTCTCTCGTGTTCTCTAATCCATTCAGCTGGTGTCATTATTGCGGGCTTTTGGGTTCTCTTTGGTTTACCATTGAAAGTGGATGTTTCTCTTCTGTAAGGGTGTTCTTCTAGGAGGAATACCTTGGAGAAGTCGTACACTAGCTTTCGTAGGTGGTAGGACCACCTAGCCTTCAAAGAAGTTCCAAAACATTTACATCCATGATACCCTTTTGTTACAATACCTGTGAAATTATTGTATACATGTCGACATTGTTGAATTGGGGTAGCATCATATGTGCTATTGTTACACAGTAATTTGTCACCGTCACTGCAATTCCCCATCCCGCACAATTGGAGGGCTCATTTCATGACTTGTGAGTAGTGACATAACTTGAAAACACTTTCATGGCATTCCCCTAAACATGTACTTTCATTGCCCCGAAGACATCTCCTTGTGAAAAACCCTAAAAATGGCCCTTTTTGCATTGGCGCGGGCATACAGTTCAGTACCCGCGCCAATGGGGAAAATATTTCAAAGAGGTCGCGCCAATTGGCGCTCTGTCCCAGAGTCGCACTCGCGCCAGCCAATTTAAGGAGTGTTTTTTAAAAATAAATGGCGGAAGTTTCGTCCTAACCAATTCATGAACTGGTATCTATCTTGAGTTGGGAGGTTTGGCTCTGGATTTCCATGTAGAGGAAGTGGCTTGCCACCTCTCATGGAAGCTTCCTTGAGGATAGGGCCAATCCCATGATTATAGGGATCCCAACTCCCCTTCCTCCATCTATAAAAGCTTGCCCATCTCCATTGCAAGCTAGTCTTCAAGTTCCCAAATTCCCAAGATCCTTATGCTGCAAGAGCCTCCATAATTCCCTTAAGGCCAAATCCAAGCAAGGAGACTATTGTCAAGATCCGAAGAGAGAGGTTTGTCCCATCCTTGACAGGCTTTTCGAGACGTGTTCTGTTGGCGACCCGCCGAAGGAGAATTCAGCGTCAGAACTATGGTTGTATTCTTCCTTTGATTGATTAATAATAAATGACTATTGGTTATGGTTCCACTCTTGTTATTGTTTATGATGATGAGTTATGTCCTTTCTGACTGACATATAGTTGCATCTACTGGATTTTATGCTTGTGTTTGTTTTGTTTCTCGCACGTGCAGGTGTCCTATCACAGAAATTGTGGGGATCGTGATCTGCCAAAGCTAAGGAATGGGAGCGCTACCTCTTCTACAAGCAACAGCGTTGGATTCCAGGTAAGCCTACATCGCTAGTTGGTTTATTTGCAATTAGGAACCTGCACTATAGCGTGAACGATTGTTGCTAGACCCGTCTGGGCTAGTAGGGATCGCCTCTGTCTGCAGAGGGGATTTACCTCCACAAAAAATTGGCAACTCCGCTGGGGAACGCCTAGCTTGTTGTTGTTCTACTTTATAAGCTACAGACGAAGCCTAAAGTTAGCCAGATAGCCTTTGAAACGCTCTTGCTCTGCAATTGCGAAGTAGATCAAAGCTGCTTCAGTCAATCTCCGGTTTAGTTTATGAACTGAACACTTGGAGTATTGTCTCGTCTTTTCGATTGTTTTTCGATTCTTCTTGCTTGATCGGCTCTTTTGGCTGGCTCTTCTTATGTTTGGCTTTTGGTTCACCCCCAGAGGATCAGATCTGACCTCTGATTTTCTGAATTTTCACCTTTTCATAGTTGGCATGATTGGTGTGGTTTCCACCATGACAGTCGCGCCAATTGGCGCGGGTTGCCAGTTCATCACTCGCGCCATCCCCTGTCTGGCTTGGATTACAGCCAGACAGTCACGCTATCTCCTGTAGGTGCTAGGGTTTACCCTTGTTCGGAATTTTCTTTTGGTCATTACTTTGCTTCTGGGTTTGTTTTAGATTCTGCTTGAAGTGGTGAGTCTGGTTTTGGTTGGGAGAAATTCTTTGTTTTTTCATTTTCAGGCGTTGGCGCTTGTTGTCAATTAGAAACCCGCGCCAATTGGGCATTGGCTCTAGTTTTCAGTGAGAAATTCGCGCCAGTTGGCGCTAGTTGTCAATGACAAAGTCGGGCCAATTTCAGGGTGTGTGAAAATTGAGATTTTTTCCCTAAATACTTCACCAGTGTGTCTTTCCCTTCTGATCTTTTCACTGTATGAGCATAGATTACATTGCTCATTGTTTGAAATGTCTTCTCTCTATGATTGTTTGATGTAAAAGGGAATGAATGCCTTGTTTTGATCTCATGCTTTTGAAGTCTTCTTTGTGTTTTGTCACCTTTTGAGGAATTTCGTCACAAAGTGTTTTGAAACAACGATTGCATTCTTAGTGTTTGTTTGCATATTTTTGTATTCATCCTTTCATTAAGAAGATTTGTGTTCTTTTAGTTTTCGTCTCATAGTTTTCTTTTCGTTAAAATGAATTAGATCACATTGCATTGAAAAGTATTTTTGAGATTTATCATTGAACTTAGATCACATTGTTTAATGATTGAAAACTAAAAATCGCTTCGAGTGCATTCTCTTTCATTAAAAGCATGCATTAAGTAGATTCTCATTTCATCGAAAAATGCATTGAATGCATTCTTATCATTTGAAAAGGAAAAGGAAATTGTGCATAGATTACAATTGCATAGTTTTCGAAAAGGAGGATTTTGCATAGATTACATTGCATTATTCGCATCGTTGAATGTTTGAGATTACTTTTGGATAGTAAAAGTCATCTAGTTTGGAAAAAGTTTCGTTTTCAGTTTTGCTGTTTGTTGCATCATTGTTTGATACTCTTCCCTTAACTAGATAGCATTCATCGAATTGAAAAGTTTTCTCTTCTCATATAGCTGCATATAGGAGATTGTCAGATGACACTCGCTAGGGCTTGAAACTGGAACATAATTGAAGATCAACCATAAAATTTACTCAATTTACCTAAGGAAGCATTGAAACATTAATGAAACATTTAGAGGTCTAGGTTAGAGACGTGTTCCGGCGTCGTTAAACCTAGTAGCTGTCGTTTGCCTCTTGGCTTTAGACAGCGCTAGTACGGACTTGTGCTCCCCGTACTGTCGCGTATATAAAGGGAGACCCCACTAGGTTGCTATCCTTTATCCATAGGAAGTCGAGTCTGCCGCCTTGTACCCACGATACACCGGACACAGCATTCGGGGAGATTTCCTCCACGTACGTTAAGTCCTTGGTTGATTTCTCTTTCATTTTGAAACCAAGGTGTATATTGCAGTTCACGGTTATTTGTTTTGCTTGCTCGCATTTACGAGCGATCATTTTCGATCTTTTCGACTTTTTAAGTTTGAAAAGTTCATTGACGCTTGTCCTTCCGCTTGTTTCCAATGCGAAAGTGATAGAGTCACCTTTCTGTTTGCAAACTCTTAAAATACTGAAACGGTAGAGTTTTGTTTCAATGTTTTAAAAATTAGCGCCCACGAAAGTATTCTGGTTCAAGTTGGTTTTCCTTGGGGTGTTGTTCGAAAGATTGTTGTTGATGGCAACTTTTCCAGAGTTCACCAACCAAGGAATCCCCTTCGATGGGAATCCTGGTCATTTTCCTCCTTTTGGAAATGTTGGTGCTCCTTATATGGCAACGTTGTCCCTTCCTGGGTTAATTGTTGGGTTGCCTGTTTGGTTGTTTTCAACCTCTGTGGTCCCGAATGTCTCGGCTACTGTTCAATCAGTTCCTCCGCCTGAACAACATCATGTTGATTCTAAGGTGGACCTCTCCCCTTCTTCGCCTGTTTTTGCGTCCTCCTCTTCTACTTCGCCTAGTGAAATTCTGGATTCGAGTAACCGGGTGGCTAAGAAGAAGAAGAAGAAGACAAAGAAGAAGAAATCCGACAAGAGAGAGGCTAAGGCTCCAGCTACTGCTTCTGAAACGTCTCCTCTTGATAAACCTTCCAACCCTCCACGGAAATTCAAGTTCCCTTGTATGTTGTGCACGGGAAACCATCTTCTTCGAGACTGCCCTGGCATTCCCAAGGTGCTCGAAGTATGGTCCAACGGTCGCCCACCATTGCCTTTGGCTTCTAGGAGTCAGGTTGGGGGCACATCTTCAACTGGTGCTGGTAAGGCTCCTAAGAAACAGGGTAAGATTACCAATCCCTGTAAGTTGTGTGAAGGGCACCATGCCATTCACCTTTGTCCGTACATGGATGAAGCCAAGCGATTTTTGGACAACTCAACTGTTTCTACACCATGCCTCCCAGCTAGTTATAAACGGCTTTCTTTGATTCCTCCACCAGTTGATCCTATGATTGGTCAAGAGTCATCCTTGGTCGATCCCACTCCCTCAAAAATTCAGATTCAGGAATCCATCCCCGACCAACCATTGGTTGTAGGATCGGTTGAGCTGGTCCCTTCTACGATGCACCAGGTCTTTTCCATGGAGATTGGATCTCACATCCCTCAGGTTCTTCTTGTTTCTTCAAATTCTTCGGACTTGGAGAAGGATTCTCCTGTCCCTATACCTCAAGAAGCTGCTCCTTCGCCTCCCGTGATGGAAGTTCCGAAGGATACTCCTCCCGCCTTCGAGATGGAGGTCATGGAGGATGCTCCTTCTTCTGTAACATCAGGGGAAGACCTTCTCAATTCGATGGCAGCCCCTCCGAGTAGTTTGGTCACTTCCTTTGATTGGAATTGATTTGCAGGATATCGCCTTCCGTCTTATGTGCCTTTCGAGATAACAGTACAGGCCTTTGTTCTGGTTGTACCCAGCACCATTATAGACAAAGGCGCCTCTATTAGTCTTCTATCCTCAACTACCTGGCAAGCTTTCGGTTCTCCGCCGCTTGCGCCTGTTACGCAAAATCTGTTGACATTTAGCAGAAGAACTAGTCAACCGTTAGGGATCCTTCCACAGTTAGCTATTAATTTGGGAGGCAAAACTGTCCATATGGATGTGATGGTCGTTCCAGGCCCCTTGGATTTTAATCTGCTTTTGGGGCGCGATTAAACCTATGCCATGGGAGCACTTGTCTCCTCCCTTTTTCGTGTGGTCTGTTTTCCGCATGAAGGACGAATCGTGACCATTGATCAGCTTTCGTTCTTTGGTCCTGATGTGGCAACTGGCCCGCCATCATCCCTTCCTGGTTTTTATCCACCCGTTGTATCTACCCCACCGTAGGTCAACTATGTGGCTACCTACCCCATGCCTATACTTAGTGATGATGTTGTCGTGCATAGTGTGCTGGGGGCATTGGGTCCTGATTTCTGAGATGCTTTCCTTCCATCGGGAGTGGAACTCTTGGAAGCATGACTTCTTGTTCATTATGATGAGGTCGTTGGAGCACAGTTCTTTTTCCTGTGTCAAGCTCCTTAAAAAATGAAACCAAGTCTTATCGGAGCATAGTTCTTTTCTTGTGTCAAGCTCCTTAAACAATGAAACAAGGTTGTTGGAGCACAGTTCATTTTCTTATGTCAAGCTCCTTAAAAAATGAAACAAGCTGGTCGGAGCATGGTTCCTTGTCTTGTGTCAAGCTCCTTAAAAAATGGAACAAGGTTGTCGGAGCAGAGTTCCTTGTCTTGTGTCAAGCTCCTTAAACCATGAAACAAGGTGTCCTGAGGATAGTTCTTTTAATGTGTCAACCTCGTCAACCTCGTTAAAATAATGAAACATGTTCCGATTCAATTCGAGTCTTTGATAAGATCTCGTAAAATCCCAGTCGAGTCTTTCTTAGATCTCGTAATTTGAACCTTCACTCCATATGCCTTTCATATGGATTGAAGCTTGGGGGGCATGTACCTCGAATTGAGTCACCATGCTGGGGGCATGCTTACTTTTTCAAGCATAGTTTGTTTCCGTTTCAAGCTTGTGTAAAAATGAAACCGGTTTCAAGCATAGTTTATCTTTGTTTCAAGCTTGTTTAAAAATGAAACCAATTTCAAGCAGAGTTTTTGATTTCAAGCTTGTGTAAAAATGAAACCTTTCCCCA
Source organism: Pinus albicaulis (assembly GCA_034641835.2). NCBI lineage: Eukaryota > Viridiplantae > Streptophyta > Pinopsida > Pinales > Pinaceae > Pinus > Pinus albicaulis. The sequence goes on from CM076577.1 coordinate 798,443,063, forward strand.
TTTTACCTCTTGAATTTACATTTTATCCAACTGTTTTGCAGGATAGAGCCTTGGTTTTCTTGGCCCATCGTATTTATGCCTTGGCCAATCATACCAAGTCCTCCGGTTGTTTCACCCATTCTGCGAAAAGAGAGCCCAAATTGCGATGAGTGGTCTTGTTGGCCAACCTCACTAACCTTTATTTGTTGGAAGCAGTTCCACCATTAGGAGCAGTTGCTACCCTTTATACCACTCGTTCCTCGGGGAGAAGTCTGTGACTCTTTTCTGACTCCCTAAACATGAAAAGATTGCCGAGTCGTTTGTCGTTTTGATCTCATTAAAGTGGTTACGAAATGACATCTACCCAGTATATGTTTACCCTTTTTCGGGCTGGGATAGATTATTTACGAAAAAGGAATACCCTAGCCTATTGCGACTAGGAGGTTTTCTCAGACATAGTTTTCTACCTTTTCGGATCTGAGGAACTATTTACGAAAAGGGACCGTTGGAGTTTACTTTTCTGCTGTATTTTCAAACTCTCTAAACATGAAAAGACGTCGAGTTCTTCCTTTGTCAGACTCGTTAAACCCTGATGACATTGGATTCAGTCGTAATGACGTTATTCGAGTCACTCCTTCCTAGGGCTCGTTAAATGTACTAGGATGGATTCGTCCGAAGGACGAATTTATATTACAAGCATATGGTATCCTCTTCAAGCTTGTGTAAAAATAAAGAGGTACTGGCCAAAAATGGTGGGGGAAAATGGAACCACAATCATTGTCATGTCAGCAGTATGTCGCTCTTGAACATGGCACTTGTCTGCATTCGTGTCGGGTTGGGGACATCTCATCTCGTTTGTTCACTTGCTTCCGTGGGTTTGGGTAATCCCTTTTTACCTCTCATCTGCTCTTTGCCTCGTCACCATGACCTCTGATCTGTTGATGTCAAATACTGCCAAGCTCACTGTCGTGTCGTTTATATGTTCAAGAGATGTTGACCTCTGCAAGTATCAACCTTCCTCTGATTCTCATCTGATCATGATTCACAAAGACATTATGTTCCTCTATCTCGGGTCGATGATGTGGGAAACACTATGGCCCACCTTCGATCAAGGTCACTTCCTGTCGACTCCAGCTCATTATCCAAGAAGTTGATCTAGAGACTCCCTTCTGGTACCTTGGAGCCTGCATGCCTCAATGGCAGATTCTTCGCATTCGACGTGAGGTTTTCATCATTTGCCTCCGATCGAGTGATTCTGTGGGTGTTCGACATCAACTCATTGTTCACATGTCGTATATTGTACCTGTAGTGCCTTGAGGACCCTTGGCATTAATGGTGGTACCTCTCGCGTCTGTTAACATCTTTCATCATTGGCTGGTAATCAGGCGATGTTCTTGCATGTTCAACTTCAGCTCACATATTCGCATGCTTGAACTTGTACTTTGTTCGAGTCGAGATGGAGCGCAAGACCTTGGATCCTTGTTTGTTACGATCCAGGCTGCGCTTGTGTGGATTATCATGATTAGCTACATGACTCACTGATCGGATGGCTGCGACCATACCTGAGTCTATTTATTGATCCTCACTGGATGGTTGTGTCCATGCCTCAGATAATGCCTTCCAAATACATTGTGGATGGTGCGCCCATACATCCTTCTATCATATTTGAGACATCTAGTTGCCTTTAAAGTTTCCATTGACAATTATTTTTCGATTGGACACGTTCTGTTAATCATTTCACCCCTCTCTCTCTCTCGGGCACATGCTTTAGGGGCATACATTACAAATAGACTGTCTGCAATCCATTGCAATTCCCCATCCCGAACATTGGAGGGCTCATTTCGTGACTTGGGAGCAGTGACATAACTTGAAAATACTTTCATGGCATTCCCTTGAACATGTACTTTCATTTCTCTGAAGACAAATCCTTGTGAAAAACCCTAAAAATAGCATTTTTTGCATTGGCGCGGGCATACGGTTGGTACCAGCATGATTATTGTATCAAATTAAGCATAAATATTAAATGGAAATTTAAGAGTGTTTTTTAAAAATAAATGGCGGAAGATTCACTCCAACCAATTCCTAAACTGGTATCTATTTTGAGTTGGGAGGTTTGGCTATGGATCTCCATGTAGAGGAAGTGGTTTGTCACCTCTCATGGAAGCTTCCTTGAGGATAGGGCCAATCCCATGGTTATAGGGATCCCAACTCCCCTTCCTCCATCTATAAAAGCTTGCCCATCTCCATTGCAAGCTAGTCTTCAAGTTCCCAAATTCCCAAGAGCCTTATGCTGCAAGAGCCTCCATAATTCCCTTAAGGCCAAATCCAAGCAAGAAGACTATTGTCAAGATCCGAAGAGAGAGGTTTATCCCATCCTTGACAGGCTTTTCGAGACGTGTTCTGCTGGCGACCCACCGAAGGAGAATTCAATGCCAGAACTATGGTTGTATTCTTCCTTTGATTGATTAATAATAAACGAATATTGGTTATGGTTCCACTCTTGTTGTTGTTTATGATGATGAGTTATGTCCTTTCTGACTGACATATAGTTGCATCTACTGGATTTTACGCTTGCGTTTGTTTTGTTTCTCGCGCATGCAGGTGTCCTATCACGGAGATCATGGGGATCGTAATCTGCCAAAGCTAAGGAACGGGAGCGCTACCTCTTCTACAAGCAACAACGTTGGATTCCAGGTAAGCCTACATCGCTAGTTGGTTTATTTGCAATTAGGAACCTGCACTATAGCATGAATGATTGTTGCTAGACCCGGTCTAGGCTAGTAGGGATCGCCTCTGTCTGCAGAGGGGATTTACCTCCACAACAGCTATAAATCTCAAACTTTGTGGAGAGGCTTAGACACATGTATTTCAAATAACCCATAAATATTTTTTTGGAAATTCCACCCAGAGACGGTTTTATTTAATAAGTTAATTATTTTTAATGAGACCCTAAGTCTATAACTCAGGAAATTAAAATAATTAATGGGTATTAATCTAAAATTTGGGTGTAACTTCTAAAAAAGCATATCAAGTCAAAATATAATCGTAGTCCTTGATTGTAGATCTAATATTGGCCATTGAAGTCTCAACGAGAAGACTATAAAGAAGACTTGAGGTCCATTTTTAAAAACACACCGAGAGATCAAGAGATTGATTTTTATAAAGTGATAAATGCTCAGAGGAAAATTTTCATCGAGATATTCTCACGCAGTTGAGGGGCAAAGACAGTTTTGGTCAGAGGATCTTCTCTGGGGCCAAGAATAATCATTAGAGAGGTAGAGAAATATGCAGAGGAGGCAGCGCAGTGCCTAGAGAGGGTGATGCAGGGCTACGAAGGCCACACACAGACGCAACATAGTATTCCGAGCGGAAGTATAAGATCCAGTTGGGAGATTGAGATTCTAAGCCAAGAGGGTTGGAATCAAGTTTCCTGAGGGTTGATCGACCCAGTAGAGGAGGTGACACAGTACTTCATAGATCCCCATGTAGGCCTACGCAATTAATACGCAGAGGGTACTGGGGTTTCGACATTTCAACTTCCGAATCAGTAGGGACTTGCAGAGTGAGGTAATCTCACAAATTTTCTTCTACCAAGTGATATACTCTATACTGGATTTCCGACAAGGCATCAAGAAATTGTATTTAGAAATAATGTTGCTTAATAATAAACGCCTCATATCCATTGCACCGGTTTTATCGCGTTGGGTTTTTCCGAGGACGTTTGTCCAAAAACAACGATGTCTTGTGTGATGTATTTATTTATTTCTCATTTTCTTGTTTTCACATATTAATTAATTAAGTGAAGGTTGAAATAGTAATTTACTTCAGTATTTTTAGTAGAAAGTTGTAAATAATTTGTTCATTAAATAATAAGTAGGTAAATTATTTCTAGTTGGCTACAATAGGATTTTGAACTTGGAATTTTCACACACATGTTAGCGACCATGAATATCAAAATAATTCCAGTGAATTAAATCAATTTGTGAAACAATATTGTTATGTATATAAACAAAACCATAAAAATGTGATTTACCAAAGAAAACTCCTAAGCCTAGATAATCATGTATGGTGTAAGCACATATGCCATACAACGTAAAAATCCTCTCTGTTGCAATGGGTCTTGATACATCGTACACATGTATCCCTTCCCATAATTCCTTCAATTCATTTACCAATGGTTGTAAGTGGACATCTATATTCTTCGCTTGTATTCTACCAGGGACTATGAGAACCAACATAAGATGTTCATTCTTCACAGATAAACATGGGGGGATATTGTTATTGATCACTACAACAAACCAAATAGAATAATTGGTGTTTTGAAGGGAATATGGGTTGATGCCATCCATGGTTATGTTGAATCGTAGAATTTGTACTTCATCCTTGAATTTTTCAGGCCATGTACCCTCTATATGCTTCATGGCTATTGAATATATTGGGATTCACATAACTCCTTACTCACGTCTGTGTGAGACATGTCATCCCTGCAATATAGCTAATTATTTACAGCAAAATATCCTTTGAATCCTTGGGATTATAGGCATCTGCCTTAGTATATTATAAGGAGGACAATGTGATTTATCCATTTTTTTATTTACGGTACCTGTCATGCCCACATTTAAAATATATCTCTTTGTCTGCATATTCTCCTATATGTAGAATATAATAATTCGGACATGCATGATATGATATGTACTCAACACCCAACATTTTCAACAACTGCTTTGCCTCTTTTCATCTTCTCGAAAATACATTATCACTCAGAAAAACCTTATTTTTGAATAACTTGTAGTTGGTGGGGAATATTATTGTACAATGTCAATAGTTAACGTTCATAAAATCGACCATTTGTAATGTTGATTGTATGACAAGATTTCTCGAAATATAAGGGACTTTATCGATCATGCAGGTGAATTATCTCAATATTGTCGAGAAACATGCATTCAACATGAAAAACTTTGCTTTCAAGTTGTACAACAACATTGTTGTCCCCAAATGAGTGAACTTTGACTTCCCACTAGCTCCAAAGAGAGGGGTGGTGGAAGTGGATGTCATGCTTTCGAATAAGGTATCAATGATATGAGCATCATCCCCTAGCTCATCATTCTAGAATGCATCAAATAACATTTCCTCCATGGCAATCGTGTCCTGTAAGTAATCATCCATACCAACCTCTATTTGATTGCCTCCATTGCCAACTTGTGATGAAGAACTACTATTGTTGTAGTAATTCCTAATTGGTGAATCTAGACGTAGTGGAATTGAATAGGTAGTTGATTCAACCATTCTTTATATGATTCCTCTCCGAGTCTTGATCTTAATGTAGCCTTCTCTCAATTTGACGTTTTAGTGCAGTGCACCGGAAGATGGTAGGCGGGTCTCTCATCATCACTAGAATCCTAATTTCAAAAAATATTGATTATCATTAGTACAATTTCAATGATATTAATAAGCAAATCAATGCAATTGGTTTGTTGAAATTACATTATACCAAAAAATTATTACCATCATTGATCCAGGATTGCGGCTGGAAGATGCCATGTTCAAAATTGGAAGGGTGAAGAAGTTGTCTATTTTCATCCACCAACTGCTTGTGATATGTTGCTCCTGATAAAAGCTTCCAATGTTTTTGAAATGGAGGAATAATTTTTGCATATGAACTCTATTCTGAATCAGGATCCTGCAAATTTGCATACATTTTTATTCAAATTGACATGGATTAAAAAAAAAAAACAATTATATAATTGAAATATAGATAAAATTTGTACTTGCTCAAGACAGAAAGGGAGAACTCCATCAAGGACTTTTATCAACAACATGGAACAATTTGGAATTTGAAGAATTAGCAATTTGATATTATTGATATTTTCTCCCTCCATTTGAGTAAAATCAGAAATAAAATTTTGTATACATATCTAAAATTAATTTCGAGAACCATATAACCGCAATCTGAATTTCAATATAATTTTCAAACCATTTTTCAAGAATAAGGCGACATTACGTGGAAAATTTGTACTATGAACTACTGTAATTCATGTGGATGGGTCCTAAAGTAATTTGAGATGAATATGCAATTTTATGTGAAAATAAAAATTTAGATAGATTTTAAACCCTATCGGTGCTCTTCTCAGGACGAATCACACCAATGCATTTAAATCATAACAACACTGGGGCCTTCAAATAATACCTGCACTAATTTCAAGTATTCCGAAAATATAAAATATGTTATCATATCGATGCTCCTATAAAAAATTGCACCAATGCGTTTAAATAAAAACAACATTGATACGCACATGTTTATGGGATTTTCAAAATAAAAAATAATTCTACCATGTCGGTCCTCTTATAAAAATTACAACATCGATTTGCCACACCATTGCGTTAAAATATTAACCACACCATTTTGGTATTTTGAAAAAAAAATATTTCTATCATGTCAGTGCGTTGAAAAAATTTTGCGCCCCAAAAATTTCGATGCGATTTACTTGTAAACGCGTCAGTGCTCTTTATATCGAACACACCGATGTTCAAATTAGGTGAAAAAAAACACGAGGTTTTTTTTAATTGAAAAATGAGTGGCGATTGATTTTTTGAAATCTAATTTCATAAAGTCTTTTAAATAGTAAAAAGTTGTTCATTATTTCATTATTTTTCCCAAAATTTCAAGGGAGTGAATTTTAACAGAGACATACAAGGAGCGTTGTGCAACAACATAATACTTTGGAGCAACAAACTATTTAGAAAATAAGAAGTTGAAAGTTATGTTGATTCACTAAAAACCCTGCATTACTAATAACAATTTGTACAATTTCTGTTAGGGTTTAATTAAAAGAGAGATCATTTGCAAGAGATATATAATAGGAGCACTCTGGAGCAGCAAAATGTTTTGGAACTGCAAAAATATCAAAATTTGAAAGGTATGGTGATTCACTCAAAGCCCTGCATAACAAAAAAATTAAATTTTATTGTTAAGTTGATTTACAATTTCTGTTATATTTATTCAAAATTCAGAAAAAATAAAAAATAAAATACAAAATAATAATAATAATAATAATTAAAAACCATGTATAATAAAAAATTTACAATTGATTTTACTAGTAAAAGTTTTTACGATCTTTGTTCCTATTTAGATTTAATTAAAATAAAACAAAAAAACAAAAAAACTCAATACTTAAACCCTTTGCTTCTTCTTGCTTATGTGACTACAAAATTTCACCTTAGAGTTTAACTCCCTTTACATTTTAGGCATTTTAGATTTAATCGGTTTGTGTACTCACTATATATAGGGAGTTTGACATGTAAAGTATGGGGATCAATTATTAAATTAGATCCAAACCCTATTGGCCCTATCCTTTTTTTTTAAACATCATATGTTTCGCGGTGCACTAATGTAATATACTGCACCATTGCACCTTGCATAATACACTACACCCATGTATTATAACCTTATCGGCTATGTCCAGTCTGTTTATCAGTGCTTCCGGTGTAATATATTGCATCAACGCGCCTATGCCAAATAGAATCGTTAAGTCATTGTGGTTCTTTTATCATTACAAATAGCATCGTCATAATTTAAAATTATTTTAAAATTTTAATTTTCGTTTTCGGTGCTAAACAATTAAACACTCGGTGCATTTAATGGCCTAAACACACGAGGGCATTGATTCAAATAAACGCACCGATTACCAGAGCTCTTTTTGGCTAAAAATTATTTGATTTATGTATAAAATATATTTAATGGATTTTGTATTGAATGGTACATGTTGTATATTGATAAAAAAAAATGTATGAGAAGTTGTCAAGTACAAAAAATATTGATCGACATAATGATAACACATCGAAAAAAACAGAGAAGACAAGTTATTTGTAAATTCTTTACAAAATTAATATGTTTGAACTATATGCAGGTTTAAATAGTATGTATCGGTTAGTATGTTTCATTGAGAGCCACAAAATGAAGAAGGTCGATAATATTATTTCTAATCCAAGTGCAGAAGAGCATAAAAGTCTGATGGAAAAATTGCAGAAGGATGAATTAGGTGAATGAAAAATACTATTCAATATGAGTTTTTTTTTCCTTTGAATTTTCAATAATAATATACTTAAGAATATTAGATAACATGTTTAAAACAATATATTAATTTATATATGATTAATGTTCTACACGGCGAAACAACGAAGGAAAAGAACAATGCCGTTCTAAGAAAAGAAAAATTATAGAACATGTACATGACAATGAATTGTTCCTTAGCTCATCTGTAGTGGTGTTGAAGGTTAATGAAACGGGGGGATTTTTTTACAAAAATATGAGGGATATAGTGGAATGAACATATAGACGCACTTTCCACTTACAACACAAAAATCAATACAAGGATTTCAAGAACCAAATAATATCTAAATTACAGGAAATGTTTCGAGAGAAATGGTCAATGAGACATGTCAGACTTACAATAGCAAAAACATACAACAACAAAAAAGAATCATAAAAAATTAATATTCCTAATTTTAATGATTTTCTAGAATTATATGTATATATTACTACAAACCATTCATTTATCAATATCAGTTTTGTTATATTTAGTTTTATATATCAATATAAAATTAGTTTATTGCTTTTTTTAGGAAGATTATGAAAATACCAAAGGATCAATGAGCTGATATGTGAAACATGCTAGTAGGAATGTCCAAAATAGTGTACAAGGAGATGGTCAAATAAATGGACATAATTGCATCACAGGAGGAAACATCTCAACAACAACATGCTTCAAATGTATGAAATCATGATTGATTTTGTACATATAAAATTTTTATTTAGCATTAAATAATAATTTTCATGTATTTTCTTGCGGAGAAAAAAACTAAATGGAACTCATTCAACACATAAAACAGGACGACAAGGAAGAAAAGGGTTGATATCAATGTTTGTGAGTAATTGTTAATATTTCCTTATAACAACTCAAGGTTTAATTTTTGTATATTTTAAGTTGTCTTACAACAACCATCCTTAATGTTTCAAATAGGTGCTAACATACAAAGAAGAACCGTCAAAATAATTGATTGACATTGGGTTAAATATGGGTTGTGAGTGTATTTTGGCATATCAAAAATTAATTGTGGAATTTGTAAGTATCTATTTTTCTTTACTTCTTTGAGTTTATAATTAATAAAACAAAAAAATCATTTATATTAAATCTATGATTTATAATGGGATTTAAAACATGCAGGAAGCAAAGTATGAAACTACGCCAGTAGAAGACTTGTTGCAAGAAGGCATAAGACTTGGTTTTGAAACCATGTGTACAGTTTATGAGTCACTTCTTGCTATGGTATATTTCTATTCGATTTACATTGATTTATATTATATATTTCGATTTTCATTATTCTCACCAATGTAGATACACTCATTACACTTTATTTTTATGTTTGCAAATGGAACAAGATCAAGAAGAAGAAAACAATCGATGAAATCAACAAAACATTTTTCAAAATAACCCAAGTCATGGAAGTAGTTCGAGCACTAACAAAATTTCCAACGAAGAATGATGATCTATTTGGATATCAATGCAACATGTTGTATTTTTTAAAATAATTGTTTGTGAAAATTAAACATTTTTAGTTTAATGTAATGGACACAATGTCCCAATTGAAAGACAAGGGGTTGCCAATAACAATCCCATTTTGTATGAACAAGAGCCTATTATTGATATATAATAAAATACATTTTAATTTGTTTTATTCTGTTATCCAATATCACAGTGAAATGTTACACCATTGATTTAATTCTAACCCCAAGAGATAACCCAATTGGTCGAGTTCCTATTGCTAAGTACCTCATCCATCGGGAGGTCACGGGGTCAAATATCCTTGACGCCCTTGGGGTTAGGCCTTACTATTTTGGTCAAAAGTTAGATCCCTTTGGGTTGATCTACCTGTATTTTCCTGTGGATGTAGTAGTCACTCAGTGTCTGTGAACCACACTAAAAAAAAAAGAAATGTTACACCACTGATTAAATATATGGATGATTAATATTATAATGAAGAGATGTGAAATATGATAATATAAAAAAAAATTAATCCAAACATCATATACTAATGCACTAATAAAATTTTAATTTATATGAATATTTTTATAATATATATGTTGATTTTTCTGGGTAGGCAGGAGCGAGAGGGGTGTTGCAAAGCCCCGAAGGAACAACTGGAATAGATTTCGCCTCAGGAATCGGGATGAAAAAAAACAATCAGGCTGAAGCAATGGCTCTCTGCAAAGGGCTAAAGCTAGCTCTAAGGAACAACATTAGAGACCTCAATGTGAGTCGTCTCAGCATGACATATGATGGAGCTGGCTCACCCCAGCTATAACCTCCCATCACGTGGATGACGGTGCGGCAGGTCACATCATACCGGTGGAGGGTGAATTCACAGGCACCAAGGATATGGAGAACATCATAAGTAAGTATCAGCTCCAAACGCAAGCATGCGAGAGGGATACGGTTTGCAGAGAAATCAACTTTCTCGGGAGGATGTGCGACCAAGGCGGGCTAAGAGATTATGCAATGTTGATCCTGAGACACAAGAAAATGGATGGCATTCCCCGCCATCAGAATCATTCCTCCAGTGTGCAGGCGGGAGACTCAGGTAGAGCCTTATTTGGAAGTGGGCGATACCAGGCCTGGAATCGCTTCTGCATGGTGTTTAAGAGAGAAATTGGTAAAGAGCTCTGAATTTTTGTCCAGGAGAGGAACATCAACACGGTCATAGGGGACTCAGGCACAGGAAACTTTGGAAGCAGTCATCTCAGCAGCAGGAAGGAAAGGGACCCTCGGAACCGGACTCTAGACTCTCCCTCAGACCCGCCTCCAATAGTGGAAGAGATCTGCAGTCAGTAGGAGGCCCAACTGGCACACCTGCACATAAATATAAACAACCTATTGTTCAATATAAGAGATAAAGACAAAGCTATTGTAGATAGGATGATGTTTCAGGAGAGCAAACTTGCGGAGCAGGAAAAATGGATGACCTGTCTCAGGAGCGAGGTTCCAAGGCTTCACCAGCATGTGGAGCAAGAGGACAAAGGCAAGAAGATTGGAACAAAAATTGACCTCCTGGAACCAATGGAATCGCGTACCCAGCCTGAAGCGAACCTGTGCACCAGAGACCCCAGCAACCAGTATCAGCGTCGCCCAAACAAAGCAAATGGGAACTGCCCCAACATCCTGGGTTATAACCATTTCCGCTAATTTTCTTTGATGCGTTGTTCTACAATTTTGCCTTTAGTGGTATACCATAAGGTCTATGGTATATCTAGGAAGGGTAGAACTCCTAGAGTAGCTAATAAATGCAACTCTAAAGCAATTGTGTGCACCATTTTTGTAATAAGCTCTATATCTAAAAGACTGAAACGATATTTAAGATTCTGCAGCTGGACAGGAATCTAGCGACTTTGAATTTTAATACAAAAAACCATACTTGTTCTTGTTAAATATATATATATATATATCAATTTTTCGATGAATAACATACTTAAAAAATCACAATAATTTCACTATCACAGTCGATTTTTCCAAAAAAGATAAAATCTCATACCAAAAACTGGTGCATCCATAACATAAACACGCACTGGTGCATTATGTTATATAAAAGCATCGTTACAACATATTTTTTTCATGACTGATGCCTTTTTTAAAAATGACAACACCAGAGCGTTTAGTGCTTAAGCATCAGTATTGTTTGCAACTAACGCCCCAGTGAATTGTAATTCTTAAAGCACAAGTGCTTTCATATAACTAACGCCTTGGTGCTACAAAATATTATTTCCAGCCCTAGAGCATTTTTAAAATTAACAAAACGAGTACTTTTATATCCATAACGCACTAGTACATTTATACAAATCATACGCATTGGCATTGCGAGCTTAAATAAAAGCATCGGGTCTACAATAATTTTTTGCCTGCCTCGGTGTCGTTCCTTAAAAGAATGCCCTGGGGATTTTTTGATATATATGCACCGAGCCGAGTATACATTTCAGGCACCAATGTTATTTTATTTTAATGCCTCGGTGCTTTTAGTTATGTATGTAGCCTTGATGCTTTTATATATGTAGCGCACCGGTGCTACTTGTTCCATGAAGTGCGTCGCTAAAAAAACATTTGCTAAAAACTTCGACCGCCCATATTTTTTTAGTTCCGATGAAGTTCCATTATTATCTTTGCTAAAACATCCACTACTATAAACGAAGGTTTTAGCAGATATTTTTTGAATTTTTTTTCCAATTTTATAACACTAAAAACCTCCGCTAGAAGGTATTTTCCTTGTAGTGAAAATTCATGTTTGCCTTGCATTGGTTTTTATGTGGTCAACCTCTATAGAGAGACCTATGGGCTCCTTTTTTTTTATTTCCATTATGCATTTTTGTTTCCTCTTTAAGTTGTGTTTTACAGGGGCTTGCACAGTTAACCTTCTCTTGATGATCCCTCTCTTTTTGTTGTTTCTTATGTATCTTCTTCTCATACTATCAAGCACTCCCTAGGATTTTTTCACTCCTCTTTTAAGTGCACCTTGTTCTGTTTTGCCCAGATGGTTTATCAACTTAATAAACTAAATCTATTAGTGGTCTTTATCATCAACTTTGGGGGTCAACAATGCCATGACAACATGTAAGGTGTAGTTGTAATGTTGGATACTACAAGGCACAAGGATGATCCCATGTTTTTCAATGTGTGGAATGCTCAACCAAACTTTTTCATTCTCAAACACCTTCAAAAATAAAATATGAGTTCACCAAGACAAAGCGTGAAATTTTTGTATAACATGCCTATCTCTCCGACATGGAAATTGTGGGGGAAGTCACTGCCTAGATACTCAACACAAGTCACACTAATAGTTGCACATGTTGGAACAATACTTGCACACAAGGTGTTGATTTTCTAATACTAATTAGAAAAGCACAAATTTATGCAACTGATAATTACTTCCAATGATATTACTTTAAAACACCCAAGGAAAATGTTTAGCAATTACACACATGAATTCAATTATAAATGCAATAGAAACAATAAAGATCATAGTAGAATAGCCATGCATAGTAGACACCAAAAAATTTTCCTGGGAAACCCAAAAGCGAGAGAAAACCGAACAATCTTTTCTAGGAGAAATTGTTCAGTTCAACAAAAGTACAATATGATATTTTCAAGTTAAATTTGGTCAACCAATACAAAAAATCCAACATAGGTAAAACTTGGTCAAATAGGTCAAAATTTTTCCTTCTACAACTGCCCATAAATTTGGTCAAGCTGATTCAAACAGGGAAAAATTTGGCCTCCTAAAACTACCTTAAAACTTGGTCAAACTACCCAAAAACTCGATCAAACTTTCCCAGAAACTTGGTCAAACTTTGCCCAAAAATACTTGGTCAACACTAGTCAAAATTCGGTTGCTCAAAAATTTCACCCCTTAGAAATATTTTGCCTCTTCCTCAAATTACTTCCAACGTGTGAAAGAGAGAGAATGTGTGAGTGATGAGTGAGTGACCAAATGATAAGTTTAAGTGTTTATTTATAATGATTTTAGGGCGCCCATGTGGCAGGTCCTTTTCCTTAGTTGACCTGAACTTTTGGGGCCAACTTGTGCAATTTAAATTCAAATTAAAATTCAATTTCCCATCCTTTTAAATTTATTTCAAGGGTCGACTTGTGTATCTAGGGAATACCTTCCGCAACTACCCAAAAATCAACACTCCCTCTTAGCTAGGGAGGTATTCACCTTGACTTCCTCAGGTGTCCACTTTGCGTAAATTTTTCTCGATCCTAAGAAAAGATTAAATGATCATGTTATTTTAATGTATCCATCAACTTCATTTTTTATTATAGAACCATCTTGAAAGTATCTTGCATCAGCATCATGCAAAGGATCTAGTCACCCACTAGTCAAGGACCCTTTTGCAATATGGTTCGGTACCCCCTTACTGAGGTAAATTAAACTTGTCCTAGGCCACCAACCAACCAAGTGGTCACTTGGAACAAGTTCAATCCTCCTTGACCAATGGTGAAACCTTGGGCCAATTTTCCATTCCCCCCATGTCGTCAAAGGGGCACTTGAATGGTGAAATACTTTCCCCATGCTTTGGGTCACCCACTCTACCCACTAGCCAAGTAACCCTTGCCAATATGGTTAGAACCTTCTGACTGGGGGAGCACTCTAGACCCTAATGTTAACTAATACATTCTGCCTATCCATATTACATGGCACCCAGTCAATACCCTTGACCCAGGGACATTTTTTTCCCTGATGTTGCAACATCAATAGTCTCTCTCAGCAAGGGAGGAATTCTCAAACCACTCCAATCTTGTCCCTAAAGTATATAAATTTCATCTAAGACAAATTCTTTGTGAGTATGTTAGCAACCTGCTCATCTGTAGAAATGTGTTAGAGCCTCACTACTCCTTTTTGCACCATGTCTCGGATGTTGTGGTACTTAATCTCAATGTGCTTCGACCTTTCATGGAAAACTGGATTTTCCAAAAGCTTTACACGACTTTGATTACCACAATTTGTTGTGGTGTTCTCCAACACCTGATCAAACAATTCTATGAGCAACTTCTGAAGCCACACTGCTTCACAACTCACTACACTAGTTTCAATATACTCAGCCTTTGTAGTGTTGAGTGTGATATATGTTTGCTTCCTACCCATCCAAGATACCATAGTTGAACCCAAAATGAAGAAACATCCTAATGTGCTCCTCCTTCCTTCAACACTTCCTACCCAATCAAAATATTTGTATCCTTGCAGTTATACTTCACCATTTGAGACGTATCTCAAACCATAACTGAATGTATCACACATATATATCAACACATTTTTCCCACAATCCAATGTACATGCCTCAGTTTCACCATGAACTGGATCAAAGTGTTCACTACAAAGCAAATATCATGTATCATATTAATCATATATATCAAGGATCCAATAAATCATCAACACATAGTGGGATCCACCAAATCTGAGTCAGATTATTTGAGTTTCTTCAGATTGGTACCCATGGGAGTGCCCATGGACTTGTAGTCCATCATCCCAAATATCTAAAGGATTGTAATAATATGCATGCCTTGACCAAGGAAGATCTCACCCAGCTTCTACCACACTTCTAATCCCATGTAGTAATGTATCAAGCCTAGATTTTTCATCTCAAACTTAGAGGTCAACTCCTTCTTACACTTATCAATAATATGTTTTTCTCCTGTCAAAAACAATTCATTAACATATAACAACAAGATCATAGGCTCACCTTTAACAACCTTGTAGTAAATATTTGGATCAACATAACTCTTGGTGAAACCAAGAATCATCAGGTATCAATCAATATGAGAATACTAAGCCCGAGGTACCTGCTTGAGTCCATAGAAATCCTTCTTCAGTCTAAAAACACGATAATCCTTCTCATGTACCTCAATGCCATAATGTTTCTCTACGTACAATTCTTCCTCAATCACTCCATTGAGGACAATAGTTTTCACATCCATATGATGTAATTTCAAACCCATTTTAGAAGCAATAGAAATAATAGTTCTAATATAAGTGTACCTGGCGACTAGAACAAATGTATCTTCATAGTCCTCTCCCTCTTTATGGGAGAACCATCTTACCAAAAATTTCACTTTGTACTTCTCAATGCTACCATCCACGCATGCTTGATCTTGTAGATTCACTTGGAAGTAACCACTAACTTCCCCTCAGATCTCAAAAAAATTTCCCGCTCATCATTCTGATATGGCATCCTTCCAAACTTGTTGGCATGTTTACTCCTCAACATCTTGTAATGTATATCAAAGTCATGTCGGCATCCTTTGAACTCTTGGGAAAATGACCCTAAGTGGGTCCACTAGCTCAATGGTTCCTTGATTATCTAAAGGATGTTCCACAAATACTTAATGGACCTGAACGCACATCCTTGGGAGCATCCTGCTCCTCATTATCATGAGAGACCCTTTGGATCTCTAGTAGTTTATGTTATCACCTACCACCTACACCTACCTACAAGTTAGTGAGAAAATCATTTAACCCCAAAAGGTATGGTTTGTGGCAAGAAACTCAGAGAAGGGGTTGTCACACTAATCCTGACTCTCTCTATTTAAGTTATCTCCTAGGTTAGCTATGGGGTATGGTCCCTAAAGAAAAAATAAGTTAAATATGTGAGGTTTTAGGAGAGTGTTATAGTGAAAATGGATTACTTTTTAAGGATTTATAAGCAAATATGATGTGAGAAACTTGAAATAACAATGACAATCATCAACATGAGAAAACCATAAAATGAGTTCCTTATGAAGAATTTTCTCAACAATTTAAAGATATATTCCCTCAAAGTAAAATGCAATGGTCCCAAAAGAGAAAGCAAAGTAACCCTGGAATATAAACAAAAGATTGTTAGCACAAAATATTGCAAGATACAAAAGATTCTTTTGAGATAATCAAATTATGAATCAAAACATGTGAAACACATCTTGCCAAAATTCAACAATTAGTAATTAACTTGGAAAATGTGAAAACGAAAATATGAATGCCAAACCAAGATATCAATGTGAAATTAGACTTGAAGCATGAAATGAAAATCACTTGTTACAAAATTGAAGAATCACAATATTTGCTTTTGAAATGTTTCTTGAAAATAAACTTTGCATATGAAAACTCAAACCATCAAGAGACAAGTAAAGTAAATGTCATGGAATAATGCTCTTGGTTAATTTTATTATTTACCTCTACAACAATATTTCAATTTTAACTCTTCATCCTCGCCCAAAGATATGGATCTCACAGTGAGGAGTCAATAGAGGAGTAGAGGGTCCCTAAGATGTTTATTCAGCCAACTTATGTTGGAGGTAAAATTTTATTGAGGCTTGGGGCCTTTCTATGCCAATATTCCTAAATGAGATGCAAGCTATTTTTATTTCCCAATTAAATACTACATGCAATGCTTCAAAAGAAAAAGAAATGAGATAGTGCTAATTGCAATAATGATTTAAAATTGATAAACTTAAGTGGAAATAAGCTCATATGTGTTGCACCAATTAATGGAAAGTAGAAAAGTTAAATGGAATAGTTTTTCTTTAAGATACAATTGTTTCAAGTGAAAGATAATGCTCCAATAGTTACCAAAACATATAGCATAAAAAGACCAAATAGTGAAGCATGTGTTCAAGTAGTTATGAAACAATTAAAACTTGCCAACAAGATATAGTGTTTACACAGAAAATGAGATTGCTCAATTTTTTCAATGTTGAAACTTATGCATGTTAGACTTTAGACACAAAATTTAGCAATATGGAATGTGGAGTGAATATGTGTTAATTTTAAGCATGCAAAGATGGAAATAAGCATGAGAAATCTAAAGAAAAACTAGAAACAAAGTCAATCCACCCACAAAGGTCCTTCTGCTAAATGAGGAAGGGGGATTCCATGGGAAAAATCCCAAGCTCCCTCAAGAAAAATTTGTATCTTTTATTAATGGTACAATGAGTAGAAAATCCTCTAATAAGGCTGCCCAAGAGATGAAGGAGATCTTTACAAAGACAAGACCTTAGAAAAGCTAGAGTCTCCCTCTCAAATATGACAACAAAATCAAATGGAACATTCTCTAAATCAGATATTTTGCAAGCCTCAGAAGGCCCACAGCCTAAATAAGTGTCAGTTGTCCCTTAGTGCTTATGGCCTCCTTAAAAAACCAGTCCTTGAATCGTGGAAGGTCCTGCATGCAAGATAATTAGTAGTTTTATAAAACGTCTTCTTCAAGCTCTTTGTTGTCCAACGCTCAAACATATGGGATGAAAAACAAAATCAAGCATCAGTGTAAAAATAGAGCAAAAGAAACAAGATTAAATTACAAACTAATATACAAAACACTAGCTCAAGAAATGGGAGTGAACCCCCATACTTGCCTAGCTTCGAAAATTGCTCTTGAGTAGCTTATATAACTTTGAAAACTCTAAAATAAAAGAAATATTTTAAATTTGAATGAAAAAATATGATCAAGTAGCTATTGAGTAAGAAAACTCCCTCTTGCTCTCCGTTGGATGAAATACTTGGGGTGGAAAATCACTGAGTCTTGGATCACTTTGAATCTGGGATTGATTTGATCTATGTGAGACTTCTCCCATGCCCAAATGGATTCCTACACACTATACAAATAGATCTCCCCTACACACTTGAACAAGTATTAGTTTGCAAAAGTATTAGAGCAACATAATGAATAAGATAAACCAAAGATTCCTCTGAAAATGAATTGGAAAGCTTATGTTTAGAATACTACTCGAAATAAATGATATGTGTGAGATAGCTTGCACACATCAATCCAAGCTAGATGGAAAATATAAACTACTATTGATCAAACATGAAAAATAATTTAAACATAATAGCAAGATCATGGAATGACATCACCTCATAATGCCAAGAGAACACCAGCCAAATATCCCCAAAGTATTTATTATATTAGTAAGTATGCAAGTACAAAATGGCAGAATTTCCTCAATCCTAATAACTCATAACATGATAAAATAGTGCGAGCCAATGGATCTATTATATAGAGAGTTGGGAGAAAATCCTAAGGAATAATGCATGTGAAATTGGAGCAAATCCCAAGGAAAGGTAAGTCAAGTTCAATGTGGAGAATATAGAGACACCGAGCAAAATCAAATTCCATATGTGCACCTCAAGGGAAATCGAATTCCATACATGGCATAGTAAACTCATCCATGAGTGAATCAAAGTACTGTGATAACCCCAGTCAACCAATGCAAACTCGAACTAAGTGACACCACATCTGTATATGATCCCAAGGTAGCTCTACATAGGTCCCCAGGAACTGCGTGATTCCTACAAGTGAAACTCGTAATTCTCCAGAGTAAAGTGTTGTGTGTTGAAGCACTCGAGATAATTGCAAGAGAAGTCCCCACATAATATTTTGTACAAATATTCCATCAAATATTCCTTTAGTGCATGAGCTCCTCTAATGAATTTGATTTTCCACATGTGCAATTGTTGCTTTATCTCTAGGAAATTTGATTTTATGAAATAATGGTGTATTAATGATGCAGTGTGCTCAGTCATCCCCCACATGTATGTTGACTCAAATCTTTGACTTAGGATAATTTCTAAGTCATTTCCATGTCATTCTGTCACATGGAATAATTTATTTATCTTTATTTTATTTTATCCTAGACTAATTAATTGCCACAATTTCCACTAAACTTAGGAAATGTGGGTTTTGAGGGTCCATAACACATTATTAACCCCTAAAAGTGTGTCATAGTAGAAATTTTAGGGTGAGAGGTGTAATTTTTATTACTCATACCCCATACAACTTCTCTAGACAACACTTATTACAATTCAATTACAATTTTTATTGCAATTTTTAACATGCGGGAAATCTAAAAAATTAAAAAATGACTCCCTAGACCTAACCAAATTCCATGAAATTTTTTGTGTGATCTAGTATGGTAATATACATCGAATTTAGACACTAGGACTCACCCAAGGCCTCGCCATCAAGCCGTACTCTGGATTTGGGGTAAATTTGGAGGAAAAAGCTCAATTAATTATTAAGTTCTAGTAGGGAGATGATAATTAATCGAGTGAAGAAAAACCTCCCAAAGTAATAATCACTTGTTGGAAGGGTCCCAAACTACCTAGGCCTGTTACAGACTCAAAACTCATCAATACTATCATCACTTATTACAATTCCCTGTAGGGCGTGGAATCTTGGTACAAAAGAAAATGACGAGAAGTAGAAGTAGAGTTTAAAAAGCAGGGAAAATTTTAAGGATGGACATTTATCTTAAAGTTTAAAAACTTGGCTAATCTTAGTAGTCCCCAATATGTAAATTGTAAAATTTTTATGTTATTTTTGTAAAAATATTTAGTTTTCTAATCATTTTATATTACTATATATAAAGTTTTGGCGATTTTTAGGGTAAAATATTCTTATACTATAAAATTTGGGCGAACCAATTTTTTTAAAAATGGAAATTGGCGATTTTTTTTTGGAAAAAGCATGGAAAATTAGCCCACCTGCGAATATTAGCCCCTAAGATTTTCCATGCTAAAAAGTATGGTAATCTGATGATATATGATGGTACAAATTTCATTTGGTACATTATTGGCGATGGAGTCTTCACATAATCATCAGGTGTCGCTCCAATGGTCAACAAGCTGCATCCTTCCACTCTACTTTACTGTATACTCCCTCTAAAACAAAAGCTCTTCTGGGCATATGGCATGGTTCTAGATGTTTTTATAATTTCTGTTGGAACACCTAATCCTCCATGGGTAGGTGTGGAATGCGAAAAGTCACAATGGAGTCCAAGTGACCTTGGAATGTGAAACCAAGAGTCACACCATTGTATTATAAATGTACATCATGTATAATGGAAAAATAATAAAGCCTCATGCTTATCTTTCATTGTGTGTTGAGTCTCTTGTGTGTGTGTTTATTCTTCTCATACACCATGTGTGTGCTTCAACATGGTGTTTAACATGGTATAAGAGCTGAGAAGTCCATAACCAGCTCAACCTTGAGTGAGCCATTTTTGTTTATGGCCTGTGCATATCTGCAAAAATTCTTGACATTTTTGCAGCACTCAGAGGTTTCTGCAGCAGAGTTTTTGCCGCCATTCAGTGGTTTTGAGAAGGAGCAGCATTCAAAATCCTAGCATTCAGAAATTGGCAACATTCCGGAATTGGTTTGGAGAGAAGCAACATTGTCCATCTAAAGGTTTTCATTCTAAATTTTCTTTGCAATTTCTGCTGGCCACTTTTAAATTCTGCATTTTGGAGAGCTGTTGGAAAAGTTGTTTAAAGTTAATTTCTGAAGAAATTTCTGAGTTTTTCATTGAAAAATCTCTGCAAGTTTCTGGGTTTCTGAATACTGTTAAATTCTGCAATGGAGTAGATTGTTGTATATTTGAAAAAATATGTTGTTTTGAAGACTAAAATTCTGAAGTTGCCCTCAATTCTGCATTCTCATTTTCTGCTGTTGGATTTGTTTCTGCAACACATTTGGAGAAAAATCTGCTGCTGTTTTAAAGTTGAAATTCCTGCTGATGTATTTCACTGTATAAAAGCTACTCTGAAATTCTCTGAGGCTGTTGTTGCCTTCATTTTTGCAATCTCTGCAAGCTTTTTTACTCCTCTCTGCTATCCTAAAAAAAAATAAAAAATTGGCCTTTCGGCCCCCCTGCAACCTGCACTCTACGCTCCAAACCTCTCCTCACACCCTACCTCCTACCCGCTACCCACCGCTCTCATACAACAACCTCCCTTTTTCCATGGTGTTTAACAATTTCTCCCTCTTGAACATAAATATCTCTTGTTGAGTTTATGCTCAATCCTGGGAGAGTCCTCTTGCCACAAACTTTGCTTTGTTCTTCTCGAAGCGTCCATCTTTTGTCGGAATCATTATTGGTAGTCTTCATGATGTACATGAAAACCTTGCTAGGAGGTCATGGAAGAAACGACTATAGCCAAGTAAAATATACAAAGGCAAGAGGATTACCTATAATAAAGTAATAATAATCAAGGAATACGGATATGAAGTAATTATCTTTTGATCTAAGTATTGTAGGGAATTGTCAAATCCCTCTTAATTCTTGCCTTCATGTAGAAATCATTGAAATCCATCGACAATCTCGTCAAGCTGGAAATTTTCATCCTCATCCTCATAATCAACTATTAATGCATGTAGCTTTCCATTCCTTCCTTGCATGAATTGTATGAGTTAGGGTTTCTTCATCCTCGATTTATCTAGCCACACCAAGGGCTCAATTGAAAGCTAATACATCTTCATGCTAACAGGAAGATGAACCAGATACAAAATTCACTAGCATTCGACACTCTCGATCATGGGTTTCATAAACCCTTAGGACCAAGAATTAAATACAAGTCATATCCTTCTATACTTCTAGGATTTACAAACCCTAATAATTTCAAATTTTTTCGACACCATTTGTTCCAAATTCAAAATAATAGATCTTAGCACTTCTAACATTTTCTTATGCAACAAACATTGTCTTTAAAATAGGAGGAGATCCTCTACTTGTATTTTGTGAAGTAGATCCACCACATGGGAAACCTTATATACCCTTTGATCACAGTCAACCAACCCTTGAGTCATTTGATAAATGTATTTACAAACTTTAAGTTTAAAACCTTTCAAGTTGAATAACACAAATTATTTACTGGAAATTTCCCATAGAATTTTAGTTCTTAAGATGTCTTGAGATTTATCCTAAGCTCTACCTTAATTAGTCCATCAAACTAGGTCCTAAATTTTTCTTCGACATGTATTAAAATATGTCTCACTTACTTCCCTTGACCACCATTTATTTGCTTGCAAACTCGACCCTAGGTCTATGGCTAGAATAATTTAACCTTGGTTCTGTCATGTAGTCTAGATATGTCTGAATTTGTTCTCCAAGCAGCATTATATAAATTTAAAATTAAACCTTAGATTAGGCCTTAGAACACAGAAATTATGCCTAAGGAAAATGGTCTCAAGTCAGACCTCAGAAAATCATTATTGGCCCAATGAGAAAAACAAAAGACATAACGAAAGATAAACCAAGAAAGTTCAAAAAATACCTCATAAATTTAGCCTCCTTCCTGAAACCCTTGGTCTTGTTCAAATCATCTTGGTCCTCCATCATGTTGTTTGTCAAAACCACTCTTACTTAAAACTTGTTAAGTGTTACATGCACCTCACACTCTTGGCCAATCGAATATGATAATTCATCAACTCATTTGTTTGATCAACATTTCCATGTCACTTACCCACAAGTTTTGCAAAAACTAAGTGAAAGGCCATTACTTGCTCATACTTACCAGACATCAAGTAGTCATAATTTGTAATGCCTTTGAATGAACCTTGTTCTTGACTTAGGTTATCTAGTGCTCTTTTCCCTTTTGAATTCAACATCAATCACTAATGATTGTTAACATGTGCAACTTCCTACTTGATTGTTTTTAGTGACTTTTATTCCCCCACCACAAACACAATTTCAACATCAATTTATCTTTCTTATTGTCAGCAAGCTATTCCTCTAGCGCTTATTTTGTCACAACTAGCTTCAATGGATGCTCTTTTATCATGCTTTGAAACCATGTTGATTTTCTAGTGCTAATTGACGAGCACAATTTTATGCAATTGATAATTACTTTCAATGATATTGCTATAGCACACCCAAGGAAATAATTAAGCAATTACACACAAAAAGTTCAATTGTAAATGCAATGAAAATAGTAAATATGACAATAGAATAACCATGCACAATAGACACCAAAAATTTTCCTTGGGAAACCCAAACTCGGGAGAAAACCCAACAATATTTTCTATGAGAAATTGTTGATTTCATCGTAAGTACAATATGATATTTTCAAGTCAAATTTGGTCAACCTTGACCAAAAATCCAACATAAGTCAAACCTGGTCAAACAGACAAAAATTCGGCCTTCTAGAACTGCTTAGAAATTTGGTCAACCTAAGTCAAATAGGTAGAAATTCGACCTCTTGCATCTTCTTAGAAACTCGATCAAACTACCTAAAAAATCAGTCGAAATCTGCCCATAAACTTGATCAAAATCTGCTTAAAAATACTTGGTCAAGGCTGGTCATAACTCACCTGCTCAACAATTCTTCTCCTCAGGAATCTTCGGCCTCTTCCTCAGATAGCTTCCCATGTGCGAAAGAGAAAGAACGTGTGAGTGATGAGTGAGTGACCAAATGAGAAGTTGAAGTGTATATTTATAGTTTTTTTAGGTTGCCCAAGTGGCACAACCTTTTTTTGGGCCGACCCAAACTTATAGGGTCGACTTGAGCAATTTAAATTTATTTTTACCTCCTTTTAAATTTCTTTCAAGGGGAAACTTATGTAGTTGGTGAGTGCCTCCTGCAGCTACCCAAACATCAACATGGGGAAGATAAAATCAATACTTGCACATAGTGGATATTTACTAGCACATTAATACATTACTAGGCATAGTTTTATTAGATAAGAATGAAGCAAAGAAGGAAACTCTCCTTGTGCTTAATGAGTTGCACCTATATATGAAGACCTTGGACCAATGCATGAATAGGATAAAATACCATCTTCGACACCCCTTGGACCCAAAAAAATCTCCCAGCCTTGGCAAGGAGCCAATAAATGTGGTTCCCTCCAACTCATCTTTGTCAACATGATATATTTATACTTATCTCGTTATTTATTTATTTTATTTTTTATTTATTTATTTATTTATTTTATTTTATTTTCTTCGAAAAAATTCCGCTACTAGCTTAGACAGTAAGGGACCTCAAACTAGGCATTGTGCTTCTTTTACTCTCTCTTTTTAACACCATGTATGGATGCTAAAGAGTTTATGGTTTTGCCACTTGTCTGGTTTCCCAGGTGGTAGACCAAGGCAAACCAAGTTCATATATTTTGTAACGCTTTGATTAATCAATAGAAAATTTAGCCTTACAAAAAAATGACTAAATGTTATTAAAAAAACATGGTTTATTAGAAGTAGTTTTGGTGATGACCATAAAAGAAATTGACTTTCTTGCAACTATTATTTAGGTTGAAAACACCTTTACATCGTCTAGTAAAACATAAAACAACTTTTGATTGGCTAAGTGTTCACCTTCCTTGGACATACAAAAATAAGTTAATGACCCAAGACTCAAATGCTTAGGGCTCATATTCCTTAGACGTACGAAAAAAAGTTAGTGACCCAAGACTCAAATGCTAAGGATTCATCTTCCTTAGATGTAGGAAAACAAGTTAACAAACAAAGACTTAAATGAATCCCATAGGAGTTAAAACCTTCCCCCTTGCAGACCACTAATGAATCATTATAAGTGGCATGGTTTTCCTTGAATAATAGTGATGAATTAGCCCAAACTTTCCCCACTATTAATTGATAGGTGAATTTTGATAATTTTTCTCACCTTCGAAAAAGGATTATAAACTATTTTCAAACATGAAAAAAAAAATTTGTGGATTTTTTTTTTAATAAACATACCCACTTCTCAAATAATTAATATTTATATTAATATGAACTCATTATTTATTTATTTATTTTAATTTAACCAAAACTGGTAAATATTATATTAAAAATTGTTTTAATGCAACTAATTTAGTGAGCATACAAAAGTTTTGTTTTGGAAATCATACAAAATTGATAGATTTCACAACACACTAAGGAAAACTTTCTAGAATTTGTTGTTATTACATCATAGTTGTCCTTGTAGATGAATTAGTTAACAAAAAGATCTAACGTTCTAGTTGTTTTAAAATACATAAAATCAATGAAAAACATGATGGAGTTATTCCAACCCACATTGGATGGATGAGAGTTTTACTATCCAATATCAATATAGTCCTTCAATTGATGCATGGTTTCCTCTTCCCTTAGCTCTACATGGGCTTAAATAATTGATATTTTTTCATTTGAGGCTACTAAATGCGTGATTTTGGTGAGGTTTATAACCATATTCCATAACATGTTGTGTTTTTATTCCTATGTATTTGTTGTGGGCTTATAATGAACCAAGACTCCCATTACTATAACATTTTGAGGTATAGGCATGTTCATTTTCACAAATCTTAGAAATTATTAAGAAGTTGGAGGATATATTAGTCTTCATCTCTATCAAGTTCCCTACAAATAACTTGAGCCTCTATGTGCCCTGTAGAAAATCCAAATAGATTCAACTGATCTTATAATATGCTAAAACAAAATACTTGGATCTATTCTACAAACTGTGGAAACCAGTTACGATCACATAATGACATGAACAAGAAAGAGAAAGAATTTCAATCGCACAACACAAAGATTTATCTGGGGAAAGCCTCAACTAAAAACCCCACTACCTGTATATCTCATAAGTCAAGGAACTTGAGAACAATACAATTCTTTTCTCAGGCTTGAGAGCTCTCTGCACTATCTTTGTATGTCTCACTACCTGCGAAAATTTCTGAATATCTCAAACAGAAACCCTACTATTAATTTTCAGATTTAATTCTCATACTTACATTAAGTTATTAATGTGAAACATTCAACATTAACATCAAAGTAAATACATCAACAACCTACACATACAGATCTCAACTGAATACATGCACAATCACAAAGTGACACACAAGTATTTTCTGGACAACTGTCCCCGGAAAAACCCAATGCGGGAAAACCATTCTTCTGGCTGCTAGAGGGTTTTTATTATTATGCAGAGTCTGAGTACAACATTTCTGGGCACCAAACTTGGTTGGCCCTATAGAGAAAAATACGACAAGCAATACCTCTATCTTCGAAGATATAAAATATGGCAGATGCTGAAGCCTTCTGTGTCAGCCTGATTGGCCTGCGTCGGCCCCTGCGTTGCTCAGGAAAGGCTTGCGTCACCCGAGACTGGGTTACATTTCCCCTGCGCTACCCTGGCTGGCTCTGCGTCAGCCCTTCGTGGCCCCTGCTGCCTCTGCATGTCCTCTAGTGGACTGTGTAGCTCCTAGCTGCCTTTGCGCTACTCTGGTATGTTATCTCTCTACCTCGGTTGTACTCTTGGCCTGGGATCAAACCATTCCTTTTGCCAATACTTCCCCTCACTGCAACTGAAACACTTTTGAAATTATTAGCAAACCACACCCTATAATTTCAACTTAGTCTCAGTGCTCTACCACTCTGTGTGTCCTCCAACTGACCCCAAGCTTTTCCTTAATACTTTTCTCGTTGGGAAACCAACGGTCGTGATATAATCTTGAATCGACAGCTAAGATTAAAAGAAAGCTTGATCCATGTGACTTAAGTCATTTTCGTCACATGTTTAATTTAATTAAATTTAATCTTTTAATTTTCCTAAGTTATACTTAGGGTCCTTAATTAAAAATATTGATTAATTAAATATCTCTTAAATGGGATGGAATTTATTAAATCTCTTTCTGGGTCTTGGAGATCTCATGTACACTAGTCCCTCCACAAATTTTGGGAGCTAGAGCACATTTGAAGCTACCCCAACACATCAGAAATCTCAATGCTCCCTACTAGTGAGGAATGTGCTCTAGCAAAACACTTCACCCTGAGGTTCTGCACTGATATCTAGTGTGGATCTCTGCGTTGATGTTTGGCCTACTGCCCTTCATCACTACACTACTGCTACTCTCCTGTACTGTTGCTCATGACACTTCCACCACCAGTGCTACATCTGTATTGCAACTCCCTCTCAATTTGTTGCATCGTGCTGCCAACTACTGCACTGCAACTCAATTGCTAAGAGTAAGCAACTAAAGAACTCCTGCCCAATACTTGACAAAAAACTCAGTTGGGTTGCATCTCATTACTGAAACTCCATAGGCTACTGATTCGTGTTGTCATCTAGAGGCTGCTACGCTGCTGCAACTCTACACTGTGTAAGCAGACCTCCTCTACGTTGAAGTCCCTTACACTGCGGTTGCATTGCGTTGTCCTCCTGAAGCCTCTATGCTATTGTAGCTCTGCATTGCGTAAGAAATTACATTGTTGAAGTCACATCAGCCCCTCTACGTTGTTGTTGCTTCCTCTCAACATCCAGCTCTACCTCTGCTCCATCTGTGATTCTCTGCAGCCACTACTCCATTTCTCCCGCTACCGTCTTAAGGCTCCTGTAGCTCATATGTGATCAAAGAGTTGGGCTACTCAAGTATCCTGCCTTACTCTATAGATGCTCTATAGATCCACGTCGCCCCACTTTTGTGGTTCATGAGCGCTCATGGCTACGTCATCTTTGGAGCCATCATCTGCCACAACAGCGTTGGATCTAGAAGATTACTTGTCCTTTTTATTTTGAGGATAATTGTTCACAGCACTGGAAACACTTGATCTTCGATAATTCATGCTTATTTCTCCCTTGCTACCTCTTTGATGCCAACGCTACATATTCCTCTTCTTCCTTCTTTACTTTACTCAACCCGATGATGTACTGTCTCTTGGTGATTCGACAGATTTCTTCTTGTTGGAGGAGCACCCACATATTTTCCCAGCTAGGAAGGTTTGCTCTGCCCAAGAGACTTTGGACAAAATTTTCCCAATCCTCTGTGATCGCATTAAGAGTAGTCCTCACCATGACATCGCCCTCCACCTTCACCCCCATGTTAGTCAGTTGATCCCTGATTAATTGTAGTTTGGAAAGAAAAGGGTCGATCTCCCCTCCCTTGGCCTCATGAATAACCTCAACTAATTCTCCAGAAGCATATTCCTCTAGACGTATCTTCCTTCATATAGTGTGGCGGTTAGATCTACCCACATCTTATGAGTCATTTTCTTCTCAACTATGTATGGAACCACATGATCTTTGACCCCGTCCATTATGAAGTGCTTGGCATGTGATGATGCTTCATCGTGCTTTGCTAGGAGAAGAGCATCGATTGGTGTGGCTAGGACTTTCTCTGCATGCTCCCTCGATTCGTATGCCTCCATGAATACCAGGATTCTAGCCTTCCAGATTTCAAAGTTGGACAAGACATACAACCTAGCCCGATCATATAGTCCATGGGGTGCCATCTATTCAGAAAAATGTGTATGAACGAATCCTCCTCTCTATGTTAGAGACTTAGATCTAGGGTCCTTGGCAAGAAATGCACCCTCTGCTCCCTCTGACAACTGACTCCCTCCCTTGGAATTTTACCAAATCAATAATGAATCATCTCTCTTCGATCCTATGATCGATCTTCAGACTTCTTTGGCTAGAAATCTTTTGAGAATTTGTTCGCCTCCCACTCTTTGTCAACTAGGCTTAGGCTAAATTCTGCACTGACAAAATTTTAACCCCACCAGCAACTGATGAAGCTCTAAAACTCATCTTTCGGCACTCTGAACATCACTCAGCTTCTGGACTACGTCACTCTGGCTGGCCTCTGCGTGAGCAGATAGTCTTAGCGCAGTTTCTGCGCTTACCTAGCTCTCTTTGCGTCAGTCTTGCGTGGCCCCTGATGCCTCTGCGTGGCCTTTGCTAGACTACGTAGCTCCTGGCTTCCTATGTGTTGCTCTGGTATGCTACCTCTCTGTCTCAATTGTACTCTTGGCCTAGGATCAAGCCATCCCTTTCACCAATACTTCAACTTGATGCAGCTGAAACACTTCTCTAGAATTTCATCTTAGTCTCAGTGCTCTGCCACTGTATGTGTCCTCCAATTGACCCCAAGACTTTCCTTTATACTTTCCTCGTTGGGAAACCAATGGTCGTGATCTAATCTTGAATCGACGACTAATATTAAAAGAAAGCTTCATCCATGTGACTTAAGTCATTTTCATCACATGTTTAATTTTATTAACTTTAATCTTTTAATTTTTCTAAGTTATACTTAGGGTCCTTAATTAAAAAGATTAATTAATTAAATATCTCTTAAACATGATGGAATTTCTTAAATCGCTTTATGGGTCTTGTAGATCTCATGTACTCTAGTACCTCCATAAAGTTTGGGAGCTATAGCACATTTGAAGCTACCCCAACACATCATAAATCTCAACACTACTAACGTGTGCACAAGCTTCTCTTGGCACACCTTTCTCTCACAAGGTCCACGCACAAACTTGTGCTTCCTATTACTTGGTCTCACCAATTCATGCTCACCAAAACAATGATTAAATGTGTGCCTTCATTCCTCCTTTTAAAGGTAATTCAAATGGTTAAAATTAGTGAGTTCTCTAATTAAGGAATGATTTATTTTAGGCCTTATTTGACTACATGCACCACCTGTACAATTTGGATGATTATACAATTGATAGTACACTTCCCTTTAACTCCAATCTCAATTGGGTATTTATCAGAACTGTTGAGGAGGTAAATCCCCTCTACGGACAGAGGCGACCCCTACTAGCCTAGATCGGGTCTAGCAACAATCAAACACGCTACAGTGCAGGTTCCTAATTGTAAATAAACCGACTTGCGAGGAAGGCTTACCTGGAATCCAACGTTGTCGTTTGTAGAAGAGGTGGTGCTCCCGTTCCTTTGCCCTGGAAGATCACAATCCTCACGATCTCCGTGACCGGACACCTACACATGCAAGAAACAACACAAACGCAAGCATAAAATCCAGTATATACAACTATATGTCAGTCGAAGAGGACATAACTCATGAACATGATCAAGAACAAGAGTGGAACCATAACCAATATTCGCTTAATATTAATGAGTCAAAAAGAAGAATACAACCAAAGCTTCGACGCTGAATTCTCCTTTGGCGGGTCGTCAGCAGAACAAGTCTCGATAAAGCCTGTCAAGGATGGGACAAGCCTCTCTTAGAGTCTCTCGACGATAGTCTCCTTGCTCGAGTTTGGCCTTAAGGGAAGAATGAGGGCTCTTGCAGCATAAGGCTCTTGGGAATTTGGAGATTCAAAGCTTAGGCACTTCAAGACTAGCTTGCCATGGAATTGAGCAGGCTTTTATAGATGGGGAAGGAAGGAGTTGGGATCCCTATTATTGTGGGATTGGCCCTATCAACAAGGAAGGTTCCATGGGAGGTGGCAAACCACTTCCCTTCCATAGAACTCCCGTAGCCAAACCTCCCAACTCAAGATAGGCAATGGTTTCTGAGTTTGTTGAAACACAACTTCCACCATCTTTATTTAAAAACACTCCTTAAACAATATGCGATCACATCGGGGATGAGCCATGCTGGCGCGCCTCAGAGATTTTCCCTATTGGCGCGAGTGATGAACTAGATACCCGCGCCAATGCAAAAAGGGGTGTCTTTATGGTTTTTTGCAAGGAGATGTCTTCAAGGAAATTGAAGCTCATGTTTAGAGGAATGTAATGATAGTGGTTTCAAGGCATGACATTGCTCACAGGTCATAAAATGGGCCCTCCAATGTGCAGGACGGGGAATGGTAGGGACGGTGACAAATTACTGTGTAACAGATGCCCCCTAAAGCATGAGGCCCGAGAGAGAGAGGGGTGAAATGCTTTACGAGAACGTGTCCAACTGAAACTCCACCGTCGGAAAACCTGCGTGGAGAAATACAACTGATATCTCAAGTACACGATGTATATGTGGTATGGGCGCAGCCATCCATATCAGAGTATACAATAATCTAGATCCAAGGTATGGACGCAGCCATCCAGTGAGGATCGATAAATAGACTCAGGTATGGTTGCAGCCATCCAGTGAATAAGTCATAATAATCCACAAAATCGCAGCCTGGATTACAACAGACACAATCCAGGGTCTTGCGCTCCATCTCGACCCGAACAAAGTACAAGTTCAAGCATGTGAATGAGTGGGCTGAAGTCGAACATGCAATAACATCGCCTGATTACCAGCCAGTGATGAAAGTTGTTAACAGACGCGAGAGGTACCACCAATAATGATGATGGCCCTCAAGGTACTACAGGTACAATATACGGCATGTGAATCAATGAGTTGGCATCGAACACCCATAGAATCACTTGATCGGAGGCCAATGATGAAAACCTCATTTCGAATGCGAAGAACCGGCCATTGAGGCATGCAGGCTCCAAGGTACCATAAGGGAGTCTCTAGATCAGCTTCCTGGATAATGAGTTGAAGTCGACATGAAGTGACCTTGATCGAAGGCGGGCCATAATGTTTCCCACATCATCGACACGAGACAGAGGAACATGATGTTTTTCGTGAATCAGGATCAAACGAGAATCAGAGGGAGGTTGATATTTGCAGAGGTCAACTTCTCTTGAACATATAAACAACACAACAGTGGACTTGGCAGTATTTGACATCAAAAGATCAGAGGTCATAGTGACGAGACAAAGAGCAGATGAGAGGTCAAAAGGGATTACCCAAACCCATGGAGGCAAGTGAAAGACGAGATGAGATGTCCCCAACCCGACACGAATGCAGACAAGTGCCATGTTCAAGAGCGACATACTGCCGACACGATAATGATGTTGGTTCCATTTTCCCCACCATTTCGGTGAGTACCTCTTTATTTTTACACAAGCTTGAAGAGGATACCATACGCTTGTCATATAAATCGTCCTTCAGACGAATCCATCCTAGTACATTTAACGAGCCCTAGGAAGGAAAGACTCGAATATCGTCATTTTGACTTAAACCAATGTCATCGGGGTTTAACGAGCCTGATAAAGGAAGAACTCGGCATCTTTTCATGTTTAGAGAGTTTGAAAAGACAGTAGAAAAGTAAACTCCAGGGGTCCCTTTTCGTAAATAGTTCCTCAGATCCGAAAAGGTAGAAAACTATGTCTGAGAAAACCTCCTAGTCGCAATAGGCTAGGGTATTCCTTTTTCGTAAATAATCTATCCCAGCCCGAAAAAGGGGTAAACGTATACTGGGTAGATGTCGTTTCGTGGCCACTTTAACAAGATCGAAACAACAAGGGCCTCGGCAATCTTTTCATGTTTAGAGAGTCAGAAAAGAGCTGAAAGATGACTCCTCCTGGAGGAATGAGTGGTATAAAGGGTAGCAACTGGTTCCGGTAATGGTGGAACTGCTCAGAACAAGTAAAGGTTAAGAGGCTGGTTAACAAGACCACTCATCGCAGCGGTTCCTCAGGAATAGGTAAAACAACCAAGTGAAGGCATATGATCAACCAAGCAGATAGTGACGATGGAGTGAGAAAAACAAGGCTCATCTGGCAAAGACAGGCTGATAAGATGGCAATCACAAGAGGTAAAATGGGAAAGGTTTCATTTTTACACAAGCTTGAAATCAGGAAACTCTGCTTGAGGTTGGTTTCATTTTTACACAAGCTTGAAACAAAGATAAACTATGCTTGAAACCGGTTTCATTTTTACACAAGATTGAAACAGAAATAAACTATGCTTGAAAAAGTAAGCATGCCCCCAGCATGGTGACTCAATTTGAGGTGCATGCCCCCCAAGCTTCAGTCCATATGGAAGGCAGATGGAGTGAAGGTTCAAATTACGATATCAAGAGAAAGAATCAACTGGGATTTTATGAGATCCTATCAAAGACTCGAATTGAACAAGAACGTGTTTCATTATTTTAATGAGGTTGACACATTAAAAGAACCATCCTCAAGACACCTTGTTTCATTTTTTAAGGAGCTTGACACAAGCAGAACGAACTGTGCTCCGACAACCTTGTTTCATTTTTTAAGGAGCTTGACACAAGAAAACGAACTGTGCTTCGACAACCTTGTTTCATTTTTTAAGGAGCTTGACACAAGACAAGGAAATCTGCTCCACAACCTTTGTTTCATTTTTTAAGGAACTTGACACAAGACAAGGAACTCTGCTCCGACAACCTTGTTTCATTATGAACAAGAAGTCATCGCTTCCAAGAGTTCCATTCCTGATGGAAGGAAAACATCCTGGAATTCAGGACCCAATGCCCCCAGCACACGATGTACAACGGCACTATCACTGAGTACAGGCATGGGGTAGGTAGCCACATAGTTGACCTGCGGTGGGGCAGATAAAATGGGTGGATAAAAACTAGGAAGGGATGATGGCGGGCCAGTTGCCACATTAGGACCAAAGAACAAAAGTTGATCAATGGTCATGATCCGTCCTTCATGTGGAAAACAGGCCACACAAAAAAGGGAGGAGACAAGCGCTCCCATGGCATAGGTGTAATCGTGCCCCAGGAGCAGATTGAAATCCAAGTGGCCTGGAATGACCATCACGTCCATATGGACGGTTTTACCTCCCAAAGTAATAGGTAACCTTGGAAGGATCCCCAATGGTTGACTCGTCCTTCTGTTAAAAGTCAGCAGGTTCTACGTAACAGGCGCAAGCGGTGGCGAAATGAAAACTTGCCAGGTATTTGAGGATAGAATACTAACAGAGGCGCCTTCGTCTATAATGGTACTGGGTACAACCAGACCAAAAGCCTGTACTGTGATCTCGAAAGGCACATAGGATGGAAGGCGAAATCTTGCAAATCGATTCCAATCAAAGGAAGCGACCAAACTACTCGGAGGGGCTACCATCGAACCGAGAAGGTCTTCCCCTGGTGTTACGGAAGAAGGATCATCCTCCACGACCTCCATTTCGAAGGTGGGAGGGGAATCCTTCGAGACCTCCATCACGGGAGGCGGAGGAGCAGCTTCTTGAGATATAGAGACAAGAGTATCTTTCTCCAAGTCTGAAGAATCTGAAGAAACAAGAAGAACCTGAGGGATGTGAGGTCCACTCTCAACGGAAAAGACCTGGTGCACCGCAGACGGGGCCAGCTCAACCGATCCCACGACCAATGGTTGCACGGGAACGGATTCCTGAATTTGAATTTCCGAGGGAGCGGGATTGACCAAGGATGACTCTTGACCAATCATGGAATTAGCTGGTGGAGGACTCAAAGAAATTTGTTTATAACCAACTGGGAGGCATGGTGTAGAAACAACTAAGTTGTCCAAAACTCATTTGGCCTCATCCATATATGGACAAAGGTGAATGGCATGGTGCCCTTCACACAACTTACAGGGATTTTTGAGCTTACCCTGCTTCTTAAGAGCCTTACCAAGACCACCCAAGGACGGCCCCAAATTTCGGCCCCCAAGCCGCGCGCTGGCGACGCCGGGACACGTTTTCCCGGCTGCTCCGGGCGTGGTGCGCCCGAAGAAGATGGTCTCCCATGCACAACATGCAGGGGAACTTGACTTTCCGTGGAGGGTTGGAAGGCATATCAAGAGGAGATGTTTCAGAAACAGTAGTGGCAGCTTTAGCCTCTCTTTTATCAGACTTCTTCTTCTTTGTCTTCTTCTTCTTCTTCTTAGCCACCTGGTTACTCAAATCCTAACTTTGATCAGGCGAAGTAGAAGAGGGAGACACAGAAACAGGCGAAGAAGGGGAGAGGTCCACCTAGGAATCAACATGCTATTGTTCCGGTGGAGGAACTGATTGAACAGTAGTGGAGACATTCGGGACCACAGAGGTTGAAAACAACCAAACAGGCAACCCAACAGTTAACCCAGGGAGGGACAACGTTGCCATGTAGGGAGCACCAACATTCCCAAAAGGTGGAAAATGACCAGGATTCCCATCTGAGGGGATTCCTTGGTTGGTAAACTCTGAAAAAGTTTCCATCAAAACTCAAAACCACACACGGGCTGAAAAAGAGTCAAGACACACAATCAAACGGCCAACAAGCAGAATCTAAGAGGGTGTGTGATCATGGGTGATTAATTTTTACCACATTGAAAAATTAGAAACTTCATCGTTTCATGTTTTAAGAGTCGAGAAACAGTTGAAATGGTGACTCTATCTCTTTCAGATTTGACACAAGCGTGAAAGGACAAGCGCTTGGTGATCCTTTCAAATTTAGGGAGTCAGAAAAGATCACATGACTACTCATGAATACTAGGAAAAAGGGTGTACCAAATAACCATGAACTGAAATATACACCTTGGTTTCAATAATGAAAGAGAAATCAACCAAGGACTTTCCATACGTGCAGGAAATCTCCCCGAATGCTGTGTCCGGTGTATCACGGGTATAGGGCGGCAGACTCGGCTTCCTATGGATAAAGGATTGAAACCTAGAGGGGTCTCCCTTTATATACGCGACGGTACGGGGAGCACAAGTCCGTACTAGCGCTGTCTAAAGCCAAAAGGCGAACGACAGCTACTAGGTTTAAAGACGCTGGAACACGTCTCTAGCCTAGACCTCTAAATGTGTTTCGTTATATTTCAATGCTGCCTTAGTGTAAATTGAGTAGATTTTAAAGTTGATCTTCAATTACGTTTCAGTTTTCAGGCCCTAACGAATGTGCTGTCTCAAAAATCTCCTAAATGCAAAACTACATGCCACAGTATATCATTTCGTTCGATGAAAGCTAGCTACAGAAAAGTTGAGAGCTTTTTACACAAAAAAAATGATCAGAAGACAATCAATGATATCTCTAATGCAACTAATGAAACTAAAAACTTTTCTTTCAAATTCACTAATTACTAGTAAAATCGAAAAGATTTCAATTTGCACTAATCAACCAAAAGCAAAAGAGATTTTTTTTATTTTCAATGTTTGATAGCTAGATGCACGAAACAAACCGAAAACAAATGATAAGCAATTCAAGAAATGATATTAAGAGAGAAAAACAAGTAGATTTCACTCAATGGCACAAACAATCAGATCTCAAATCGACCAAAAGTCTCTCAAAACCAAGAAAAGTCCCAAAGACACCAATGAGCCGTGTAATCTAGGCCCAAAATGAAGCAAAGAGAAATTCGAATGAAAACGAAATCAGTCACTCAAAAAGCGCAATAAGATGATAGACAACTGTCAAACGAATGCAAGGAAGCAATCCCAAAGTCGACTGAACGAACGAAAAACCAAAAACTCCCAAGGGAGGCTCGACTCACAAAGGCACCTAGATGCCCTAGGGCTCGTATGCAAAATCGAAAGAAATAGGCAAACAACCAAAGGAAGGAGGCTCCAACCAGTCAAACCAGGCTCCAGTGCACTCAAACAGCCGAAAAAACAAGATCAAAATCACAAGCCAGCCTCAGAAAGCTTGAAACACAGCAAACCCTAATAGCTCACAGAATTGGCATGACTGTGAGCTTGAAATTAGCGCCAGAAAGGCAATGGCGTGGGTGATACACAGGCAACCTGCACCAATGGGCGCGACTGTCACGCTTAAAAGCGCGCCAGCCAAATTTACTATGGAAAAAATAAAAACAAGCAATCTCAGACACAGACAAGTGAAAACAAGGCTAAAACAGAGCCAAACAAACAAGAAAATCCAGTCCAAAGAGTTGACCAAGCAAGCAAGACCAAGAAGTTAACCGGAAAGAGAAGACAAAACTCCAAGTTGTTCAGTCCGTAAACCAAACCGGAGATTGACTGAAGCAGCGTTGATCTACTCCGCTAATGCAGAGCAAAAGCATTTTGAAGGCTATCTGGCTGTGTTTCAGACTCCATCTATAGTTTAACAAATCAAACAACAAGTCGAGTCCTCGGCGGAGTCCGCCAAATTGTTGAGGAGGTAAATCCCCTCTGCGGACAGAGGCGATCCCTACTAGCCCAGATCGGGTCTAGCAACAATCAAACACGTTACAGTGTAGGTTCCTAATTGTAAATAAACCGACTTGCGAGGAAGGCTTACCTGGAATCCAACGTTGTCGTTTGTAGAAGAGGTGGTGCTCCCGTTCCTTTGCCCTGGCAGATCACAATCCTCACGATCTTCGTGACCGGACACCTGCACATGCAAGAAACAACACAAACGCAAGCATAAAATCCAGTATATACAACTATATGCCAGTCAAAGAGGACATAACTCATGAACATGATTAAGAACAAGAGTGGAACCATAACCAATATTCGCTTAATATTAATGAGTCAAAAAGAAGAATACAACCAAAGCTTCGACGCTGAATTATCCTTTGGCGGGTCGTCAGCAGAACATGTCTCGATAAAGCCTGTCAAGGATGGGACAAGCCTCTCTTAGAGTCTCTCGAAGATAGTCTCCTTGCTTGAGTTTGGCCTTAAGGGAAGAATGAGGGCTCTTGCAGCATAAGGCTCTTGGGAATTTGAGAACTTGGAGATTCAAGACTTGGGCACTTCAAGACTAGCTTGCAATGGAAATTGGCAAGCTTTTATAGATGGAGGAAGGGGAGTTGGGATCCCTATAATTGTGGGATTGGCCCTATCTTCAAGGAAGATTCCATGAGAGGTGGCAAACCACTTCCCTTACATTGAATTCCCGGAGCCAAACCTCCCAACTCAAGATAGATAACAGTTTCTGAGTCTGTTGAAATGAAACTTCCGCCAGTTTATTTAAAAAACACTCCTTAAATTGGCTGGCGCGACTACGACTCTGGGACAGAGCGCCAGTTGGCGCGGCCTCTTCGTAGGATTTTCCCTATTGGCGCGAGTGATGAACTGGATACCCGCGCCAATGAAAAAATGGGTGTCTTTATGGTTTTTTGCAAGGAGATGTCTTCAGGGCAATTGAAGCTCATGTTTAGAGGAATGCAATGATAGTGGTTTCAAGGCATGACATTGCTCACAGGTCATAGAATGGGCCCTCCAATGTGTGGGATGAGGAATGGTAGGGACGGTGACAAATTACTGTGTAACAAGAACTAAACTGCATGAGTTATTTATGAGTGAATTATCAGTTATATAATTGATCATTGCATGTGAATTAAATCTTATTTAATTCACTTGACCTCTCACTACTTCCTCCATCAGTTAGAACTAGTTAAACTGATTCAACTCAAATAAATTAAGTTAATTAATTACAACTCAAAATAAACTGTAACTTGGCCCCCTAAGACTTAGAGAACACTCTACATGCCTCCCATTATAATCTCAACTCAGATTAACTGAACTAACTAAGTCTTCTTGACTTAGTTAACTCGTACAAGTTGCCATGTGATGTGGAATTACAATTTACTTCTAATTTAATTAAGGGAAAATTAAATTAGAAGCCTCTTATTATTGCCATTTTTAATATTTCTTGTTGAAAATTTCAACACTCCCTCTCAACAAGAAGGAACTCAACTCTATATCCATCTGGTACCTTTGAAATGTTTTGCATGCAACACTTCTCTCTAGTGTTGCTCTAATTACAACTTTTGAAACTGAAAAGCATCCAAATTGAATGAATTGTGATCAATATGATGCATCTGTCACAAAAGTCTTTGATTTCTACTAGCTACTGCACTGCCTACTGAAAACTTTGCATTGTTGTTGACTCTGCGTTGTGCCATCTGCACTGCTACCAACTTTGCACTGTGCTCCCCAGTATCTGACTACAACTAGTATCTGAATTTGTCACTCTGACATCTGACTGCATCAACCGTCATTGATCCATTCTGCTACTGTATACTGTAGGCCCTCGTAGAAAGGTAATTATCCATGAGACAAGCCATCTCAATTGACCTTGCCCAAATTTTTGCACTCTTAGGACTATTACTTCACATCACCCCACATCTCACCTGGAGGTATGGCTGAATGTGCTCCCTCTGCCCACTTGACTAGAAATTTCCCCATACTAGAGGTCTCTACTTGAGTGGATGCTCCCACTCAGTCTCCTCTCTACTTCTCTAATTGTGGTTTCTCCACACCTTTCTGAGGCTTCTTCTGAGGCTGCATGTTGAGAGGTAGTTCATGCTCCCTCTCAACCATCAAGTCTCTAACCTTTTCCTTGCTCCTCAAAACTTTCCATGCATCTTCAACCTCAAGAGAATATAGTTTCTTGACTCGCACATCGATCTGCTTCACCCATCCTGTGGTGATGTGTATAAGGAAAACCTTTCCTTTGCTAAATATCACATCGTAGCCACAATATTCCAATACCACGACGGAAACAAGATTCTTCTTTAGTCCTGGAGCAAACAACATATCTGTGAGTTTGGGAGGGGATCCATACTCCCTCTAAAAGGTAACAGTATCAATTTCGGTCGTGTTATACCTACCATCATCTCCAAACTCTATGTTCTGCTTGAGGTCTTTCTCCTCCAAGTCATTGAATATATCTCTAATCCCCGTCATATGGAACAAGGCACCGCTGTCGAGATACCACAATCATCCCATTACGGTGCTTTCCATGCATGCAATGAGAGTGAAATCAAGCTCAAATTGTGAAGCTAGAGCTTCACCTACTGTTGCAATTTTAGGCTCCTTATTTCTTGCCTTCTTCTTTGGACATTTTGTGGCATAGTGCCCAAACTCGTGACAGTGAAAACACTTGATGTTGGACAAGTCTTTCTTGCCCTCTTTGCCTTGGGACGTCTTTCCCTTATATTTCTTTCCTTTTCTTACTAATGCAAAGTCCTCTTCCATTTCTTTGGAAAAGGTGTCATCTCTGGTGTTTCTCCTACTCTTCCTGCACTAAGTCAGACCACAATCGCTCCCACTTTAGTAGCTTCTCCCTCCCATTTTCCGAATCATGGTAGTTATGACAACTCTTGGGAAGGCCTAGAAGTGATAGGCTCACTAGATCATCCTTGACAACTGTAACACCAACACTTCCAAGCTCATCTCAACATTGAGTGAACTTCATCAAGTATTTTGGTATTTTGTTGCCCTTCTCCATCTTGATTTTTCTAAGCTTGTCCTTCAATTCTAACTTCCTGCGATCATTGTTGTTTTGAAACAAATTTGTTAAGGCCTTCCACATAGCATATGGATTTTCCTTTCCATGGAGTATCGAGACAATATGATCTCGAACCCCTTCTAACATAATCCTTCTCACCTTTGCTACATTCTTCTTCAATGCATCAATATTTTGAGCATCTGTTGATACAGATCTGGGAATATCATTGTCTATGAACTCCCTCAGCCCGTTGCCTTCTAACACTACTTCCATCTTGTCCTTCGAAGCTATGTAATTCGAACTGCCCTCAAGGGCATATTCGAGTCTCAATCCACAGAAAGACATCCTGATCATGTTGCTGGTCCTAAAGAGTAGATCTACAAATTCGATTCGCCTGTTCAAAACAAAATCGTATTCTTCTCTTCTATAGTGATTCATGCGTTGATACCATGTAAGAAATACACATGGATTCAAATGATCTTGTAATATGCTAAAACAAAATACTTGAATCTATTCTACAAATTTTGGAAACCAATTACGATCGCACAATCACATGAACAAGAAAGAGAAAGAATTTCAATCGCACAACACAAAGATTTATCTGGGGAAACCCTCAACTAAAAACCTCGCTATTTGTATATTGCATAAGTCAAAGAATATGAGAGCAATAAAATGCTTCTCTCAAGCTTGAGAGCTCTCTGCGCTATCTCTGTCTCTCTCACTACCAACCTAAGCACAAGCTTCTCTTGGTGCACCTTTCTCTCACAAGCTCCACGCACAAACTTGTGCTTCCTATTGCTTGGTCTCACCAACTCGTGCTCACAAAAATAATGATTAAACTTATGCCTTAATTCCTCCTTTTAAATAAAATTCAAATGGTTAAAATTAGCGAGTTCTCTAATTAAGGAATGATTTATTTTAGGCCTTCTTCTGACTACATCCACCACCTGTACAATTTGGATGATTATACAACTAATAACACACTTCCCTTTAACTTCAATCTCAACTGGGTATTTCTCAGAACTGACATGCATGAGTTATTTATGAGTGAATTATAAATTATCTGATTGATCACTGCATGTGAATTAAATCTAATTTAATTCACTTGACATCTCACTAGTTCCTCCATCAGTTAGAACTAGTTAAACTGATTTAACTCAAATAAATTAAGTTAATTAATTACAACTCAAAATAAATTGTAACTTAGAGAAAACTCTACATGCCTCCCATTAGACTCTCAACTTGAATTAACTGAACTAGCTAAGTCTTCCTGACTTAGTTAACTCATACAAGTTTTCATGTGATGTGGAATTATAATTTACTTCTAATTTAATTAAGGAAAAATTAAATTAGAAGCCTCTTCTTGTTGCCATTTTCAATATTTCTTGTTGCAAATTTCAACATTCCCATATTTTCAAAACCTAAAACAAAAAGTTGTATATATGTTTTCTTTGCACATACTTCTTTACGCAAGATGGAGGATTATAATTTTTGGAAGTTGCTTTGTATATTTTTGCTCGACATTTCTATCCTATCACGCTAACATCATTAGGAGACAAATGGCTATAGTTGAAGTAAAGCCATTATAACTTAGAAGGGTTCCTTCTTCTTCAAAGAGCCAACCACTCCTCAAAAGCATCAACATTTTTCCAAGCACAAAATTTCCAAGGATTCTTATTTTGAAGCTTAAACCTCAAAATCAATTTCCCATACCCTTCCAATTTTATGCAGTAAACACAAACCCAAAGAGGGATAGCCCAGAACAAAGATGAGGAATAAATACATCATATAAATGGATAAAATTCTTGAAACTAAAATGTAAAAATTACATCTTCGTTGTGATAGTATTCAATTACATAAATGAAATTTGGAGCCTAAAACTCAAGCAATTGTCAAATACAAAGGCACACGAATAATAATCCACTTATGGCATTTAAAAACTAAATCCTTCAATTGAAGTTTAACCATCCACATGCTGGGAACAAACTTACCAAGTGAAATCCAAGTTTTTTGTTTTTTGTTTTGTGACTAAGGGAATTAACAACTAGTCCAATTTCATACTCGTGTGACATAGGGTTGATTCCGACCACTGCCACTATAACGCTTAGGTGCCTATGTATAACCCTTTTGCAAACACAAGTCAGTTGGGGGGTTTTGAACTTGAATCACTTGAATCATAACATTTTCATTTTCATGGGCTTTATAATCGAGCTACCCCCAGAGGCTCAAGTGAAATCCAAGTTGATTCCCAAACCTTATTCAAATTCCTTTCCTCCTCATTATCCCTCCTTGCAAGTGAGATATCATAATGGGGAATTCAAAAGAAAAGCCAAAGTTTATTTACAACATGAAAAGGAGGTGGGAGTGTGTCCTTTCTTACAACATCACCACACTTGAAGTCTGAACTTTGTGTTGGTAATACATGTTTTGATAAATGATGAGGGGATGTGGCATGTGGTTTGAACTATAGGTACTATGAAATAGTTTACGCAATGTCGACTAAAGGTCTCTTCATTAATTCAAGCAATAATTTGACCTAGCTTATTATCAAATAGGGTTAGATTCAAACCCCTATTGTAATAATAAGGCTCTAGTGATCCTAAAGAAGAGAAAGAGATCCTGAAAAAGAATCAAAGATATGAAGAGAAATAAAG
Source organism: Pinus albicaulis (assembly GCA_034641835.2). Taxonomy (NCBI): domain Eukaryota; kingdom Viridiplantae; phylum Streptophyta; class Pinopsida; order Pinales; family Pinaceae; genus Pinus; species Pinus albicaulis. The sequence continues at coordinate 798,485,688 of CM076577.1, forward strand.
ATCATGAAAAATAATCAACAATTTGAAGAGAAAAAGATGCTAAAAACGAATCAACGATCTATATTCATTTGAATCGTGAGAAATAGATCTTGAGGAAGAACACAATCTTTACACTTATTGTTTGTGGATGTGCATCGACCTCATGCAAAGGCCAATTCTAATTTTATTTCAATATAAAAAATAATCCCCACTTACGATCTCTATATTTATATAAACATTATTATTCATGTAAACATATTTATTAAGAAAAATATCATAATTTAATTTATAACAACTAGCATAACCATATAAATTAAAAGGCATGTGCATCGACCTCATGCAAAGGCTATTTCTAATTTTATTTCAAGATAAAAATAATCCCCACACTTACCCTCTCTACATTTATATAAACATTATTATTCATGTAAACATCTTTATTAAGAAAAATATCATAATATAATTTATAACTAGGGCAACCACATAAATTAAAAGGATTTATAATAACTAGAGAAACTGTATAAGATTTATAATAACTATAATCCCCACACTTACCATCTCTATATTTATATAAGCATTATTATTCATGTAAACATAAAACATCATAATATAATTTATAACTAACACGACAATATAAATTTAAAAGATTTATAATAACTAGTGCAACCCTATAAGATTTATATAAGACAGGCATCAATCCATGATTTAACAATGATTAATGCAACTATCAACTTATTAGCAAAGCCTAACGCCAAGGGTGTCGAGGAGAATTACCCCATGACCTCCCATTAGTGAGGTACTTTTAGCAACGAGAACTGATTAATTGAGCTAACCTTCGAGGCTCACATTGATTAATGCAAATTATAACGCTTAACTTTTAAAATTGAATATTTATTTTTCAATATTATTGAAAAAATTCAAACATTTCATTAGACCATAATTGCCTCACTATTTTTTTGCGATAATATTCATGCCATGATCTTTAGATAAATATACTTACCACTAGTTACTGCCTAGCATTATTTATGTGCTCCTTAGCATTTTAATAAATAGGAAGGAAAATATGAATTTGTAGGCTTACTAATGGTTACTACCCACTAAAATTTATGCAAGTCTTGTGAAGCAATTAATTTCCCCACTTCATATATCATTTTATTAATCTTTTAATGTTGATAACTATTAGTTTAACATTGACCAACACAAGTTATAATGTTTAACTTTGAAAAATAAATATTTTTTTCAATTAAAAACAAAAATTACTATTTTTCAAATATTCATGGACCATAACTTGAAAGTCTTATCCCAACATTTGCACAATAGAATTCCATGTAGATAACTTCACATATTTTCTACCATACTTTATAGAATGACAATATTCATATCATAATTTTTAAATATTTATATAATGATTTTTTATTGTTAGACTTTGTAAAAAAATAGATACAATTAAAATCTTTGAAAATATAAATTAAAAAAATATGCCCATATGAAATAAAAATGCTTAGACCTTGTTGTCAAAGAACTTCATTGAAACTTTCAACAATTAGCCCTAACTTAATAATCTCCAACTAACTTAATTATCTTCAACTATTTTATAATCATGTTTTTAAACCTTCATAATTTCAACAACTGATTGCACATTACATGATTATCCAACAATTATATTTCCTTGAGGACTCATGTGTCATTGAAACAGTGCACTCTTCTGACCATTCCTAATGCCATATAACACAAAGACTTGAAAGTTAAGTGAGATGAAATTTTTAGATTTCCATTCTTCTTGGGATATTCGTTTTTTTAGGCTGAATATTGAGTAAGACAATATTTTGGGAATACGATTAGATTTCGAGTCTTCGTGCCATATCCATTTCCTTTATTTTTCCAAACTCCTATTAATCATAGCCCAAACTCAAATTTAGCTAACCCAAACAAATTTTTCTAAAAGAATTATTTCTAATTTAAATGACAAATACTAAGGTGTTGGAGATACCAAGGTTCCCTCCCTGTAACACCTGTTTTAATATATAACACATTTATAATAATAATAAAAGATTAAAAGATTCAAACTTTTAGCAAACACTCAAATTTATATCACAACAAAATATTATTATTCTTATTATTATTCTTATATATGTATATGAATATATATATAAAAATAATTAGTAATATGAATGCACAAACAAATATAATTATGAAGTAAAATCAAATTTCTTAATATGTGATTTCTTAAATCATTTATTAATTTTTTTGTACTAAAAGAATTTAGGCATTGACAAATTTCATTATTTTTGGTGCTCGATAGTTTTAGGTTTAAAATGATTTTCTTTTTCTTTTTGGTGTGTTTAGTAATCAAAATGCAAGTACAAAATTGAAGAGGCTATGATTCATAACTAGATCCTTTCTAACCAACTATCTCTAGTAAATTGCAAATTAGAAATCCAAAAGAAAAAACTAAACCAACCATAATGCAACATAAGGCTTGGATGAGTCCAAAGGCTCCATCTCAATTGGCTCTTTGTCATGTTTATGGGAGCTTCTTGGGTTTGTTGGGAGGCCTAGGTGGTCTTATGATCCAAGTGGATATTGGTGGCCACTCTCCTATTCCACTTGGACCCCACCATTGTTTCTTTCAGTTTTTTAGTTTCCTTAATTGTAGCACAGTTTACTATTTTGAGCAGTTTTTCGGGTCCTAAACTTTTGGAGCCGTTTTGAGGCCCTAAACGACATTTTTTTAACATGAAAGTTCCGGGCTATAGGTTTAATATTTGCTGTCAACAATTATAGTCCTCAGATAGATCTTTATAACAAGGTATCATGTGCGTCAAATGGAGATAGTATGTCAAAGTTACCACCCCAAGAAATTGATGTACCAATTTACCCCGACGGGGCCCATAATCTGGTGTTTCATATTTTAGGATTAGGTTTTTGGATGTTTAGGGTTTTTCATTGTTTTTAAATAATAAATAGGCCTTCGATTCTCATTGTAACACAGTTCAGAGGCCTGGAGTCGACACATCTCTTCTCAGAGATAAGCTACCAACACCCTACCTAGTTTATTTTCATTCTGTCTGTAAACATATTTCAGTCATTTGATATTAATGAAATGAAGTTATATTTTCGTTGCATCTTTGTATTTATGGTTATATTTGTATTCTGTTGCGTTCTTGCATAAATCTGGATCATCTTCGATTCTCTGCAATCAATGATTGAGAGACTTCATATAAAGTTGAAGCTCATCCATCATTAACAATATTTACTCCTTGGTTTCATTTCTATGTAATAACACCTATGCCGATAGAGACTTCATGTGCCAATAATGGTCAACTATGTGGATGTACTAGTTATTGATCCTCCCCCTAGTGTGATACACGTCTGATATCCAAGAGGCCACATATGCTTTGATGTTCGTGTATGATAAGCACCCATGCTTATCCATGATGTCATGTTTTGCTTCATTAAGTTCCTCTTATATGTGTTATGGAGTTTGCTCGTGATATTAAATTACTTAGTATTATGCTCATTGACGAGTGCATGTTCTACCTCAATTTTCATAATATATTGTCACTCAACTACAATGTACTCATCGTTGTGGCATCCCATTAACTGTGTAACCCAATAACATTGAACTCATATGTGTGGCTAGTAATAAGCTTGAGACTCCATAAGTGAGAAAAAGACCAAAGGCTAAGATCAATGCAACCTACTTGGGTAGAAGCAACAAAAAAAATCCAATTGATTTAAAGTAAAAGAACAAGGAAATGAATGTCAATGGCAAAACCCTAAGATTTAATGGCTTTAGCTAGGGTGGAAATAATTGAGAACAACATCCAAACTATGACAAAGTTCTAGGAGACACTCCTAGAACTGAAAAACATCGCTCTACACCAAAAATGTAAAGTATCAAATCCTTAATGCAAACGAGTGTCATTTTATTGTTATCATCCACTAAATCTTATTGACATATTCCCTCAACACATATCGATGCAAGTGCCATACCTGGAAGGTTGGAAAGGGTAGCATCCATAAAGGTCTTTTAAATTTGAAGGTCAGCACTCATTAAAATTATAGTCATGTCCATAATTTCACCCATCATTTCAGAGGCATTGCAAAAATATCTGGAGTGATGAGATGACTTTGGTCCTTTAAATATCATAGACAAGCATGCCTCACATTCATGTCACACATCATACTTCAAGGAGGGCATCATGGCATGTCAAGATGTACACATAAACATACATAGACATAAGTTTCATAACAATAAAATTCTATTGTAAAAAATGATAACATTTTTTTTTAAATCATTATAATATATAAGAAATTTGTTAACATTTTTTTTATATCAAAATAATTAAAAAATTAAAACAATTTTATTTTAAAATTTAAAATATTTTTTCATTTATATGAAAAATAGTTTTATATTAAAAACTCAAAATATTTTGAGAACTAATTAATGAATGGAAAGCAAAGCAAAAAAGCACAACCAAGTCTTATGTTTATGCAATAATTAATTATAGTATTGGAAAAATATAATTAGTATCATTACCTAATCTCACCCATGAAACACAAAGAGACCTTAATAACAACAAGGCCGAACAGATCTCGATCTCTTTCAGTTATCATTTTAAAAGATAAACCTTTTAATTATTATTATTCTCTTTGTGAGCCCCTCACTTCCATAATACTATATGACTTATAATGCGGCCATTCCTCTTTCACATCACTCGACGCCGCTGATTTGTTTGCGATCTCATCATTCAAACCCTCACTCGACGAGATTACACGGGACGCCGATTCCTGAAGAATTAAATAAAAGGATACTTACTCCAAGGGTTTCGAACCCGCAATCCCCGAATTCAAGCTGTTATGCATAATCCGAGGATTTATTCAATGGCTGGCAGGCAGACAAGCAGGCAGTCGGACCTCCATATGACCAGGTACGTTGCCACCCGGTCCACGTCGCTTCCAATGTGCATGAAATGGACTGTTTAATCAAATCTTTAAATCTTAAGTTCATTTGCTGATATCGGGATCGATTCCCGTAGAGGCCGAAGGCGCAAAATATTTAGTTTAGCGGAATCTATCTGGCCTGCGACTTTGTGGTTGGAATCAGAGTTTGTATTGATAATGTCTGCTGTCTGCTACCGATAATTTCGCTGCCGAGAATGCAAATATTCAAATATTGTGTGATTACAATAATAATTTGAGTAAGAAGCCGAGAATCGTTGATTTCCTCTCGGTTTTTATTTAGGTGCATTCATAATTGTTTAGCGGATTGGTGAGATTCGGTTTATCTCGCCTGCAAATCCTTAACGTTAATTTCCTGTCGGCTTGGCACCAGTGGTTATGTAAATAGTATGTTATATGGTCGAGAAATCGAGCGAGACAATGCCAAGTTTTATCAATAAGAAAATAGGCTGTGCGTTTCGGTGTCGAGTATGGTTAGTCTCGGCGGACTTTAAACCTTCTACGTCCATGATAACGGAGAATCTCGATATTCGACGTTATTTTGTATGTTTCGGAACACGCCTGTTCTGGAGCGAGTAGTAGGAGAATTTTTTAGTTCGATTCAGTGCTGAGGATACTTCTGGTTTGAATCTTGCTGTCCGTGGTATAGTATCCGAATAATATACGCATTTCAAGGATGTTTTGGTATCTTTATTCCAACCATACGTATTTGAAAGATTATTTGAGCTGCTCTTAAGATGAATTGTTGATGGAGTCAAACATTTCATATTACGGATGATCTTAAGCTTATCGTTGTCACCGTAAGTGGTTTTCCAGTTACATTTGGTGAGGGTGACTTGCCTCACGCTATATCAAGGTAACAATCCTTAGATTCCCAGTGTCACACAGCATCAACATAATACTGTGAGGGAAGTTCCAACTCCTACATAGGATTGGTAGGGTAAACTAGTGCATATTCGTGCAATCATGAAAGGGGGGTTTTAGGTGGTGTTGGAAGGGATGGATGTCAGGGTTAGTTTTTGATCCTGGAATTTCCTCTACGGAGAACAACTAAATCGGTATATGAGAGCACTAGCAGCCTCATTGTGCTCTTGTTATGAAGGAGTTCAAGCTCAATCTGGAATTTTTGCTGTCATTTTGCAAGGCAGATTGTGCTTCAACAGATTCTAGCTTTTTTCAGATAGTGCTACTAATTGTGAAAGGTTTGAACAGTTCCCAATTGATGAAGCCCGTTCTTTGGTTACGCTGGTTCAAATTAGTCATTCCACTTTGATTCATCGGTTGTGAGATCAGAGTTTCTAAACTGCAGAGGCATCTATCTAGGTCATTGGTTCATTTTGAATTTATCTTCTGGAAAAAGCTGTGTAGATTATAGAAAACGTCCGACTTTTCTGGTGGACGCTCCACAATCATCAGGGACAGTGTTTCTATAATCTACACAGTTTTTTTTTTTCCAGAAGATAAATTCAATATGATCTTAAACTATGAAAATCTTCATAACTTAGCTTAGACTCTGTCAAAAATAGCACAGTTGACCTGGCTGCTGTGCTAGTTATCTAATATCTTAAGCAGCAAATTGAAAACTGCCTTAAAGATCTTCCCTTTACTTGATGGTTCCCTCAAATCTAGATGTAACAGTGTTAACCAGTGTACATATTTTATTCTTTGAGCCAGTGGCACTACTTAGAAACTATGCAATTCTAAATCTTTTATGGAATTTTTGATAGGCATAGAGACCGTTGATAGCAGTCTTTTCAGGCCCGCAGAGATTTTTTTCCCTGAAGATTAAATTTTAAACCAACAATCTGCTTTTTAAAAGCAATGGGGAGGAAATTATTGGGAATGCCCTGTCTGTTTTTTTTATTTAAAGGGCGTCAAGTCTAGACAATGGCACAATGGAGCCGTTTATTTTAGGATGGTTAATCATTTAATAGCTCGTACAAGTACGACAGCTCTTCTGGAGTGGGTTTGGGTTAGCAAACTTATGATCATAATATTAGAAATTGCAGCAATGATCCATCATGAACATATAAATTTGGTGGTTATTTTAGGTTGGTTCATCATTTAATTTGTAAGGACTTGAAAGTTCCTTCTACTTAAGTTGGTAAATCTAAGGACTTGACTTGAAGGAAGGAGAGTATTAATGTGAAACTTGGGACATCAAGAAAAAAGGACAGAAATTATATGAATGTGCACAAATGACCCAAAAACGGAAACGGTAATTATTGAGATTACTTTTCATATGCATCATATACTTCTGAACTGGCTTTAGGCACCTTTTCAAGTATATTTAACACATGTCACTGCGGGAAGTGTACATTTAAGAAAGTTAGTTTTATGGATAGCTCTTGAGTGCTAGTATTTTATAGAATGCAAAATATTTCCAGTTATATAAAGAGCTAAACCTCCTATCTGCAGAATTAGGACACAATCCTGCGAAGGAAAGCAAGGCATCGTGAAATGAGTGTGAATAAGCAGGGCCATTCTTTCCCCTTCACGGACTGCTAGATGGCCAATGGGCAGGAAAATCTCTGGGAGGAACTAGGACTTTCAAAGTTTTCAAATTTAAGATGACTGATAGATCTCTAGTGCATCTAAAGGTCCTGACATTTACATTTGTGTTTCTTGTGAAGTTATTATTGTACAATCTGTAACGTTGGTATACTCAGGAATATTAAAATATCTAGAATATTTAGAATATTTAATTATCCATTATAAGACAAGTAATATTTATATATAAGAATGTTGAATGTACAAGAGATATCTTGGTAACAAATTAGGGCCTGGTTTATATATTAGGCAAGGTGCCCCTTCACAAATAGACATGTCTTTTCAATACACTAATTATTTATTAATTATTAATTATATATTATTTTCATAACACAATCATATGGTTTAGAAGCAACTTACAAAAATATCAAATAAAATTTGATATATTTTTGGTAACTTTGGGTTCACTATAAATTGTTCTTTCAACAACTTTAACCTCATAGAAACCTCATTTAGTGTTTAACCCATGAACGACTCTTGTCTTTATTTTATTGCTGCTTCAGGGCAACTGTTTTGTGTGAGACTTTTCATCAACTTGTGAGACTTTCATTATCATCTAAGGCATAAGTTCTGCCTTTTGAATCGTATGCTGTCCAAGCCACACATGAAATATTACTTGTATTCATGTATTAGTGGAAATCCCTATCTAGTACCTGTAGATTAGTCTGTTCAAAGTGTCCTTGTTTTTCTGTAAAGTTTTCAATGCTTAGGTTGCTTGTTTTCCTTAATGATGCCTCTAGTGGATGAGTGCCGGTGGTGTTTTTCATCTGTTTATCAACATTAAGTCTCCATTTCCCATTCATATATCAGATACTGTGAGTATATTGCCGTTTTTTCATATGCTGAAACCCCCGTCTTATGCATTTATAACTCAATTTTGTTCTTAACCTAATTTGACCATTATCTGTTTTGATTGCATACTTCACCTGGTTAATTCTTAGACTAGTGGAGTGATTCTGAGCCAGTTGATCTGTTGCTCTGTTTTTTTTATATTTCCTCGGGTTGACTAATTTCTAGACTGTTGGGTTTGCTGAAAAATAGGTCATGCAACTGGGAATGAATTAATTGGTGCTTACTTCTTTCATGTAGTCGGATAATTCTTTTACTGTTCATATCTATCACAAAATTGAGTTAGCTGATACAGAATATGGTTTCACAGCCAGACCTTGGCTGAGTCAGATAAAAGTTGAAACTATTTTTGTCAACTGGGAACGTAGTCATGGCCCAAATCTCTTGGAGATATTCTTCTAAATATTTGTCAAATTGAGATTTATAACCATAACTGACTTCAAATTGGGACACGAAAATAGCCATCCGTGAAATTTTGTCCTTTGAAACTTGAGCAAGACATAAACATTTGATGTAGAATGCGAAGTCTTGATGGTATTCTGCCAAGCCCGGCTGCTCGTGTTCACTATTATTTCCACCTTTCATCTGATTTTGATGTGCATAACTTTGTGGATTGGGAGCTGATTACATTTTCTATTTTTTGAATATTTAGTTTTCTGCCATCATCACAAGGGTTTTGAACGCATTTTTGGGGAAGAATTCTAAAACAGGCAATGCTTCATCAAATGAAGTAATTTAAAGTGATCTCGCACCGTTTGGTTTTTAACTCCTATAAGTATATTGTTATTGTTCTACTTTTAAGTAGACAGGTACCTGTTTCTTAGGGTTTCTTTTTCTGAAACATGGTAACTCACATACAACTTACATTCTCGAGGCTTAAGTAACTTGTAACATTGAACAAGACATAAACATTTGATGTAGAATGCGAAGTCTTGATTTCTATAACATTGAACAAGAGATAAACGTTTGAGGTATTCTGCAAAGCCCGGCTGCTCGTGTTCACTATTATTTCCACCTTTCATCTGATTTTGATGTGCATAACTTTGTGGATTGGGAGCTGATTACATTTTCTAATTTTTGAATATTTAGTTTTCTGCCATCATCACAAGGGTTTTGAACGCATTTTTTGGGAAGAATTCTAAAACAGGCAATGCTTCATCAAATGAAGTAATTTAAAGTGATCTCGCACCGTTTGTTTTTTAACTCCTATAAGTATATTGTTATTGTTCTACTTTTAAGTAGACAGGTGCCTGTTTCTTAGGGTTTCTTTTTCTGAAACATGGTAACTCACATACAACTTATCTTCTCGAGGGTTAAGTAACTTGTAACATTGAAGCCCGAAATAAAGTTTATTGGGTCTATATTGGATAGAAACAAGCCTGTCTTTGGAATTTTTATTTTCATTTATATTTTCATATTGTATAGTGTTCGTGGCATCGTCAAAATTCCTTTTGGTCATCAGGAGTATGACCCCCTATGGCACCAAGTGATCTAGTTGTCTCTTGAGTCTGACATAGTAAATAGAAAACGATTCTTCTCAAAGTTCCATCGTTCCATCGTTCCATGACAGGACCGGTTTAACAAAATATAGCTATTCTTAAATGTTTGATTGATGAAATTATTGTTTCCACAAATTATAGGTCAAATTCTGTTCGGTAGGCTTCGGTAGGCTTCAAATTCTGATCTGAAGTATGTGAAGAAAATAACAAGTAGCATCTTATTGCGTGCCCTTACAGACATTTATCTTTTCGGCCTCAATTGATTTCATATGCTGATGATTCTTGGATACATGTAATTAGTTTCTCATCTCTATGTATGCTATTGTAGGCTAATTAAATGCCCCTAGTAGTCAATCTTGATTTGTTTAGAGGAATAATTTTTTAATTTTTACAAAGATAGTACATTATACTTAAAACAGATTAAACATTGAACAAAACATTTTGAAAGTATAGAATTTTGTTTAAATGAATGGCAAATGGTAATTGTCTATATAAATGGTAGGTGTGATCTTTGTAATAGGATTCCCCTTTCTTTCAATGCTGTCTTTTTTCTCCCACATGCATCTGTTTATACTACAGTATGCCTATTCTTGAGTTCCTTAGTTCAAAACATGATAATTATCTGCATTATCTGCAATTTGTCTCTTGTGTTAGCAGCAATTTGAGAGGCAGTAGTAAAGTTTCTTAGGAGTGCTATGGCGATCAACACACGTTCGATGTATTGGAATTTCCCTTATGTCATTTTTTCTAATTACAGCACTTATGTTCTATGATCATCCAAGATCCGTGTCTATGTGGATCCTGACCCAGATCCACCTCGGATATATTTCCGATTTGGAACCATCATCAGATCTGTTCACAACTTGTTGTAAATGTCAAGCCGATGGATCCTCCCAAAAAAACCACTTAAAAACGATATAAAAGTACAATGTGGGGTCCTAAAGGTTAAAACCCTGCCTTTCTCTTATAAAACAACTGCTTCCCCCACCATAAAAGACTCAAATATGGGATTTTCATAGTTGCATGCATTTTTGAGTTTGCTAGAGCCATAATATGTGTGAGATGTTTCTCCATATCCAGATCTTAACTTTTCAAAAAAAGTGATGGATTTCTATGGATTCATGTCCTTATCTATTTCCATGCATATTTATATTTTTCTTCCATCACATCTACAAGCACAACACTACCTAGTTTCTAAAATTTGCTATCATGTAGATTCAGATCATTAACATGGATTTTTAACCATTGAGTTCCTTTTCTACCATTGAGATTAGGTCCTTGTGTTAGCAAGTGATCAAGTTGACTCATTCCCAAGTGATCAAGTGTAACTCTGAGAATAGGGGAGTTTTCTTCCCAAAGCTCTCGTAATTCTTTCCATGAGGGAATGAATCTGCCAAGTATACTTCCAATGACCTATGGATGAAGTCCTTGAAAAAATTTATAATTGTCTTGGAAGAACGTGTTTGTGCATTCGTGAATCCAATTGGCATTCTATTGTAGGCACAACCTCCCCATTTTATCACAAAGGTGGTGAGTGGTGTTGATGTTGCAGATTTCTTTGCACCAATAGTGGAGATCAACACCCAAAGACAAAGCCCAATCAGACTTGAGGATCAGCATTGTTTTCTAGGTTAAGGTCCCACAACCTTAATAGTTGATGGACTTTGAAAAGGTTTTGTTGCAAACTTGGCTCTCTTTGATTTTAGATGTTCTTTAGTGTGGTTAGTTTTAGCCACAGATATGGAGATGTTTTCTCTAGATTATGTTGAAAATGTAGCGAGCAAGGTCTTCTGGCTTATGCCTTAGCCAATGAAGACCTCGAGTTGTCCACATGAGTTAGACGTCAATTAGGATGAGTTATATCCAGTTTATTGGAATAATCATCAAGTTAGCATGCGTAGATTTGGAGCTTCAGTTAAGTGGAATCTTCATCAATATGACTATAGAACAAGGTGGCAGTTAGCAGTTTAGTTAGAGCAAGTTAGTCTTTAGTCTTGATTGAAGGAAGAACGGGTTAGATCTCCAGTGTTGATTGGAGAAAGCTCGAGTTAACAACTCCAGTGATGATTGGAGAAAGCACAAGTTAACAACTCCAGTGATGATTGGAAGGAAAGTGAGTAACACTCTCAATTAACATGCTATCATAGCTCGAGTTCTAAATTTGAACTAGCTCAATTTAGCATGGATCAAACCTATAAAAGAATGACGAAGGCACAAGGATAATACAATTGTTTTGTGCACAAAGGTTGTGATAAGACAGAGCTCACGAATTAGTGTGGGAGAGCCTTGATTATGGAGCATAGGAATTGTGTCCTAAAGAATAGGAGCACATGTGCACTAGAATTTAGGAGAATTGGTTGTGTAGGTTGGTGGAGTTGGGGTCCTAAAAAATAGGAGCTCAAGTGCACTAAGAAATGGGGCCAAAAGTGCACTAGGAAATAAGAGATCAACGCAGGGAATAAGGAGGCCAAGTGCGTAAGGAAGGAGGAGCAGAATTGAAGCAAGACAACATGGTTTGTAGAGCAAGTCAAGGAAGCAACAAAGGATCAGGTGTGTGCTGGCACTGAGATCAAGTAGTGATCAAGGAATGCCAAGATCAATTGTATCAACTGATATTTAGTGTGAGAAGAAAAACACTTTCTCAAGAAAGACATATTGATTTGTGATAAATTCAATTACTCCATGGACAATCAATAAAATAGCCACATCAAGTAAGAAGGTTTTCCCTGTTAGGTTTCCTGAGAAAAGTGTGTCAATTTGTGTGATGTGTTTTTATTCGACTACATATGAATTGTTAAGAAACTTTGTATCTTGGTGGAAGTATACTAGTTTTAGTTTTCAGTTATTCATCTAAGTAATTGCAAAGTTTCATGGAAATTTAACATGGTATCAGAGTAGAGATCAGTATAAAGACTAGCACTAGATTGAGTAGTTAGTAGACAACTCAGATTAAGCAGGAGGCTTGCACTAGAGCTTGAAGAGCAGAGCAGTTCTTTGGATAACAATATGGTGTTCCAAGGGTTAGGGTCAGTTCCTAGTTTAGAGGGAGCCTCAATTTTTTGTGCATGGAAGGAGCAACTATCAATGGTGTTGGAATATAGTGGGGTGCTAAAGTTTGTGAAGGAGTAAATAGTGGCACCTACAAATGCCCAACAGTTGGCCCAACGTAACAAGAATGACACCAAGGTGAGTAGAATCATTCTTGAGGGGATTAGACACCATATTATCCCTCATCTCCATTAGAAGAAGAAAAAATATGAGATGTTTAAAGTCATCTTAGATTTGTATCAGGGTTCCAATGATGTTAGGAATCTTGCTCTCAAAGAGAAGCTAAGAAGTATCCGGATGAGAAAAGGAGATCCTATCATCACATATCTTTCAAAGTTCACTTAGGTTTGGGATGAACTAGGTAGTGTGGGTGAGATAGTAGTAGAAAAAGACCTTGTGAGTCTTACGCTTCTGGGTGTCCATAAGTCTTGGTATAGTTTCCAAGATGCAGTGAGAATATTTCCAGTTGGGAAAGGTTATGGAGTGATTGTGTTCAAGAAGAAATCCAGAGAAGCTGGTAGAGAAGCTCCAGTAGAGGACGGGGAGAATTTTTCCCTGGCAGGCAAAGGTAGCGGAGCCAAGGGCAAGAGTGGCCAAGGAGAGGCTAAGTCTAGTTAGAAGGGCGAGAAGAAGAAGAAGGATCTAAGCAAGATCAAGTGCTTCCATTGCCATGAGTTCAGACACTATGCCACTAAGTGTCCTAATCAGAAGAAGGATTCCAGTAAGGATCATGTAGCTACATCAACGAAGGTAGATGCATTTTCTACCTAGTTCCAGAAAGCTCAACAGGTAGCAATTTATGGTATATTGATTCATGAGCATCCTTCCACCTGATCGAGAACAAGAAGTACTTCAGCCACCTGAAGGAGAAGGACATACAATTTAAGGTTGAGCTAGGAGATGATGGCATGTATGCGACTATAGGAGTTGGTATTGTCAGTTTTCAAAGGGAGTTAGGTAATCCTCTCCATCTTAGAGATGTCCTCTATGTTCTAGGCCTGAGGCAAAATCTTGTTTCAGTAGCTACCCTTGAGGATAAGGGTTATGATGTCATATTTAGCAGAGGTAAGGCTTACCTCTAACACTTAGCTTCTGGATGTAAGAAGAAGATAGGTGATGATGAAAAATCTCTACAAGTTCCAGGTAGAGATAGGTGCAACCTTGAGCATCAAGGCAAGAAATTCTCAAAGTAGATAAGTGATGGTTGAGGGAAGCAGGGCTCTGAGAGAGTCCTTAGAGCAAGCACAAGTTAGAGTACCTGAGAAGAAGATACTCAAGATGGAGCCTCAACTAGTATCTCAGTTTGAGTCTCGATTAGTTGGAAAATGGGCCGACCAACATGATGATGAGGAGCAGAGCCCAGGACGAGTGGAGGCAACCACTCAGTCAATTACTCACATATAGGGAGAGTTCGAGCCAAGTGGGCAGAAGAGTTGTTTGGGGAGAGTCAAAAGAGAGTTGGGTCTCCCAGTACCACCTCCAGCTAGAGTAAGAAGCCACAAAAATACACAAGGTACATGGCACTTATAACTGAGGTAATACACTAGCAGAGCATGGTTGGAAAGAACAAGTCTTTGAATCAAATTCCATAGTAGGAATCAAGGAAGTCTTCTAGTTCAGAGGGAGCAGTTGCAATAGCAGATAACGTGGTAGTGTTGAAGACCTCAGGTTGTCCTCATGAGTTAGACTTCAATTAGGATGAATTATTTCCAATTTACTGGAATAATCATCAAGTTAGCATGCATAGATTTGGAGCTTTAGTTAAGTGGAGTGTTCATTAGTTTGATTACAGAACAAAGTGGCAGTTAGCAATTTAGTTAGAGCAAGTTAGTCATCAGTCTTGATTAAAGGAAGAGCGAGTTAGATCTCTAGTGTTGATTGGGAAAGCACGAGTTAACAACTCCAGTGATGATTGGAAGGAGAGCGAGTAACACTCTTAGTTAACTCGCTATCAGAGCTCGAGTTCTAAATTTGAACTAGCCCAATTTAGAATGGATCGAGTCTATAAAAGAAGGACGAAGGCACAAGGATAATACAATTGTTTTGTGCATAAAGGTTTGTGACAAGACAAATCTCACAAGTTAATGTGAGAGAGCCTTGATTGTGGAACACAAGAATTGTGTCCTAAAGAATAGGAACACAAGTGTGCTATAATCTAGGAGAATTGGTTGTGCGTGGTTTGTGTGGAGTCGGGGTCCTAAGAAATAGGGCCATAAGTGCGCTAAGAAATAGGGCCATAAGTGTGTTAAGAAATAGGGCCAGAAGTGCACTAGGAAATAGGAGATTAGCACAAGGAATAAGGAGGCCAAGTGTGCAAGGAAGGAGGAGAAAAATTGAAGCAAGACAACAGGGTTTACAAAGTAAGTCAATGAGGCAACAAAGGATCAATTGTGTGCAAGAACCAAGACCAAGGAAGGCCAAGATCAATTGTATCAGCTGAAATTTAGTGTGAGAAGCATACCACTTTCTCAAGAGAGAGATATTGCTTTGTAATAGATTCAATTGCTCCAAGGACAATCAATAAAATAACCACATCAAGCAAGTAGGTTTTCCCTGTATAGTTTCTTGAGAAAAGTGTGTCAATTTGTGTGATGTGATGTGTTTTTATCTCTATGTTTTTATTCCACTGCATATGAATTGTGAAGAAACTTTGTATCTTGAGGAAGTGAACTAGTTTCAGTTTTCAGTTATTCATCTAAGTAGTTACAGGGTTTCGTGGAAATTTAACATGTTAACCTTTCAACCAACATCTATAAACTCTAATTCAAACAATTCATTCAAGTTAGTCTAACGAGATCAGTTCAATTGAACATATGCAAAAGAAAGACAATACTATCACTATCAACATTTAATTTCAAAAGGAACAAAGAATAAACATAACTAATTCTCGATGATTCCAACGCATCAAACATTCAATAAAATACTATTCTAACATCAAAACAATGGAATATAAATGCCAAATGAATAGTCAACAACATAAATAATAACCCTTACTTGAAGCATCAATGATTATCAACAATCATAAACATCCAACAATACTAATATAACTATGGCTCCTTTCAAGCTTCTCAATTAATCTAAATAGTTTGTTACAGTTCAGAAAATCTCTAATCTGGAACTCCTTTTCCATCCTTGGGATTACCTTTTTATTACTAATCTTTTACTAAAAATAAACAAAGTGAAAGATAACTAAACTATCGTTGTGGTGACCTTGGGATCTAAGTGTGAGTGTTCTCCTCGTTCCATGAAACCCACTCAGAAAACAATTCCTTTCACTTCTGCCCATAAGGGAAATTGTATTGATCCATTTGAAAATTTGGGCTCACCTTGCTTTCCCTGATCCACATGGTGTTTTTGTCCACTTTTGGTCCCCATTGTTCAATTATGTTAGTTGTTTTGATGCCATTCTTAGCGAAGTTTTGTAGATGACCGTGCTCTACTACAATGATGTTTTCAATGCCTTGTTGGTGCTCATTGGCAATCTGCTTGTACTTAGTCGATATTTCATGGAACGATCGAAAGTAATTGTGGGTGCCAAAACATGGTAGTTGAAGCTTGGTCATAGTCTTCTTCAGCTTGCCCTGCATCCTTCTACATTTTGACCACTACTCCATGCATCCAACTGGTTCGTCTGCTAATTTAACCCAATAAGGAGTAGCAACGATCTTCTGATTGAAACTCTCTTCAGTCAAGAGAGTAATCATTTGTTCCTTGTTCCCTTTTTCCATCTATATCTCTTGGATGAACTTTGTTTAGCTAAATTTTTTGGCTCCTCTTTCCTTCCATTGTAGAACTTCTTAGTGAGCCAGTGACAACTACAAAATTTCTTCCTCAAATTCAATATTTTTATGCAGAAAGGTATTTTCCACTTCCTTGCACCCCAAGTGTTCTCCCGTGAGGTCAACTACCAAGCTTGTTGTGCCTCTTGCTTCTTTGTTGTAATTCACTTGGTGTTCCAGGACGTGACTTCTTTTTGCAATTGATCCAACTCACTTTCTTCTTTTCTAGCTCTATCAAATGAAGCATGGGAAAGGGCAAGACCAACTGCTACTGAGTCAATTGTCTTCGCCCTTTTGGTGTCTAGGATGACTTCTTCGTGTTAATTTTGGACAACTAGGTCCAAACTCCATGTTGTGATGCTCAAATGAAGATACCAATATTTGTATTGGGTTCCTCTTTCGGAGAGGTGCAAGATCGATCTAAAGGTCATCTTGATCCTATGAGCAGAACATTTATTTTGAATTTATTTTTAATCTATTCAAAATATGTGCAGGTCGGCCTTAAGGTTTTTTGCCCTAGCAGATGTGTCACACACCCTCAATGATGGATATAAATAAGGTCAAAGTTGGAGGACATTTCACTCATCTCATCCTCACACATTCTCTCTCCTCATCTGATTGGTTTGATCACTTGGAGTCCCTTCACTCTCCACACATGGGAAATCTGGCAGCAACACTTTTTTTTTTCGGTCTAGGGTTTTTGCGGCAAAGTTTTACCAATGTTGACTTTGGTCAACGCAAGGTCAAATCGACCTGAAACTCTCCCAATATCTCGATTTCCCTAATCTGCATTTTTTGGCACTATTTTCGAGGCAAAATGTTGACTTTGAATTTTCAACGTTGACCTAACTGCTGCTGTTGTTTGCGTTGACCATTGATTGATAGTGTTGACTTTTGAGTTGACTGTTTGGTTGTCCTAGAGGGTTGTGTGACATTGCTGGTTGGCTAACCATATTGAGACATTGCTGGTTGAAGCATCTTGTTGAACGTCGTAATGCACCAACACACTTATATATTTCTGGCTTGTCTTCTGTCGATCTACTGGTATGTTCTATCAGCGTTTTACTTTATTTTTGATGTGATTGTTGTTTGATATTGGAGAAAAAATAAAGTTGCATCAAGCATAGAACATCTACATAAATTTACATGGGATCATAGCTGAGGTGAAGACAAAGCCCTAATTTGTAGCAATCACAGAAGAAGAGGATGGGTTTCTCAACCTACAATGGCTTCAAGGCTGATGACAAATTGACTGGGAAGGATGACTTCCATGCTTGGAAGATGACATTGGATCTTATGTTGGAAGACCAAGATGTCATGGACTATGTGCTGGGTAAAATCCAAGAGCCTCCATCCACTGCAATTGATGTCGCCAAAACAAAGTATAAGAAGGGGGAGGTCAAAGCAAAGTTGATGTTCAAGGACTCAATTCACAAGAGTTTGGTTGCCTACATCTCTGAGCTGGGCACATCCAAAGAGATGTATGATAAGTTGGTCCACATGTTCAAGGCCAACAATGTGAATCAAGTCCTATTCTTTAAGAATCAATTGAAGAATCTGAAGAAAGGTAGGGATGAGTCTATTCAATCATATTTCTTGACGCTGACCGAGATCAGGAACAATCTGCTGGTTATTGGGGAGACAATAGCTGATTGAGAGATGGTACTCACCGCACTTGGAGTGCTCTCATCCTAATGGCATGTGTTCAACACTACCATTCTCAATAATAATGTGATACTTGACTTTGACGAAGTACTATCGAGATGCGTTCAAGAAGAGACAAGAATGAAGGAGTATGAAAATGAAGGAAATTTTGCCTACGCCGCTCATTCTAGAAAGAAGAACTTTGGTGGTCCAAAGAACAAAGGAAAAGCAGGGGCCCAAGGAAAGAAGGGCAAGTGTTACACTTGTCATAGGCCAAGTCACTATGTTGGAGAATGCCCTTTCAAGAAGGATTCTCCTGATGGTGATGACAACAACAACAACCAGAGGAATGAAAATCAAAGGAACAACAGGTTCAAGGGAAAGAGGAAGGCTCCCTCCGGCAGAAATGGTCAACCTTTCAAAAGGTCAAGAAATTCTAGGTATGTGGAATCAAATGTTGTTGATAAAAGAAATGAATTCATTCTTGTATCTACCCTCTGTAAATTTTTGTAGATGTTCTATGCTTGAAGCAACTTTACTTTTCTTACAACAATCACACAAATATTTAAGTAAAATGCTGATAGAACATATAAGTGGATCTTATAGAAGACAAACCAGAAACCGAAAAATGTGATGGTGCGTTACGGTGGTCAACAGGATGCTTCAACCAGCAAAGTCTCCTTGATCAGCCAACCCAGAATGTGTCACAACAATCCTCCAATCAGCTACCGAGTCAACCAAAGTCAACTCCAGAAAAGTCAACGTTGTCCAGAAAAGTCAACGTAGGGCAGCAAGCTAAAAGTCAACGCAGCAATATCTTGGTCAACCCTTTGACCTCGATTTCTGTGCCAATGTGTACGGCCTCTCAAAATCGAACTCTCCAACAAGTTTCAGCCCTTTCGGACCATGCGTTGACCAAAGTCAACGCTGGTCAAACTTCCAGCAAAACCCTAGCTGCAGAAATTCTTCCTTCCCTTCAGCCGTACAGATTTCGTCCTTCTTCTCCACACGTGTGGGCTGAACTTATCCTCCAAGGAGCTCGTACTAAATCAGATGAGAGAAGAAGATGTGTGTTGAGTTGTGAAATGCTCTCCAATTTTGCCTGTATTTATATCCATCATTGGGGTGTGGGACACATCTGCTGGGGGTGTGAAACCTTAAGGCCGACCTGCACATATAATTTATTATAAATAATAAATTCAAAATAAATGTTCTGCTCATCGGATTAAGATATATTTTATATGGATTTTACACCTCTCTGAAAGAGGAATCCAACAAAAATATTAGCCACTTAATTTGAGCATCACAACATGGAGTTTGGACCTAGTTGTCCAAATTTAACACTCCCTCTCAACTAGGGAGAACTCCATCCATCAGTGCAATCAAACATCGTGCGTCATCTCGCTGTAACTTGCTTTGCTGGCCTCTTTATTTCAGAACAGAAGTGGGCCAGTCACAAAGACATCATCCCCCGACTGACATAATCAGTCCAGAGGTTCAAAACCTCTATCAAACTCATGAAGAGTATCCAACCAACCCAAAGTTGGTCTATCCTCGACCCGAGTCGTGCAGGTCGCAGTATCTTTACGCAACTGGATCCTTATCGTTGTTGGACCGTGCCATCTTAGATAGAGAGTACGGCAATCTCTGATGCGTCCATCAGTATTTGCTACTAGTCTCTAGCTTTTCCCACCTCATTGGCCAAATGAGAGGTACTTCCCATGAGCCCTGAACTCAATGGGTAGGATGCATACGGGCACAGATAAATGAGAGGCGAACCAGCTCAATAATCACAAGGGTGGGGCAGAAGCATTATGAGTGCTTATAGCTCCGAGAAGTTATCCCCAAAGCCCCCAGAGCTCCCAGAGCTCATCGTCCAACCGGGACCCACATCATAGGGTCGTTCCACGATACCAAGTCTCTCACGGAAGGTTAGGAACTTGACCTTCCCTAAGGGCTTAGTGAGAATATCCGCGACCTACTCATCAGTTCCTATATGATCGAGCCTTACGTCGCCTCGCTGTACCATATCCCGGATGAAATGATACCTGATATCAATATGCTTGGATCGGTCGTGGAACACGGGATTCTCGGTCAAGCGAATCCCACTCTGGTTATCACAGAGTATCACGTTGTATTCGTAGCACATGTCCAAACAACTCACCAAAGAGCTTTTAAACTGGAATCAAAGCTCACAATGTGCCATATCATTTTGAATATTTTGCCCGCTGTGTTTTAAAAGTTTACCCTGTTTTCCGTTTCCCTCGCTCATCCATGAGATCGAAGGTAACCAAGATTGAAGTTAAAAGATCTCGATGTGCTCTTACGATCTGACGAAAGACTGTTTTAAACAATTCAGTATCAAGATATCCACCTTAGTGTACTACTCTTTGCTAGCAGATCTCAAATTATGGTTTTTCGTGCCCCGAAGATATCTCAGAAGATTCTTGGCACCAACCCAGTGAAAATGATGAGGCTCAACCATCTGTTGACTCAAAGTGTTCACTGCAAAACATATATCCGGTCGGGTGTTCACTAAGAACATCAAATCTCCTATGAGTTGACGATACTCAGTAGGATTGGCCAAGATAGGCCCAGCAGCGCTGCCACTCAACTTCTTGAAGTTGAGTTCCATCGGTGTTGACACGGACTTGCAGTTCACCATACCAAATCTCTCTAGAAGTTTCACAATGTATTTTCCTTGAGAAAGGAAAATCTATCCAGGTCTTTGCCAGACCTCCAGGCCTAGGAAGTAGTGCATCAGTCCTAGGTCCTTCATCTCGAACTCAGCAGCGAGCTCCCTCTTACATTGATGAATGAGAGGGTCAGCACCTGTTAGGAAGAGGTCATCCACATATAGCACTAGAATGAGAGGCTTCCCCTGCACAACCTTGAAGTAAAGGTTCGGATCAGCATTACTTCGAGTGAAGCCCAGCTTCATCAAGTAACTATCCATCCTCTCGTACCAAGCTCTGGGTGCTTGCTTTAACCCACAGAGGGCTTTCTTCAACCTGCAGACATGAGTGTCTCGATCCTGAACTTCAAATCCCAGAGGTTGTTCTACATACACCTCTTCCTTTATTGCACCATGCAGAAAAGCGGTCTTGACATCCATCTGATGAAGACTCCATCCTTGCGTAGCAGCAAGGGCTATGATTGATCGAATGGTGGTATATCGTGCCACAAGTGCAAATATGTCATCATAGTCCATTCCTTCCTTTTGAGATAAGCCACGGGCAACAAATCTTGCCTTGAACTTTTCAGCACTCCCATCAGATCCATGTTTGATCTTGTAGAGCCATTTCGCGGTGACAACTGATTTGTCCTTCGGTCTCGGGACCACATCCTGCATATCATTCTTCATGATGGACTCATATTCTTCGGCATAGCATCCTTCCACATAGCATCCTTCCGTACTTGATGCTTATGGTATCTCAAAGATCTGGTGTTCGATTCTACAATAGTACTGAAGGCAAACTTAGATACCCTTGGATGGTATCTACACGGCTTGCTTTCTCGGAATGCCCCTCGGGGGTGCGCATGTCCCCGCATCTTTGAGGGTATCGAGCCATGATGGTCTCTTTCCTGAAGAAGGAGATGGATCAATAGGGTCCATTGGTCCTTCAATATCAGCATTGTCTCATCCCCGTGGTTCTTCTTGGATTTCCAGCTCTTTCACATTTTCGTATCTTGGAAGATCTACTACTTTCTTCAGGCAGCAACTGCTTTAAAGCATATTATCAGCAGACACTTTTACTTCCCTCGACTTTAAAAAGGATAGACTCTATATGCCTTAGAAGTCTCACCGTAGCCCACAAACATTCCTTTCTTCCCAGTAGCATCCAGCTTACTTCTCTTTTCTTTCGGCACATGAAAATAGACAGGACATCCAAAAATTCTAAAATGTGAGACATCAGGTTTCTTACCAGAGAAAACCTCTTCGGGAGTTTTTGGAGTCCAAAGCGGAATGAGGGCATCGGTTTTGAATGTACACAGCAGTATTTGCAGCTTCTCCCCACAGAAACTTTGGTAGACCCTGGTCACATAGCATGGCACGGGAAGCTTCCACAATAGTCCTATTCTTGCATTCAGCAACACCATTCTGCTCAGGAGTATATGCAGTGGTAGTCTCCCTCTTAATGCCAGCTTCTCTGCAAAAGTCTTTGAACTCATTTGACTCATATTCAGTGCCATTGTCGGTCCTTAAAATCTTGATCTTCTTTTCGGTCATATTTTCCACCAAGGCTTTGAAGGTACGGAACCACATGAAAGCCTCATCCTTCTTCTTCAAGAAGTATATCCAGGTTTTGCGAGAGAAGTCATCAGTGAATGTCATGTAGTAGGAACATCCTCCCAGGGATGTCACGGGCAACATACCAGATAGATCAGAATGGACCAGTTGCAAAATATCAGATGTCTTTGTGACACTTGAGGGGAAAGGTCCCCTTGTATGCTTTCCTTCAGCACAGCCCTTACATACACCTTCATGATTATTTCCAAAGTCATGCATCCCTGTCACCACCTTCCTTGCTTCGGGAAGGGTCTTGTAATGAAGGTGTCCAAACCTTCGGTGCCATAGTTCGGTTTGTCAGATAGTATCACAAGTCATTGCTCCCAGCGGACTTCCTCCAACCTGGTAGAGTGTACCAACTCTAAAACCAATCGAGATAGCTTCCTTGAAGCTCTTCTTCCACATGAGCACCTTTCCATCAGAGAATGTTATATTGAACCCTTTGTCTTCCATGGCTGATACAGACACAAGGTTCTTCTTCAATTTTGGTACATAGAGTACATCTTGCAAACGTAGGACTTGTCCTTGAGACAAGTGGAGGGTCACAGTCCCTGTCCCTTTCACAGGATACGTGGCATTATCTCCAAGGATAATTTCTAGATTGGTATCCCTCTCAACCATGTCAGAGAGTGCTTCCTTGAAACCAGTGATGTGTCTTGAGGCACCACTATCTATCAGCCAGACATCCATAGTGTCGGGCGGAGATGTAGCAGAGAGAGCAGATATAAGAATATACTCATTTCTTTTATCAACAGCATTAGACTCCTCATACCTGGAGTTTCTAGACCTTTTCGAAGGTTGATTGTTTCCACCAGAGGGAGCCTTTCTCTTTCCTCTAGATCTGTCGTTTCTTCGATTCCCATTCCTCCGGTTGTTGTTGTTATCATCACTATCGGGAGAATCCTTCTTGAAGGGACATTCTCTAGCATAGTGACCAGGCCTATGGCAAGTGAAACACTTACCCTTCTTTTCTTGAGTCCTTGTTCTTTCTTTGTCCTTAGGACCACCAGAGTTCTTCTTTCGAGAATGAGCACCATAAGCAACATTTCTGTCATTATCGAATTCCTTCATTCTTGTTTCTTCTTGCATACATCTAGACAGAAGCTCATCAAAGTTAGGAATGGTATTATTATTGAGAATGGTAGTGGTGAATACTTGCCATTCATATGGGAGTCCTCCAAGTGCGGTGAGAACCATCTCACGATCAGCTATTGTCTCCCCAATAGCCAGCAGATTGTTCCTTGATTCGGTCAATTTCAGAAAATAAGTTTGAACAGACTCATCCCGGCCCTTCTTCATGTTCTTCAATTTATTCTTGAGGAATAGCACTTGGTTCACATTGTTTACTTTGAACATCAGGATCAATTTGTCATACATCTCCTTGGATGTGCCTAGCTCAGATATATAGGCAACCAGACTCTTATGTATGGATTCCCTGATCATCAACTTTGCTTTGGCCCGATATACCACCATTCGATCTATCATAGCCCTTGCTGCTACGCAAGGACGGAGTCTTCATCGAATGGATGTAAAGACCGCATTTCCGCATGGTGCGATAAAGGAAGAGGTGTATGTAGAGCAACCTCTGGGGTTCGAAGTCCAGGATTGGGACACCCATGTCTGCAGGTTGAAGAAATCCCTCTATGTGTTGAAGCAAGCACCTAGAGCTTGGTACGAGAGGATAGATATCTACCTGATGAAGTTGGGCTTCACTCGTAGTAATGTTGATCTTAACCTTTACTTCAAGGTTGATAGAGAGAGGCCTCTCATTCTGGTGTTGTATGTGGACGACCTCTTCCTGACAGGTGCTGACCCTCTCATTCATCAGTTCAAGAGGGAGCTCGTTGTTGAGTTAGAGATGAAGGACCTAGGACTGATGCACTACTTCCTAGGCCTGGAGGTCTGGCAGAGACCTGGCGAGATTTTCCTTTCTCAAGGAAAATACATTGTGAAGCTTCTAGAAAGATTTGGTATGGTGGACTGTAAGTCCGTGTCGACACTGATGAAGCTCAACTTTAAGAAGTTGGGTGGCAGCGCTACTGGGCCCGTGTTAGCAAATCCTACTGAGTATCGTCAACTCGTAGGGGCCCTGATGTTCTTAGTGAACACCCATCCGGACATATGTTTTGCAGTGAGCACTTTGAGTCAACAGATGGTTGAGCCTCATCACATTCACTGGGTTGGTGCCAAGAAACTCTTGAGATATCTCTATGGCACGATAGACCATGGGCTGAGATACACTGTCGGGAGCATGACACTCCATGGATATACTGATGTCGATTGGGCTGACAGTGTGGTGGATCGCAAAATCACGTCTGGATGCTGCTTCACATGTAGATCTGCTTCGGGCAGGAAACGGAAGTTGGTGGCCTTGAGCACCGCTGAGGTCGAATACATTTCAGCGTGTATGGCTTGTTGTGAAGTCACTTGGTTGCAAAAGCTCTTCAGTGAGTTGTTCGAGCATGTGCTAGATGCCACCATTATCCTCTGTGATAACCAAAGGGGGATTCGTTTGTCATAGAATCTCGGGTTCCACGATCGATCCAAGCATGTTGATGGCTGGTACCACTTTATCCGGGATATGGTATAGCAAGGCGCCGTAAGGCTCGATCATATAGGAATTGATGAGCAGGTTGCAGATATTCTCACAAAGCCCCTAGGGAAGGTCAAGTTCCTAAACTTCCTTGAAAATATTGGTATTGTGGAATGACCCTATTCTGAGGGTCCTGTTGGATGATGAGCTCTGGGAGCTTTGGGGGGCTTTGGGGATAGCTTCTCGGAGCTATAAGCAACCACAAGGCTAGGCTTGCTGAACCTTGTTGGTGTGATTTTGCCCCACTGTCGTGATGATTGAGATGGTTCACCTCTCATTATCTATGCCCCGTATGCATCCTACCCATTGAGTTCAGGGCTCATGGGAAGTACCTCTCATTTGGCCAGTGAGGTGGGAAAAGCTAGAGACTAGTAGTAAAGACTAATGGACGCATCAGAGTTTGTCGTACTCTCTATCTAGGATGGCACGATCCAACTACTTGATCTGGGATCAATTCTAGAGAGGTTTTGAACCTCCAACTGACTTCGGGTCAGTGAAACTAACTTCGGGTTAGTATATGACTCTCTTGAGTCCAAGTGAGGTTTTGGACCTCCCACTGACTTCGGGTTGGTATGAGACTCTTTGTGAGTCCTATAGAGGTTTCAGACCTCTGGGCTGAATCTGTCAAATGGGAATGATGTCTTTGTGACTGACCCACTTCTGTTTTGAAATAAAGAAGCCAACAAAGCAAGTTATGGCAGGATGACGCACGATGTTTGGATTGCACAGGTAGATAGAGTTCTCCCTAGTTGAGAGGGAGTGTTAATTTTGGACAAATAGGTCCAAACTCCATGTTGTGATGCTCAGATGAAGATACCAATATTTTTATTAAGTTCCTCATTCGGAGAGGTGCAAGATCGATCTAAAGATCATCTTGATCCGATGAGCAGAACATTTATTTTGAATTTATTTTTAATATATTCAAAATATGTGCAGGTCAGCCTTAAGGTTTTCTGCCCCAGCAGATGTGTCACACACCCTCAATTATGGATATAAATAAGGTCAACGTTGGAGGACATTTCACTTATCTCATCCTCACACATTCTCTCTCCTCATCTGATTGGTTCAATCACTTGGAGTCCCTTCTCTCTCCACACGTGGGAAATCTGGCAGCAACACTTTTCTGGTTTTTCGGTCTAGGGTTTCTGTAGCAAAGTTTGACTAGCGTTGACTTTGGTCAATGCAAGGTCAAATCGACCCGAAACTCTCCCAAAATCTCGATTTCCCTAATCCGCATTTTTTGGCACTATTTCCGAGGCAAAACATTGACTTTAACTTTTCAGCGTTGACCTAGCTGTTGCTGCTGTTTGCATTGACTGTTGACTGACAACGTTGACTTTTGAGCTAACTGTTTGGTTGTCCTAGAGGGTTGTGTGACATTGTTGGTTGGCTGACCATATTGAGACTTTGTTGGTTGAAGCATCCTGTTGACCGCCGTAACGCACCAACACACTTATATATTTGTGGCTTGTCTTCTGTCGATCTACTGGTATGTTCTATCAACATTTTACTTTATTGTTTATGTGATTGCTGTTTGATATTGGAGAAAAAGTAAAGTTGCATCAAGCATAGAACATCTACATAAATTTACACTTTTGAAGTACAAATGATGCCAGAATCAATTGATTTTTGCATTTTATTTTTGTTGTTCTAACCACATACCTCCTCTTCCTATCATAGGCAAGTGTCTCAAGATCTATTGTATCATCCAATGGCTATGTTATAGTTTTGTCTCCCTAAGAAGGGATATTATCTAAGCTTTTTGGAGTGTGCACTTGTTCCATCACTTTGTCCACTTTTCCTGAGGCCTTCCCACTTGTGTCAATGCCATTCTAGACACTTGAGGATCCTTTGAATCTTGCATTGTCAATAGCTTCTCCTATGGAGACCTTATCTGATTCTTGGGTTTCTTCCAAGCTGACTATATATTCATTTTGGGTAGAAACGCTTCCTTGGCCAATGTCCTCTTCATGTTGTTCATTCATGTCAAGAGTTTCAATACATGTTAATGCCTCATTCCATGTTGGTCTCCTAACCTATGATGTTTGGTCTTTTTCCATTAAAGCGATAAAATTCTCAGGCATAAACAATTTGGATTTAAGTGCAGTAGCTTTGAGCTTTATCTTGTTCTTTTCTTGCCCTTCCTTTTTATCCCCTCTTCTTCTTCTTCTTCACTTCTAACTTGTTCCTCGTATTCATGTTTCCTCCTGACTACCTCAACTGCCCTGGCCATCAATTCCATTTATTCTTGTAACTCTATTCTTTCTTCCTATGCTTAATAAGGTGTTTCTTACTCTGCTTTGCCTCTTGATTTAACTTCTCATGTTGAAGACGCTCTTGAGTCTCCTCCTCCTCTTCCTTCTTTCTCAATTCGACCTCAACTTGCCTTTTTCTTTATTTCTCTTTATTTTCCCTTTCTTGTTCATATTGGATAGCCTTTAGTTGGATTTCCTCCTTAAGGCGAGCTATCTATGTTTTCCTTGCTTCCTCCTCCATCTCTGTATCCCCTTGATTAATAATCCTCATTCGTTTTTTTGGTCGACACTATTTACCAATTCTAAGTATTTTTTGTGAAAATTTCCTCCTACCAATGTTCATGAGCATATGACCAAGTCATAGATACCTGCTCAACATGTTTGAACACTAACCCACTAAGGTCATGTCTTCTAAATCTGCTCATCTGGAACCTATATTATAGTTTGGCTTGTCCTTCTTGCTTAGCATGTTAGGTATCCTTGACCATATAATAACCTGTATGGAAATTCTAAGGGATGGACCCCCTTTTATTGTCTTTTGACATAGTAGCATTTAAACCTTGCATGATAGTTTGATAACAAATCCCCCCCACCACCAGCGTATTTGGGACATAGATAGTAAGAATATTTGGAGATCCAGTTGCGCCATATATGTGTATATATGTGTAATTCTCCTAGAGATACCAGTCGTCAATATAAGTCAAAATTTCCTTTGCTTGCATAGAAAACCTAGGGCATTATTTCCCAAAGATAAGTTCATACAAACAAGTAATGAAAGTATCATAGATAAGTGAATAATATTGTTTGTGCGTGTTTTCCCATAGCATGTTGAAGTATACATGTATTGGTTGGTCCGACAACTGCCATTTTGTTGCTAAAAACACAAAATAATTGCTATCACATATGACATTTATTAAGTAGGATGCCTTTTAGAAAATTGGGGTTTAATTAGCTCCGAGATTTTGTGCCTACTCAATCTCGATGCTTAATTGCCTAGATATGACGGCCCCTCCAATTGAATCTTTTGCCTTGCATGACTATGGATTAAGCTAGGGGAATCCAAGCATCTAATAATTATGACCAATCTTTCTTCCATATAGTATGCATAATAGGAACATGAGGTACATGTGAGGCTCTTGGGGAATCCAAGCATCTAATAATTATGACCAATCTTTCTCCCATATAGTATGCATAATAGGAACATGAGGTACATGTGAGAAAATTGGTGGTCGGGTCTCCACCTTCAACTCTAGTGAAGTACCTCTTATCCTCCTTCCACTAACAGGCCAAGATCTTACCCATATCATGCTTCTCATAAAAGGTTAACACAAAGTCATTGTTTATGAGTTCCTTAAGGTTCAAGAACTTATAATATTAGGAAACCTCATGGGGTAGGAAATTCCCAATGCATTCTCATCTTTTGTTTTGCACCATGTAAATCTCTGGTTTGCCCTAGTTAATTAGCCATTCTAGGATTTCTGTTCTTGGGAAAATTGGGGTTGTCACTGTAGCTAGATGTAATCCAGACTGCTTGATGAAACCAAAGACACAATCAACAATTTTCCCCTAGTTTTAGTCACTATAGGTGTGAAGATGGGGTATTCTAGTTCCTAAAGTAGTTATAGATGCCATTGCAAGAAGGCATTGCCACAAATTAACTAGTGGTAACATTTGTATCTTTGAAAAAAGGGACCTTAAGCTCTTGCTGGTAATTGAATGATGGCCTCATGGATTTTAATTGACTCTCTTTCAAGTGTCGGTGTGGCCTGTGAAGGCCAAACTACTTCCTTAGCTTTGGGTTACAACTTCTTTGTTGGGGACTTCTTCACTCGGGCTCTCTTGGGTGTCATTTCTTGAATTGGACTTGTGTCTAGAAAAAAGAAAATGATTTAATCCACAATATGAAAATTGAAATGAATCGAAATCCATAAGCATAATGAACTTTATCGTGGAAGCGATTAGATTGCGAAATTTCACCTAACAGCTGGACATGCAATGGAATGATTGGCTCTTTGTAGAGGTTGCAATTGGTTTTCCCTTTGCTTCTATAAGCACATATTACTGTAGAATGAGGATCAAGTTGTGGTTTGTAGGTTTAATAGGCCACAACATCCCATCAATTCCATTCATGACAAAATAAGCTTTGGATCACTTTGATTCAAAGCGAGAATAGTATGATCTAACTTGTAATAGCTACTAATATGTTGTTCTAGGTGCATGGTCATCACCCATTGAGTTTTTTTTTTTTTAATGTCTTGGGCACATTCAATGGTAATTTCATTTTTTGTGTTTCAACATTTAGAGTTTGGTTGGCCATTAGCGGATTTCATGGTGTGCATTGTTGTATTCCCAAGGAAGTTTTGTTGATCATCGATGTGAAAGCAATGTGACATGTCGATGCGATAAGCCAAATGGTTCTTGCAAGTTTTCAGAAGTATTATTGCACCTTTCTTGATTTAACGAATTTTTTTGTTCGTGCTCAATTCTATCGACCATCAATGGATTTTTTTTGTGTCAAACAAGACCCGATCAACTGAATATCGTTAATCATTGATGAAATGATCAGTAGTTGACATAATATGGTTGTGAAAAATCTAAATTTTTCGAATGTAGTGCTGTGATTGGTCATCAGTAAAAGAGTTGGGTGTAACCCATGACGTGTTATTTTCCCACCTCGATTTGTTGATTGACCATCAGTGGGAGTTTAGCATTAGGAATGCATGACTTATTGAATATCACCAATGGTCGATGGGCTCATGGACGATTGACATAAACGAGTGTTATCCAAATTATTACCCATTGAATACTTTTGATGGCCATGGGCTCATTGGTTGATCCAGGTGGATATTGGTGACCACCTGCCTATTCCACTTGGGGCCCCGCCATTGTCTCTTTCAGTTTTTCAGTTTCGGCACAACTTACTATTTTTAGCAATTTTTCGGGTTCTAAACTTCCGGAGCCGTTTTGAGGCCCTAAACGACTTTTTTTGGTTGTCGTTTGTTTGGCAAATATGATTCTGTTCCAAAATTGATATTTGTGGCAACATTTGTAGTCCTCGGATAGATCTTTCTAACGATGTATCATGTGCGTCAAACGAAGATAGTATGCCAAAGTTACGTTCCTGGGAAGTTGAAACACCAATTTACCCAAACGGGGCCTATAGTTTTGGCGCTTCATCTCCTAAGGTTAGGTTTTTGAACGTTTAGGGTTTTCCATTGTTTCTAAATAATGAATAGGCCCTTGAGCCTCATTGTAACTAAATTCAGAGGCCTGTAGCCGCCACATCTCTTCTCAGAGATAAGCTACCAGCGCCCTAGCTAGTTTATTTCCATTCTGTCTGTAAGAAAATTTCAGTTCTTTGATATTAATGAAATGAAATGTTATTTCCGTTGCATCTTTGTATTTATGGTTATATGTGTATTATGTTGCGTTCTTGCATAAATCCGGATCAGTGGTATCAGAGCAGCTCATGCTCAAGTCTTTGTATTGCCCCAACGAGGTCGGCATAAGGAGTTAGGGCTCGATCTCTGTGAACCCGAGGCAAGATCAAAATTTCACAACCTAACCGGACGCCCATGGGGGACGAAAAGAAAGATGAGGGAGCAGGAGATCCTATCAAAATATTGCTCGAGGAGGCCCTCGAAAAACAAAGGAACGCGATGATGGATAGCTTTGCTCAGATCCTTCAACGGCTGCCCACCGGTGGCACATCTGCATCCAGTAGCCACTCTGGAGTTGCGACTCCCTTTAAGGTACAAGTAAATTTTGATTTTCCCATATTTGAGGGTCAAATAGACGCAGATGCCGTAGATAGATGGTTGAATCTATTAGAAGGATATTTCTCTGTTCATGACTTCTCTGACCGGGAGAAGATTATTTTTGCACTCCTCAAAGCTACCCCCCATGTTAAGGACTGGTGGGAAACCTACTGTGAGAACAAGGACCAGACAGAACCCTCTCTGTTCTCGGCCGTACCAACTTGGAATTCTTTCCGAGACACCGTCAAGGAACAGTACTATCCCGTGGGGAGCTATGAGATGTAAGTACATACAATGGACCATGCCGCGGCAACAAAGGGATCAAGATGTACATAAGCTGAGGAATCTGTTCCATACCCTGTAGACAAAGTTGGGTATCAAAGATTCAGAGAAATATTTGATGCCGAAGTACCACAATTGTCTGCACAGATAAGTTCAGGAGGAAATGGAGTTCCTCGACATCTCCTCACGTAGTACAGCATACCATTATGCTGCCAAGATTGAGCAAAAAATCAAACAGAAGAAGCAAGACTTTGGATCTGTCAATCAAAAGCAAGGGAAAGGTTCCCTGAAACTGAAGAACAAAGGACAAAGCCAAGGCATGGAAGCCCAAGATAATCTACCGAAGTTGCAAGAAACGAACAACATCGCGAAGCCAAAGAACGACACGGGAAAGTGGTGTGAGTTCCATAAGAGCTCCGCTCACAACATAAAGCGAGTGTCAAAGCACAGCTGGTCAGGCCGAGATGAGGGCTTCTCGAATTAGATGGCTGCGAGACTCGAATCAAACTCGACAACATGAATGACAAGGAAGAGTTATTTTATGTGGAGTACAACGAAACTCGTTGCCATTGCGAAGATCCGAAGGAGGAACCGTAAGATCCGCAGGAGGTAGACATCTCTTCCACTCCCGCATGGGAAGGGTCCTGCTACAACATTGGCCGATGAATGGAGCCAAAAGAACCTCATTTCAAATAGACAAATGTGGAAGCTGCTGAGTTTGCCAAATCATAAAGCATCTCCCATAACCATACACCATCAAATACCTACACTAGACTCTATCACCAAAGAAGAGTCAGCTTTCCCCATAAAATATCAAGCCCTTACCGATGAGGTAGTGTGTGACATATTAAGTCTTGATGCTTCGATGTATTATTAGGACAACCATACTTGTGGAAGCATCATGCGGTGTATGAGTCTCGACCTCGTGCTGTTATTATTACTTTGGGAAATAAGTTGTACAGAATACCAGAGGTACCACCTCCTACGACTATCTCTTTGGTTACTGCAAAACAATGTAGTAAGCTCATTTCCCAAACCAGGAAATTCGTTTTCCTGATGATCCGCCCCCAGGGCAAGAAGAAGACCGTGGCCACGACCTCCAGACAGGGCCCCTCTGCACGACAACAACAAATGGATAAGGTTGTGGAGGAGTACGGGGACATCTTCACCTCACCCACAGGGGTTCATCTGCACTGTCAGGTCAAGCACCCGATTGATCTGACCCCAGGTGCGTCACTACCCAATGGACCAATCTATAGGCGCTCTGTTATGGAGAATGATGAAATCAAGAGGCAGATTTAGGAGCTGCTGCAGAAAGGTCACATCCGGCCAAGTTCATCGCCCCGTGGGAGCCCGATCGTGTTGGTACAGAAGAAGGATGGGACTTGGAGACTCTGTATTGACTATCGGGTGCTGAACAAGATCACTATCTGGAATAGGTATCTGATCCCACGGATTGATGACCTTCTGGACCAACTCAAAGGGGCAAAATATTTCAGGAAGATCGACTTGAAGTATGGGTATCACTAGGTACCAATCGAACCCTCTAATGTGTGGAAGACTGCCTTCAAAGCCAAGGAGGGCCTTTTCGAATGCCTTGTCATGCCTTTCGGGTTGATGAATGCTCCCGCAACCTTCATGAGGTTGATGGATGACATCTTGTGTCCATTCACCAACTCATTTGTAGTGGTGTACTTGGATGACATTATGATCTTCAGCCAGACTTGGGAAGAGCACCTCCACCACATCCGAGAAGTCCTTCAAACACTACGACAACACAAGCTGTGTGCCAATTTGGAGAAGTGCACTTTTGGCATGACCCAGGTTCAATATCTGGGATACATTATTGATGAAAGGGGGGTGCATGTGGATCCAACCAAGATCCAAGTCATTCGGGATTGGCTAGCCCCAACCACTCTAACAGAGCTTCGCAACTTTCTAGGTCTTGCTAATTTCTATCGCAGGTTCGTGTTGAGATTCTCTCATATCACTTGGCCCTTGAGTCAAGTCACCAAGGGAGGAGCGAAAGCAAAAAAAATTTGGTCGGAATCTCAACAAAAGGCGTTCGTAGAATTGAAACATCGCCTCTGTTCTACCCCAGTGCTTACATTACCAGACTTGCAACAACCATTTGAGATCGAGACAGATGCCTCTGACTATGCTATTGGGGCAGTTCTTACTCAACAGGGGCATCCAGTGGCATATCACAGTGAGACATTTTCCGACACATTTCGAAAGTATCCCACTTATGACAAAGAAATGTATTCCATTGTGCAGGCTTGTCGATAATGGAAGCATTACATTTTGGGGAAGAAGACAATCATCCACACAGACCACCGACCCCTGCAGTTCATACAGACACAAGGGAAGTTGCAGAACGATCAACATCAGAAATGGTCCACATATCTGCAACAATTTCATTTGAACATCAAGTACAAGAAGGGTAGCACCAATAATGTTGCATACTGCCTCAGCCAACCACCAATTGTGGCCATAACCACCATTCTCAATTTTTGTGGGCATGAGACTTCTAATTGGCCGCTTCTCTACAAGAGCGATCCAAAATTCAGCCACACATACAAGGCACTCTTGGGGGGTACGCAAGTTTCAAATTTTCACCTCCAAGATGCATTGTTATGTCACTTGGGACATCTTTGTGTTCCTTCAAGCGAGCGTGCCAAGATGATATGGGAAGCGCACTACAGTCAAGTCGCTGGGCATTTTGGGGTCGAGAAAATAGTGGCAGTACTGCAGAAGTATTTCTATTGGCCAAACCTTTGACGGGATGTTGGGAAGTACATCAGATCCTGCACTACTTGCGCCATTGCCAAATCGACCATCAAGAAGCAAGGGCTCTATACTCCGCTACCTACCCCTAGTCGACCTTGGGAATCCATCTCCATGGATTACATGTCAGGCCTTCCTTCTACTAAGTATGGAAATGACTGTATTTTCGTGGTCATCGATAGATTCTCGAAGATGGCCATTATGGCGGCCTGCAAGAAGAATATCACAACAAAAGCCACTGCTAAACTCTTCTTTGAACGAGTGTGGGTGCACTTTGGGATCCCACAGTCTATCATATCAGATTGCAACAGCAGGTTCCTTAGCACATTTTGGTCCAGCCTCTGGTCAATGTTGGACACCAAGCTCACCAAGTCCACAACTTTCCATCTCCAAACTGATGGCCAGACAGAGGTCGTCAACAGGATGATTGTACACATTCTGTGCATGTACAATTCAAAGCATCAACGCACATGGATGAGAGCCTCCCCTATGTACAACGCAGCTATAACCAGGCTCTCCACCGCTCAACCGGCCACAGCCCCTTTCAGGTGGGCTTGGGATTCCAGCCACTACGTCCCATTGACGTAGCCATGCCATTTGCGGCTACTCAGGCCGAATCGGCTCATGTCCATTCTGAAGCTGACATAGCGAACAACTTCATCGAGCGCATTCATCACATCCGCCAACAGGTTCATGACATATTGGACAGAGCCAATGCGAAGTACAAGCAACGACATGATTAACATCGGGTGCCACACAACTTCAAGGTGGGTGAAAAAGTATGGCTGCATTTGTAGAAGGAGCGCCTCACTTGGCCCCACCGCAAGCTTCGCCCGCTCCGATATGGGTCGTACACCATCACCAAGGCTATAGGGAACAATGCCTTCGAGCTCAGTATTCCACCATTCCTTGATCTGCACCCAGTATTCAATGTAGACCGCCTTCGTCCATACTTCCCACCTCTACTGGACACCTCTGACATTGCGGAAGAACTCACAACAAAAGAGTTAAACCCAGACTGCATGGAACATGCCACCACAGAATGTATCATGGATATGCAAATAAAAAACACTCGCCAACAGAAGATCCAACTGTATCAGGTTGTCAAAGCTGGCCAACTCCTGCACCAAGGCAAGTGGTTCACCAGGGACCAAATTCAACAGAAGTTTCCTCGTCTCATAGACGAACTCAACGCAATGGGGACCATTGCTTCCTAAGGGGGGAGGAATGATCCAGGTGGATATTGGTGGCCACTCACCTATTCCACTTGGGGTCCCACCATTGTCTCTTTCAGTTTTTTAGTTTCGGCACAACTTACTATTTTTACCAGTTTTTTGAGTCTTGAACTTTCGGAGCCGTTTTGAGGCCCTAAACGATGTTTTTTGGGCATCGTTTGTTCGGTGAATATGATTATGTTCTGAAATTGATATTCGTGGCAATAGTTGTAGTCCTTAGATAGATCTTTCTAACGATGTATCATGTGCATCAAATGGAGATAGTATGCCAAAGTTACGTCCCTGGGAAGTTGAAACACCAATTTACCCAAACGGGGCCCATAGTTTTGGCGCTTCATCTCCTAGGGTTAGGTTTTTGGACGTTTATGGTTTTCCATTGTTTCTAAGTAATAAATAGGCCCTCGAGCCTCATTGTAACTCAGTTCAGAGGCCTGTAGCCGCCACATATCTTCTCAGAGATAAGCTACCAGCGCCCTAGCTAGTTTATTTCCATTCTGTCTGTAAGCAAATTTCAGTTCTTTGATATTAATGAAATGAAGTGTTATTTCCATTGCATCTTTGTATTTATGGTTATATGTGTATTCTATTGCGTTCCTGCATAAATCCGGATCATCAGTGATCGACGAAATTTATTGTGTTTAGAATTTTGAGATTCATTGACATATGTCAATTGCCAATGGGCTCATAGGTGATCAACGACTTTTTGTTATGTTGTGATATGACCTTACTCAACAAATGTCGTTGATGGCCATGTTCTTATTGGTGATCGAAAAAATTTATTGTGTTACCCCTATACATGACCCAAGAAATTTCACTGATGACCGACGAGTAATGGTACCAAAGCTCATTCACTCGGTCAATTTTGAGAATAATCTCACAAAATGCCTTATTCATTGATTTGCATATGAGAATAATGACCAAACTAATGTGAATGAAAAACGAGTGTAGTGGTACCCCGAAATTTATTAAAATGAATTTTAGATGGTGTGTTACATAGTCGATAAGTGGTTGACCCCTCTTTTTAATGGACCTGATTATATCTTGAATACCCATCCAAGAACAAATATATCTCAAACTTGACCACTATTTCAAGAATTTCTTCTATGAATCACAGTGGAAATGGATCTCTTATTATTACTATGTTCAAATTTTAACCTTAAAAAATCTACACAAATCTACAACTTTTTGTTCATCTTCTTTGTGACCATGATCAAAGACACCCATTCACACTCTTCCATTAGATAAATCACCCCTACATCCAATAAATTATTCAACTCCGTTACTACCTTTGTCTTGTACTTAGATCCATTTTATAAGACCTTCGCATTATTATCCTTGCATTTGACTGTGATCCAACCCTAAATTTCCCATATTCCTTCGGAATACTTTTAAATTATGATACCTGTAGGTGAAAACCTCTGCAAATTCTTGAAAGAGTAGAATTGCTTCAACCGTAGTCTTGTCATCCCAAATATCATCAGTGTCTACATACTTGGGTATTTTTTGCAATGATAAGCTTCCTTGTATTCTCTTTTGTCTCACATATATTTTGTTGGTCTTCAAGCTCCTCATATAAATTCAAACATGTTTCAATCATGGCATTGAAGACCAAATATCATGACTACAAAAGACATGAAAAAACACATTGAAATGAAAAAATGGTGATGTAACATCATCTTTATTTTAGAGTTAAAATTCGAACATTTTTCAATTGTGACGTTAAAGACCAAATATCATTATTATGAAAAACCTAAAACTTAACACTTAAAGTTTGTCTACCTTTCAATTTTTTTTTAAATGCTTGTTTTGTAAGTGTTTTTCAGGGTTGTCTAACACCTTTTTTTTTTTTGGCGGGGGGGGGGTTGGTTGGGGGATAGTGCTTAGGAGCGGAGTCTTAGGGGGTGGCGGAGAGGAGATTCTTATTAATCTCGAAGGAGAAACAAAATTAAAGTTTGCATGGGGGTTGGGCCATAAATCGAATAATCTGGTTGAGATGTATGGTTTTAAAAAACCAGGTCTTTAACTAGCCAAAGAACATGACATCCTTTCTATTGTTATTTTGGGAACTCCCTTATCATCATCCAACTCCTCCAATCGGGCTCCTTTCCTAAAAAAAATCAACTTGCTCTCCTCCTTCAAAGATTGATGGCATTCTAGAGACATCCTCTCACAAATCTTATTTTCATATCCTTCGCAGCGAAAACAAGGAAACAGATCTTCAAGCCAACATTGCATGTCAACTAAAAGAAGGGCAATATGGGGTAAACAGTTCCACGAATTGGATGGTTATCCCATGATGAGATTAATCCATAATTTCAGTTCCCTCTCTGATCCAATAAACATAGAATGGGTAAGAAGTAAGCAATCTCCATGCGTAAAGACTCTTCCTAAAGGAGTTGGATTTAATCAAAGTTTTATTTCAAAGCATCTCGACGAAAGGCTCTATGACATAAGGTTTGGTTCAGTCACTTCCCCTCACATGCCTCTATCCCTGGCTTGTTGGATCAAATATTCAATGCGTTCCAGGTGGCGTACTCCTCCAATCTTGTGGTAGGAGGTGGTAGGAGCAATAAACTTTGACACGAGATATTTTAATTCAAGGCTAGTGTCACAATTCTCTTCCAATCCTTTATATCATTCCCCCATAGGCAATGTACCACCCTAGATGGATATCTTGGGGTGAAGTTCTATGGAAATGACGTCATGTCCAGCTTTGAAAGCATGGGAGTGGATTGGAGTACTTCCAACACTCATGAAGGCTAAGGTTAGGAGACATAAGTAGCGAAGGATTTCTTTCTATTCAATTGAATTCTCAGACAGGTTGGGTGTCGAAGCGAGTCCCTTTCTGTATGGAATTTCAACACTTCCCTCTACCAATTGGTGTCCTTCGAGAGTGTGTCTCAAGCACTCCAGAATTGTTGCTCCTTGGAGATTTCACTTAAGACCCTATAGCACTCACAAAATTGGTAGCTTTGTGCGGATGGAGAAGACTAAACGTCCCACAATTTGGAAGAGACAACTTTTCTCACTGCAACTTCCAATTCCGAATCAGAGAAGTTCAATAGAAGGCAGGGAAGTATCCAAAAAGGAAATTTGGTTGAGAGGAAAGTTAATTGTGACTATTTGAATCTTCATGTCCTTAGTCTCACTCCATAGGCACGAGTGAATTGGCTCTCATATCAAACATCTACTCACAACGAAGCCCTGAAAACAACCACGTTGATCATCACATCCTTTCATCCTCTGCTAAGTTGGATCAATTATCAACACTTTGGTTGCCAATAAAAAATAGCTTAACGTTGTCAATAGTGTTCTCATCCCCCCTTGGACTGGTATGCAGAAGTTTCAGACCTCCAACAACTAATCATTACCCTGTCAGAGCAAGTGCAAAGGCAATAAGAAAAAATTCGCCAAATGGAGGACGAAATGGATTGGGTGCACCGACAAATGGCAGATCTCCAAGCTCAGGGAGCTAATGAAGACAACATAAGTACTGCAAGCAGTGCTCCATGTAGCACCACAAACAAAATGTATGTTGATCCTCCATAGTAAGGCATGCCAATCCCTTGCAAATGCATTTTATTGAACAACCAATATTGTAGAATCTATAATAGTAGCGGCCCTAGTTTTGGTATTTAGAAAGCATGTAAAGAAAATTTGAAAGTGAATTTTGAGCAAATTCCTCCTATATTTCTTGAGGATGTATACTTGAACAATATGTAAAACTCCTATGTACTTTGTTGTGATTGGGCACAAAGTTAATTGAAACTTCTTCTTTTACTGCAAAAAAAAAAACAATAGAGCCTTAACCATTGCTACCATTAAAAATAATAATAATAATGACAAAAAACGACCATGAATTTAAAAGTGACACACACACACATATAATTTACATTAAAAAAAAATTGAGGAAAAAAAATGCAATTTTTTTTTAATCTAAAGGGGGAGAAATCAATTTAAAAAATAAAAAATAAATCAAGTATAATATGTAACATTGTTGCTTAGTACTCTCTTATGCAAAAAGTAATTGATAACAATAGTTAAAGTAAAAAACAATAAAGAGGGGAATTGATAAGAAAGCTCATGTAGCAACACAACTTCTAAAACTATTTTAATGTAATAATTGCAAATAATTCAAAATGAAAAGTTAAAATAGTTATAAAACATTTAAAACTTGTGATAATGTATTATTTAAGAAAAATAAGTATTATTCTTCCATGTATTTAGAAATTAAAATAAAATTGAAAAAGTATTCATAAATTCATGGATGGTAAAAGAAGTTTGGGTGAAGTTTTATTGAAGGTAGTGGCCAGGGCCAACAAGACTTTAGGGTGGGAAAATTAGGTGATGGAGTATGCATATGTGCAAGGTTTCTAAAATTGCATATAAATCCCTTCTCACATTGCAAGTTTCGTAAAATTTTATATAAATCACTTTCACATTACAAGTTTTGTAAAAATAAAATGATAAAGTGCTTTCGTAAAATTTTATATAAATCCTTTTAACAGTGCAAGTAAAAGTAAAATGATAAAGTGCTATTTAAAAGACAAGCCCACGAGTAAAAAAAAAGAAAAGAACAAAGCAAAACTATGTGAATAATGAGACTTTTACTTAATAGAGCTATCCCATTTGGAACTTGGTTCACATGAACCTTCCATTAAAAGACTACAAATTTATATACTCTCAAGTTGCAAAATTTGAAGTCCTCACCTTCTATAATTCGCCATTGTAGTTAGCCACCTCTTTATCACCATGTGCAACTTGCATATCCCAAACAAAATAAAATACAATGCTTACGTTTGAAACACTCACAAAATAAATTTGACATTAATCTCATTAAACCCTCTTCAAAATACCATGTTTTATTCTAACAAAAAGTTTAGATTAGGTATGGAAATTTTAATTAAAACTTTACTATCACTTACCATACTTCATTGTGGTAATTCAATTGACAAGTCCTTTTGAAGTGTCAGACGTGATGTTATGGTAGGTTGTAAACATTGATTTTGTAGTTACTACGTGACTTGAGGGTGACCAATATCAACCTTGTTAGTATTTAATGCTACTAAACACTACTACATATGAAACATGCTGGGTAATTTCATTGTGTTTTTTCATTTTCTTATCTAAATTAGAGCATTCAATGCTAACTAAACCCACTACATACCAAACATTGCACTAAATTGGTAGAGAGGTAGTAAATGCTACGGTTTTTTTTTTAATCTCTACGAGAATAAAATGGCATTAACTACATGTACTTTGTTCGAGCACTAACCATAAGTCCCACACCTGAAATTATAGACCACGGTTGCTAGGTATTAGGTTTATGTAGCATTAAATGCTCTAACTTGGCGTCAATGTTAACTATAATCGTACTTAAAAGAACTTGTCAGTGGCAACATCATCAAGTCATGCAGGTTTTATTTGACTCGCCTATCCTATACTACATGTGGATTGACCTATAAATTATCACATATTATAACAACGCTGGTTGAGTGTCGGTTCAAGCCTTTCCCATGCACCTCGCTTGTTGAGAAAATACTGCAAAATCCAAACCAATAAATTCTCTGGCATCGTCAGGACACTATAAGCATGTCAAAATTAAAGTCATAAATAAGTTTTTTTTTTTTTACAGAAACAGATATGGATTTATATTAGATATTGGCCAAAATGCCTTTCACCGGTTACAATAGGTCAGGCATAGCCCTTGAAATTTCTTCCACTAACTGATCATAGGCCCCAAAATTTGGAGATCCACGTTTTTTACTCGGGACTAGAGAATCTATCTCTGTTAATTTTCCTATCTTAAATGTACAAACAAATTGTTTCAGTATAATGTAGTAAAACATAACTCTATTTTATGGGATGGAGTCCCACTCCTCAATTCCGTCTTTCAAGAGAGAGCCAGCGGGAAGTGGCACCGCCCTGTTGGCTTCCAGATCAGCATCTTTATTGTTCCCCCTCAATACATGAAGGAAATTTGCAGTCTGAAAAGATTTCACCAGAATTCTGATTCTTGAAGTCACTCTTGCCAATCTAAGATCTGCAGGAGAAGAATCCTCCAATAAGACTTTAATAATGGACTGAGAATCTCTTATAATATTAACATCTGATAGACCAAAGGCCTTTGCTTGCTTGAGACCTTGAAGAAGTGCCAAGGCTTCTGCTTGAATGCTGGTGGATTGTCTTAATCCCCAAGCGAACTTAGTCACAATTCTGCCCTCCTTATTCTTTATAACTCCTCCTGCCCCAGCCAATCCGGGGTTGCCTTTCGCTGCCCCATCGAAGAACAGAGTGTATCTAGATTGCCTGATGAGCAAATCAGATAGTTCATTCTCCTTCCCTCTGAATTGCCACTCTTTTGTATCCTTGTGTTGCCTTGTTTCTCCAGAGAATTGGAGATCCAACAAGGCACCCCAGTCTAAGTCTTGCTGACTTAGGTTTGAGTCTGACAAGTGCTCCCCCAAACTTTCTTTCCATAGACTTTTTATTTTGATGATGGTGAACTGCGGATTTAAGCTTTCATCTCTAAAGACTCTTATGTTTCTCTCCAGCTAGATTTGCCAGCAGATAAATTTCGGCAAGGAGAGCCATGCAGCTTTAAAACTTTCGTTTTTTGGGAGCGTTTCTAAGTAGAAGTTTCGCTAGTTTGCAAATAAGTCAGAGATAGATGTAGGTAAGATGAATTCTGTTTTCCAATGGCTCAAGAGGTTATGCCAGATTTATTTTGAGAATTTGCAGTCCAAGATAATGTGCTAGGCGTTCTCTTCACCGTCATAGCACAAGTGGCATCGTGAGGGACCTTGGAACCATTTCTTCTTCAATCTGTCTTCTGTTAAAATTCCTTTGTGGCATAACAACGAACATAATGAGTCAACTTTTGGCATGGTTTTGTAAGTCCAGAGCCCATTCCACACAGCAGGGTCTGGAGGGATGTGTGGACGATCTTGGAGGCTTTTATACCCCTGCGCAACAGTATACAGCCCTGGGGCGGCTCCCCAACCACGGGCGTCCTTCCTTCCAACGTGCAGAGGCGCCTTACTGTTCAACAGAGTGAGAAGGAGATCACATTCTTGTATCAGCTCTGGAGGAACAGGCGGAAGTCTCCATCGCAGCCAGTTGCTGCCAGCCCACAGCGAAATGTCCCAAAGTGAAACGCAACCTGCTCTGTCCAGCCACGGTCGCAGTGCTTGTAGAGAACTGTAGCTCGATAATGGGGGATGCATCATGATGCTGTCGTCCCATATTCTGACTTCTTTGCCGTTGCCAGGTATCCAATATGCTATGTCTCTGATTAAAGGAGCTGCTTTGTGACAGAGTTTGATCAATTGCAATCCTGAGGTGGGCAGTGAGGTTTCCAGGCATCTTTTCCGCTTCCCCATGAAATACTTCCTCCATAAAGCTCTTTGCGCCCACCCTGGGTGTCGACCAATGATTCTCCAGAAAATCTTGGCTCCCATGGCTGTGTTTTGGAGGCTGAGATCTTTGAAATTTAGGCCTCCTTCATTCTGAGGCTTACAGATTTTCTCCTAGCTTACCAAAGGGGTTTTTCTGTCATTGTGATTGCCACCTTTCCAGAAGAATTTGCGTATGAAGGCTTCCATTTTCTTGATGATGCCAATGGGAGCTAGGATTACAGAGAATTGAAAGATGGGGAGACTACTGAGAACAGATTTGATGAGGACAGTTTTGCCGGCAAGGTTTAACCATGAGAATCCCCATGCT
Organism: Pinus albicaulis; assembly: GCA_034641835.2. Taxonomy (NCBI): domain Eukaryota; kingdom Viridiplantae; phylum Streptophyta; class Pinopsida; order Pinales; family Pinaceae; genus Pinus; species Pinus albicaulis. The sequence goes on from CM076577.1 coordinate 798,528,924, forward strand.
TGAATTTTAGCCTTGAATTTATCCAATAGAGGGATCCAGTCTCTGCTGTAAGCTAGTTTTCAGAAGATAGGAAGGCCCAGATAGGTAAAAGAGGTCCAACTGAGGGAGGCAACAAATCCAAGGATTCTGGTGATGGCCGAAATAATGGAGGCAGAGATATTCCAACAAAAAACTTTGCATTTACCTTTGTTCAAATTGCTGCCTGTAGCTTCGCTGTAATCGTCGAGAATCTCCTTGAACTTTAAGGCAGATCTGACAGAGGCAGCCCCTAACAAGAGGGTATCATCAGCAAACAAAGTATGATTTACATTTTTAACCCCTCTGGCTATGTTGAGCCCCAGGATCTCTTGATCAACCAATTTCTGGTCTAGATAGAAGCTCGGGACAGAAACATGGAGGACAAAGAGAAGCGGAGAGAGGGGGTAACCTTGCCTAAGCCCTCTAGAAGCTTTGAAAAAGCCAGCTGCTCTCTCGTTTACCAAGGGAGCGATCCAGGGATCGACAATACAAGCACGGATCCAATTGATAAAGCCCATTCCAAAGCCAAATTTATGCAAGACTTCCCAAAGAAAACTAAGTCTGACACGATCAAAAGCATTTGCCAAGTCTAGTTTAATTACCATACCTTTCTCTTTGCGAAGTTGGCTCGAATGAATCGCCTCTTGCACTAGAATGAAATTGTCAGCAAGCTATCTCCCCTGAAAAAACCCGCCTTGATTCTCCGGAATGATGGTTGGGAGGATGCCTTTTAGCCTATTTGAAATCACCTTTGTGATTATTTTATATCCAATATTACAAAGAGAGATGGGGCGGAACTGATTAAAATCTTTAGCGCCCTTTTCCTTGGGTATGAGGGCAAGGAAGGCAGAGTTAGTGCTGCCCCCTATTTTCTGGCAATTTTGAGATTTCAATATCATTTTGTAGAGGTCTTTCTCCACAATCTACCAACAGATTTGAAGGAATCTTGCAGTGAAGCCATCCGGGCCTGGGGCTTTGTCGGGCTCCATGTCGGTGAGAGCATATTTTATTTCTTTTATAGAGATCTTAGCTTCTAGATGTTGATTCATTAAAGGGGAGATCTTAGGAGGAACCGCCTCCAAAAATTTAGAGTTTGGGTCAGTCACTCCCTCTTCTCTGTACAGATTTTTAAAGTGATTGAAAGTTGCTCTCTTTATGCTCCCAAAGTCTTTGTGAGTCGAGTTTCCTTCTTTGATTTCTGCAATATAATTGAAGCTCTTTCTAGCTTGAGCTTGTTTATGAAAGAAGGCGGAGTTTCTGTCTCCCGCTTTAAGCCATAAACTCCTAGACTTTTGTCTCCAATGCTCTTCCTCCGAAAGGCAGGCTTTATGGAAGGTTTGCTGAAGCTCAGCTTCCTTATCTAACACTTCTTTAGTGATTTCTACATCTTCACTTTGAGCATGATGCTGAGCAAGTCTGTCTTGGGAGAGATTTGGCCCATGATTTAAGAACAACTTTCAGTCTTCTAAGTTTTTCTTCCCAAATGAAGAAAGGTGAACCCTTCACTGGCAATTTCCAATTGTCTTGAACCAAATTCAGGAACTCAGGATCCTTGACCCAAAGAGGATTGAATCTGAAAGGTATGGGGCCAAGATCCTTGTGATCCAACATCTCAAGCATAATAGGCTTATGATCTGAAACACTGCAAGGGAGGATATGCAATCTGGATTCTAAGCCCAACAAAAGAAAAGAACTCTGCACCAAACATATATCTAGTCTAGCAGCAATGTGACCGGGGCCTATTCTTTTATTGGACCAGGTGTACTTACCATTTTCTGAGGGGATATCGAGCAGATCCCAGTCCTGCATGAGATCCTCCACCCACTCCCTTGCTGGGTCCCTTACGATTGTGCCTCCTCGCTTTTTTTCCATGCGCAGAGTGAGATTTAGATCACCCGCAATAATGATGTTTTCCAAGTTCTCTAACTCCAACAGATGTCTGACAGAGTCCCAACACTCCCTTTTCTCCCCTATATTTGCTGGGACATAGACATTAAAAATGCAGAATGTCTCCCTCGAGTCCACAGGTTGTAGCTTCAAGAACAGCCAGTGGGTATTGTGTATCTCAGTGACCAACCTATACTTGAGAGGATTCCAGAGAGAGCCCAACCCCCCAGAGGCTCCCCGTGCTGAAACTGCTTGGCCTCTGCTTCCCTTCCAAAAAAATTTACTGGTTTGGAGAAACTCATTGTCCTCCATTTTGGTCTCCTGGAACAAAAGAATATTTGGGGCTTCTCGTTGCTTCTTCTTTCACTTTACTCCCCATTCCTCTGCAATTCCAGGAGACGATCTTCATCATTTATTTTTATGATGTTGGGCTCCCTTGGAACCCTGTGCTTGGTTTTTAGATATCTTCATATTTTTGCCAAGGAGTTTCTCCAGAGTGGGCTGACTACCCTGAAGTTTGTCTTTGTAAGTTTCCTGATCTCTCTTTTCTCTAGCAGTTTTGCGGCCCCTTGCTGATCTTCTTACCGATGTCTGCGTATCTCCTATTTCTCCTTCCTCCTCTGACTCCTTCGAGTCATGTTCCTCCTCGGAGGCTTCTGTTTGCTTATCCTTATTTCTTGCTGTGGCACTTTATTCAGGTCTTGATCCTGCTGAGGCCATTTTTTCTGAGGGTTTATCTTGCCTATCCTCTTCCTGATGAGCCTCTTCTTCAGAGCTTAAGAACTCATACCTATTTTTTTGACTTTTTGGCGGAGGAACATTTTGGGCGGAGGCAGGCTGGGGACCTTGGCCATTTGGGGCCCCAGATTTCTTGTGAGAGGTCTTTGACCGCTTAACTTGATTCCAACCATCTTTCTTTCCTTTCTCTGCTTCCCCTTTGTTCGGACACCCTCTTGCAAAATGACCGTAGATGTGACATTTACGGCATTTGAAAGGGAGCTGCTCATAGTCCAGCACTTGCACATGTGTCCCACTGCCAACCTTTATTTTGATAGCCTCCGGGAGTCCCACCTCTAAGTCCACCTCGACACAGATTCGGGCGCAATCATACTGATTGTTGTTGTTTGCTCTGTCAATGAACTTTCCCAATGCATTGCCTATGTGCTTGAGGGAATCCCAGTTCCAACAGTGCACTGGAAGATTTGGGAGCCGAACCCAGACAGGGACTTCCGTCGGGACATCCACGGCCGGATCGAAGTCAGGGGTCCATTTATTGAGGTAGAGACCCTGAGGGCCCATGAAATAGGGCCCATTCCTAAAGATCAAGTCTTTGTCCTCCTTAGTGTTGAACTCAAACAAGAAGTAGCCTCTTCCCAAGAAATATGAAGTGACTTTGTTCTTGATCAGCGGGATCCAGTTCTTAACAACCCAGTTTTCCATTGATTTTGGCGAGGGCCAAAGGCCCGTGAACTGACCCACCAGGGCTCGATCTGTCAGGGACAAAGAGACCTGGATCGGGCCCTCAGGAGGAAGGTTTACCTCAGGAACATCAGCAAGTTTTTTGACAAACTTGGTGGCTTCAGACTTCTTCTTCTTAGGCAACGAAGCTAGCAAAGAGGAGAAAGGAGCTTCAGCATTAGGGGGAGAAGAATGCGAAGGACCAAGGGGCGAGCCCTGGGTCTCCATGACCGAGAAGATCTGATCAGCAGCAACACACCCAATCTGCACAAAGCAATAGCAGAAGACGAAGCATCTCAGAGCCGATGAGAAGCAGGAAAATATCTGGTCATATCCTGCAGAAAGAGGCCCCGAGGCAGAGGAGTGGATCCCAGCAGAGCCGGCAAGGGAGGTCGATCGAACGGATCAGAGAGTCCCTGAGGGTGGAGTAGGGAAAAGAAGGAACCAGAGAGATCTGAGAGTCCCTGAGGGTGAGAGGAGCAGGGACGGCCGAGAGGGCAGCGCCCAGGCTCAGCTGCACAGAGCGACAGGACGCAGCAGGAGGTAGCGGCGCAGCAGGACGCAGGCAGCAGATGTTTTCAAGGTGTCATAAATAAGTTTTTACACTTGGATTTTTTTTTTTATTTTTAATATTTTTAATAAATTTTTTATATGTGACAGTGCAATTTAAAACCACGTAAAAATAGTCAATCAATGTACAACAACAAATTAGAAAAAAGTAATTAAAGATTTAAAAAACAAAATTAATTAATTTTCAAAATACTAAGTTCAATATTTTTTTTTTCAAAACTTTAATATATTTGATAAAATTTGTTTAAAATTTTCAAAAATAATTGAAATCAAAGTTTTTATTTTGACCTAAAAGCAAAAACAAAATTTAAATAATAAAAATAAAAATAGAAAGTCACAATTTTTTTTTATAAAACAAATAAATAATTTAATTTTTTTTTAATTAAAATATATATATATATATATATATATATATATATATATATAATATTAAAAAATTATTAATATCTTTTAAAAAAATTATAAATTTATAAAATTTAAATTTAAATTTTAGAAAATTAAAAATAAATATAATTTAATTAATTTTTTTCAAAAAAAGGATGAAAAAAAAGGTGAAGCGGGTGATGTCCAACATTTCTCTTCCGGGGAGGGCAATGCTTGCGAGGCCCCATGCACAACGCATAGTTGAGTGATCAGTTGCTAGGCTGGCCCTGTGGGGGTAGGGGCAATGCCCAACATTGCCCTACTCCACGCACAAAACACTCAATTTTACTTCTTTTTAATTTTTTAATCAAGTTTTATTTAATAATATTATGTAGATTTTCATAGTTATTCATATTGTAAGATGATTTTTTGGAAAATATGTGTTTGTGAATTTAATTCATCCAACATTTCAGGTGGACCCTCCACCCATTGTTAGGGATGTGAAAGCTTTGAGATGATATGAATAGGTGTTGCGAGGAGAATACATGGAATTGGGAGGAGATTAGCCATTGTGAAAAAAATGAATTAATTTAAAAAAGATTAAAATGAATCATATTTCATGAAAAAAGGAAACAAAATCAAGGGAGGGGGAGGAAGGAATCAATCAAGAGTCATAGGAGAAGAAAATATTAAATATATGACAGGGCGAGGTGAAAAGTTCTAAAATTAAGGTTTTAAAGAGATAAAATATTAAAAATAAAAAAGTTTAATTTAATTTAAAAATAAATGTATATAAATTAAAAATTAATCTTTTAAATTAATTTAAAAGAAGAATTCAAAAATAATAGTGAATTTTAAAATATTTAAATAGATAATTGAAATTCATTAAAGCTTTGAGATTTGTGAGTGGATGTTGCCAGAAGAATAAATAGAATGGGAGAAAAATAACCATTATGAAATATTTGAATTAATTATTAAAAATGAGTCAAATTTCTCGAAAAAAGGAAATAAAATCAAAGGAAGTGGAGGAAGGAAATGGCTAACAATTATATTGTCATTCATAATTGGCAGGTTCACTCCCCTCAGCTGGAGACTTAGGGGTGCCATGCATTTGGTTTCTTGGTATATTGATCTCGTGTCGTTGTCATTCATAATTGGCAGGTTCACTCCCCTCAGCTGGAGACTTAGGGGTGCCATGCATTTGGTTTCTTGGTATATTGATCTCGTGTCGTTGTTTCCTTCTTCAACTCAAATTGTAGCGCACACTACAAATTTTGAAGTTGCTTTTCAATGCAAGGCCGTGGATAAATTTTTTGGGCATTGGAAATCCTTGGTGGACATCTTTGTCATCTCTGGTTTGCACTCCTTCCATGGTCTTGTTTCCATTTATGAGTATGTTCATTTTCCATAATCTACTGCCACCCTTTCGGTTGGGTGCTTCTCTTGTAGCTCTTATCTAGCTCTTGTGGACTTCTATGACTCACCTCCTATAGACTCGTGCATCCTCCAATTTACCCCTTCAGTTGGCTCCAAACTTTCTTTTAACCCTCTAGCTCTCTCTCTCTCTGGTTTGTCATATGTTAATGCCTCCCTAAATCCTCGTCTTTATCTGACTTCCTTCCATCTGCACCTTATCCCTCCTCACACGACTTCTCCCACTTGGTCACCCACCTATTCACCTGTCCTTCTGACTTCTTGTTGCGACCCTCCCCATGCCTAGTCAACGTGCATGTCTCCTTTGAGGGGCGAACTATTATCATGAATGGGCCTCTTGGGGTCACTCTCATACCCACCTCCTCCTAGCAGAAACAACTGTCGGGTTTCAAGACCTTACTATGGGCCCCATTCAAGAAGATATAGCTCGCATGCAATGTGAGCAAGGCCCTACATTTTTTAATTTTAATTTTAATTTTATTTATTTATTTATTTATTATTATTATTTATTATTTATTTATTTATTTTTTTCTATCTATCAAATATCAAGGTTCTCGTCGAGCTGGTTGACTGAGTGTCAGACGTAGGTCACACAGGAGGTTGCTTCCACCAATACATGTACAATATTGACCTATATTGGTCTCTAAAGTTTGTCCTTCGTCATATTCTGATGGACCAATTTGAGCATAGAGTTGACATCCTCCACTCTTTGGAGCACCTTCACTGCCATTTGAGGGACTTGGATCAACATTTAGATCACATTGAGCAACATTTGGATCACATTGAGCAACATTTGGACATCCCACCTCCAATTGGAAACAATCCTGGAAACAATGAAGATCCAATTCTACTTGCCTCCATTGATACCGATCCATCTACTTATTTTATGTCATTCCTCGTATTATTTTGAATTTTGATCTTATAGTCTGTTCTATTGGCCTATCTGGTTTGGTTTTAGTTTTTTATCTCAACGTTTTAGTCTTTCTGGACATTTTGATATCCTATGCCTCTTTGTAAAGAGCGCAATTTTGGTTGTTATGCTCGAGTCTTCCTAGTGAAATACTGAGCTAAGATATTCAACTCTTTTATGTACATTCAAAGTTTAGAAAGAAAAAATATTCACCTAAAAAAAGGGACAATTTTTTATTTAATTTAAAAAAAAAAAAAAAAGAGTTAGATAATAATAGTGAATTTCAAAATATTTGAATAGAGAATTGAAATTCATGATTTAAAAAATTATAAATTGATAATTTAAATTAGAACATAAAATTAAAATAAATTTTAAATTAACAATTAAAATTAAAAAGTAGAATTAATATATTTTTAAGAGCAATAATGAAAAAGGGTGAAAAATGAGAAATGTGATAAATACACAAGTAGAAAGATAAGAGAGAAAGATAATAAAATTTATATTTTTTTGTAGTCCCATTCCAGCTAAATTTTTCCAAAATACTCCTAAGATACAAAGGCCTTTACATTCCATTTTTACTACTTTTTGACTTAATTTTGATTGGCTTATGGTTTTCCTTAGAGAAACATTTTTTCCCTTATTCACCACTTGAATCCAACCCACATTTTTGGTTGTGTTTGATGGATCACCCTTCAATGAGTGAGCATTGTTGTCTTTGGTTTCTTCCTTATCTGCCTGATCTACCCAAGAAGTTGCTTTTTCGACTTTTTCCCATGAAGATTCAAAGGGAGATTCAACTTTCACTGGAGTATGTTGTGCCCCCACTATCGCTGAATTTGGAGGGTCCTTATACACTTCTTCCTGACTGGCTTTTATTTCCTTTGGTGAATCATCTTTGACAATAGTTTCTTCCTGCTTTTACTTTTCTTATTTCTTACTCTGAGTCTCTTCTTCTTTATATACCATATAATGTTTAGACTGAGCTCCTTCCCACCATTTGGGCCTCCGGTTATTTTTTTCGAACTTTGTTATTCTGCAGGCGCTTTAGGAATTTTTTATTTTCATGCCTTTTTCATAACTCACTCGAATCGATCTTTTGGACCCATACATATTCTGGAGTCATCAGATTAATCTCAGCAAGAAAACCCTTATTGAAATCCATCTTGACATATATTCGAGCATAACTTGTTTTATAAAAATATATAGATTTTGGGTTGCTATGCTGGTAACATTGTTTAAAGAGAGGATTTCCAAGGACTTCCTTCCAAAAGATCATAGATATGATGTTTAATTCAACTCTTATCTCTACCATGACATAAAAATTTCTCCCCCATAACTAATGCTAAATGACTTGAGTCCTCAATAAAGAGAAAATTTAATTTACTCACCTAGACCATATGGTCTTCTTGAATTCATTTTCCTCATCTAGGTCTAATAAGTAGTTTAAAAAATCATATATCTTCCTTAGGAATTGCTTGTCCTTTTCCATCTTCCTTAATTTGACCATCAAGTCTCTTGTCCTTTGTATGTGGGTTCTCTTTGATCTTGTTTGCAAACTCATTTTTCTTTTGATTCTTTTCTAGGTATATCCTCATCTTTTGCTTATTGTCAAGATTGCTTCCTCAAATATCTATATATGAGCTTTATGATGGGCCTTTCAACTATCTTTCTAATTGTACAGAAAGACAACCAAAAGTATGTTCATTTAATTGTCAGTTTGAGGTTTGTATGGAACTTTCAAACTGTTGTGCATCGTCTATGCTAGTACAATACGAAGTTGTAGTATCCTAAATGAGTGTCAAAGATCAAGATATTGGAATTATTTCACAAGTCATCGAGGGAAATCTACTTGCAATCCAATTCACACTTGCAAGAAAGTAAATTACAGTTGTAGGAAAGTAAATCACATAGCCATCTGAAGTGACTTGTTCTAATCGTTGAGATGATCTTGGCTAGTATAACAAAAATGTAGTTTCATGTGCAATGTGATGCAATAATTCTCAAACCATTAAACCACCCTTGCTCTTAAAGGGATTACGAGAATAATTCAAATTATGTAAACATAACTCAATTGATAACAAAGTAATTGGAATTCTGGAAAGAAACAAAGTATTTAGGTGTTAGCGTGGAGTTGCAACAATGAATTAAATCAAAATTTGTTGTGGAAACCTAACGATTAGTTCATAATGATTGTTAATGTTAATGAAAAAACTATATCAAGAAATCTAAGCTACAGAGTGGCAACAATAACTTGATATTACAGAATCACAACAGTCTAAATTATCAGAGTTGCAATGTACAAAATGTTAGAGTTACAACAATCTAAGTTCAGAGTTGCAACAATTAGAGTGACAACAATCAAATTTCACAGTTGCAATAAAGGAGTTATTAGACTTACAACAATCAATATTAAGAATTGCAGCAAATGAAATATCAAAGTCACAACTAATTACTGATTAAAGAAATTGTTGAAAATAAAAGAAATATATGAAAGACACTACAACTACTTTATAAAGTAGAAACAATATTTGGCTAAGGAGGGGGGCCTACCTCCTCATACAAGTTAGTCACGGTTTACGAGAGCAGTTAAGGCACTATGTACTTAGCACAACATTGATTGAATAAAAAATAAAATGAACTTGAATTTGCAGGAACTTGGAATTGCAATAAAAAAAATTGTTCTGATTAATCAACTGGCTTAATTGCTAACTCCCCTAGCTAGAAGAGAGCATAGGATTTATACATAATGTGTTCTATCTATTATAATCAAAGCAATTGATGGACACCAGTGAGAATCGGGTAAGTTCCATCTTGTTACATTAACTTTACAAGAAATAGAAATAATTGGGCATATGTTGAGTTAATCAGATGTATGACAAGTGGTGGTCGAGTCATTCATACTTTCGTAAGGGCTTATTTTCCTTTGTCATTTCCTGCATGAGGATATTCGTTGTTGTTTGCCTGAATGGTCCATATATAACAATTGTTTGTCTAACTATTGTGATTTTACAATTGTTTTGGAGTTACAACACTCTTCCTCTGAGTTGCAACAATGATCTTGAGTGAGTTAAAACAACAATTGTGTGGTGTGAGTCACAACACCAATGAGATCCAAGTAAGAGTTGTAGCATCGGGGAATTGAGAGTTGTAGCAGCAAAGACCTAAGAGCCACAAAAACGAAAAGTTGCAACAACCTAGAGATACAACACGAGTTGCAGTAGCCTAGAGTTGCAACAACCATACTCAAGTAGAGAATTGCAACAACTCGTACTTGGGAGTTGTAGCACCTGTGTCCCATGGAGTGTTGCAAAAACTATTGAGAGAGTTGCGACACCTGTGTCCCGCAGAGAGTTGCAACAACTATTGAGAGAGTTGTAGTGTCTGCATTTGGAATATACTTGTGTAGCTTTGTTCCTATATACCACTAATAGCATAACAAGGTACTAATCTCCTGAAAATGTATAAGAATACGTATTGAAATGACATTAAGGAGATAATGATACATTGACAAAAAATGCACCATTATGGATGGAAATAGAATAAGAATGTGATGGAAACGAGAAAAAAATATACCAAAAGGTATTGGACAGGTGTTGAAAAGATGTCAATTTGAGCACCCGTCACTTTGTTATCCAACCAGCTCACAAAATAGAATAAAAGAGAGATCAACGACTCAGAAATCAACTTCTTCGAGGGGGAAACCTCCTTTACATTACATAAATGAACAATTCTTGGATGATACAAATGAAAAAACCTCCTTTCTATATATAGGAGTCCAAAGGGTCACAATATAATCCTAGCTGACATAACAATAACAATGTAAGGGCACTAAAGAGGATAAAGAGCTGATCTTCAGGAACGACCCTTATTTCATGGGTCCTCAAGGGCTGTAACTCAATAAGTGGACGCTAGACTTTGACCCTGCAGTGGAAATCCCAACGGTGGTCCCAGTCTAGGTCAGGCTTCCGAATTTTCCCATGCACTGTTGGAACTAGGACTCGCTAAAGCATATTGGAAATACCTTGGGAAAATTTATAGACCGAGCAAATAACAAAGATCAATATGACTGCGCGCGCATCTGTGTCGAAGTAGACCTAGAGGTGGGACTCCCAGAGGAAATTAAAATCAAGGTTGGAATTTGGTCTCATATACAAAAGCTCGACTATGAGCAGCTCCCCTTCAAATGCCAAAAATGTCATGTCTATGGACACTTCGCTAGAGGTTGCCCGAGTAACGGCGAGGCGGCAAAAGGAAAAGAGGAGGGCTGGAACCAAGTCAAGAGATCAAGGACCAATAAAAAAACTACTGGAGCCCAGTCAAGAAAACAACCTCAACACTCCAATGATCAGCAAGTCCACATTCCTAAAGGGCAAGGTGACAAATTCGAACTCCATAGTTCAGATTCAGTAGAGGTGTAGAAAACTGAAATGCAAAGGAATGACTCTTTGGATAAAGCGAATCCCTCATATCCAAAGCAGGTTGAAAGTGTCCCAGACAGATCTAAAGGGAAAAATGCGGAAACTGAAGATGAGGAGCAGGCCTCAGAGGAATCTGAGGAGGAAGGAGAAATAGGGGAATCCCAAGTCTCAATCAAAAGATCGACAAGAGGTCGAATATCTGATCGGGAAAAAAGAGAGCAAGAAACATATGAAGAAAAACTGCAAGGCACCCAACCAACTCTCGAGAAACTATTGGAAAAAACGCCCAAGAGCATAAGAAACTAGATTCAGGGCTCCAAGGGAGGCCAACACACCCAAAAAAGCAAGTGATGAAAGTCGTCTCCTGGAATTGCAGAGGTTTGGGCAGTAAAGCGAAAGAAGAAGCTATGAGAAGCATAATTCGAATAGAAACTCCGGACTTTCTTCTAATCCAAGAGACAAAGATGGAGGATAAATTATTCCTCCAAACAAGTAAGAGTCTTTGGAATAAAGGCGGAGGGCAGGCCGTCTCTTCTTGAGGAGCCTCAGGCGGTCTGGGCACGCTATGGAACACAAACAAATACCTACTAATCACAGTAATCCCAAATACTCATTGGCTATACCTGAAATGTCAGCATATAGAATCCAAGGAAGTAATTAGTCTCATCAATGTTTATGTACTGGTTAATGCAGGAGAGAAGAAGTCTTGTTGGGACTCCATCAAAAATTTGGCTGACACTGAGAATCTTGAAAACACCATTATCGCCGGAGACCTTAATCTCACCTTGCTTTTGTCTGAGAAGCATGGAGGCAGAATTGTGAGAGATCTGGCAAGGGAATGGGTGGAGGATCTCATGCAAGATTAGGATCTTATCGATATCAAGCCCATAAACGGTAAGTTCACTTGGTCTAATAAAAGAATTGGCCCTGGTCACATTGTTGCTAGATTAGACAAATTTTTGGTTCAAAGTTCCTTTCTGCTTCTTGGCTTAGAATCTAGAATGTGTATCCTCTCTTGCAGTGCCTCAAACCATAGGCCTATCGTGTTATAATTCTTGCCTCAAAAGGATCTGGGCCCTATCCATTTTGGATTTAGCCCACTATGGATCCATCTTTCGGGCTTTATGGAAAGAGTTAAGGAAGTCTGGGATCGCCCCGTAAATGGCTCGCCCTTCTTCGTTTGGGAAGAAAAGCTCAGAAGACTGAAATCTGAGTTAAAATGTTGGGTCAAAACTCTACCCAACCCAGCTACAGAAAGGAAATCCGCTCAAGCCAACCTTAAAGCCCACCATCTTCAAATGGAGGACACAACCATTACTTCAGAAGTCATTGACAGGGAAGCTGATCTCCAAAAAAAATTTCACAGGGCCTGCATGGCGAAGGAGGAATTTTGGAGGCAAAAATCTCGTAGTCTTTGGATTAAGGCTGGGGATAGAAATACTTCATTCTTCCACAATCAATCTAACGCGAGAAGAAACTTCAATACCATCTTTGAAATCAAAGATGAGAACACTATCCATAAGGACTTCATGAGCATCAAAAGGGTTGCCTACAATCTCTTCAAAAATCTGTATGGCGAGGAAGAAACTGGGAACCATTCTGAAATCTTCTTAGATGAGGTGCCCATTGAGATAACCTTCAATATGAATAAATATTTGGAGGAAAATGTTTCTAGAGAAGAAATTAAGGCTGCCCTCTTCTAGATGGACCCTGACAAAACCCCTGGACCTGATGGCTTTACTGCCAGAATCCTTCAAGATTGCTGGAAAATAGTCGAAAAAGACATGTGCAAAATGGTTCTGAAATCTCAATCTTGCCAGGAAATAGGGGGCAGCACAAACTCTACTTTCCTCGCTCTCATCCTGAAGGAAAAGGGAGCCACGGCTTTTAATATATTTAGACCTATTTCGTTATGCAATATTGGATACAAAATCATAACCAAGGTAATTGCAAACAGGTTGAAAAGCATCCTCCCCAAAATTATTCCGGAAAACCAAGGCGGATTTGTGCATGGAAGACAGATTGTAGACAATTTCATTCTTGTGCAAGAGGCGATCCACTCTAGTATTCACCGTAAAGAAAAAGGAATGGTTGTTAAGCTCGATCTCGCTAATGCTTTCGATCGAGTAAGACACAATTTCCTTTTTGGGGTCTTACGCAAGTTTGGATTTGGGGCGAGCTTCATTAATTGGATCAATCCATGCATCTCTGAGCCTTGGATAGCCCCCTTGGTGAATGGGCGTGCTGTGGGCTTCTTCAAAGCCTCCCATGGACTCCATCAGGGATGTCCTCTCTCCCCCCATCTCTTTGTCATTCAAGCTTCTGTGTTAAGTTTTTATTTGAATAAGAAATTGATAGATCACGAAATTCTTGGCCTTAATATAGCAAGAGGAGTAAAAAATATCAATCATGCACTGTTTACTGATGATTCTTTATTGATGGGCGCAGCTTCGCTGCATTCTGCCTCTAAATTCAAAGAAGTCCTTAATGATTTTTGTGATGCTACTCGCAATAAGCTCAACAAAGGGAAGTGTCATATATATAGCTGGAATATTTCTCCCAGCTTTCTTATCGCTATCTCCAGGTGCCTCGACTTTGCTGGCTTTGCTACCTGGTCATCCTTCAAATACCTGGGTCTTCCCATTTTTTTCAAATCCGCCTTCAGTAGAGACTGGTCTCCTCTCATTGATAAATTCAAGATTAGAATTCAAGCTTGGGGCCTTTCCTGGCTTAATATTGCAGGCAAGACAGTGCTAGTTAAATCGGTGCTCAGCAACCTGCCCATCTTCAAATTTTATGTCTTATTAGCGCCCGTTGGCATTCTCAAGAAGCTGGAAGAGCTCATTCGATGCTTTTTTTCTGGAAAGGTGGTAAAAACAATGAAAAACAAATTCCCCTAGTAAGTTGGGACAAGGTCTCTAAACCCCTCTTGGAAGGTGGGTTAAATTTGAAGTCGCTCCGAGCTCAAAATATCGCAATGGGTGCAAAAATTGTTTGGCGAATTATTGATTCCAAACCTGGTTGGGCGCAGAAGGCTCTGTGGCGGAAATACTTCATGGGCTTAAGAATTCGCTGCTTAGACAACCCTCGCCCTTCTGTTGGCACGCATTTGGCCAAGCTATGTCTAAATTCCATTCCCCTGATTCAAGCTCATGCGTTCTGGGTTCCTGGAAACGGCAAACTCATTGACCTCTGGCAAGACAAAATTATGCAAAGGTCTCCTCTTGCAGATGTCCCTTCGCTGCATCCCTTGCATTTCTGAATGGTTAACGCTGGCTACACCTCTCTCTGGGATATCTCTCTCTGGTCTGATCGCAGTTGGATTGGTTGGAAGGACATCCAAGTCCCTTCGAATCTGAAATCGAAGCTTGATGAACTGTGGGCTCTTCTCCATGGTTTAGCACCGATTCAGAAAAATCAATCGGATAAGCGTGGTTGGGGTCACTCTGGATCTTACTATGTTGCCATGGGATACTCTAAGCTCCTGGAAATTCCCCATGTCCCCACAAATCCAGCTATCTGGAAAGGCCTTTGGCATCTCAAATCCATCCCCAAGGTCGATTATTTTTGCTGGCTCATGTGCCATAATAGAAACTTGACAGATGATAGACTTAAAAAATAAGGCTTCCAAGGTCCCTCTAGATGCCGGATGTGTTGGGCAGATGAAGAAAGCATTAGCCACATCATGCTGAAATGTAAATTTGTTGTTGAGGTTTGGCATGAGATCCTGGCCCCTTAGGGTATCAGTTTCACTTTTTCGAACTCCATCCCAGATCTTTTTTTCAATTGGCTCTTCAATTATCCTGGAGGTCTTCCTAAGAACAACAGTTTCAAAGCCATATAGCTCTCGCTTCCAAAAAATCTTTGTTGGCAAATCTGGCTTGAAAGAAACAGCAGAACCTTCAGAGACAAAGAGCAGAAAGCGAAAATTGTCATAGTTAAAATCAAAGCCCAACTAAAGGAAGTTTGGATGGATACCTCGAAGCAACAAATCTCAGCCAGAAAGACAAGGATTGGAGCAACATGATGGGCTTTACCATCTCAACAGAAATAAGGCAAAACAAGAGAACAGAAAACTGGCAGATTAGGCTCAATGAGAAAGATTTCTCCGAGTGGCTCATCAAGCAAACCTCTTTCTCCTTGTTCTTTGATGGAGCTGCAAAAGGCAACCCCGAGAAAGCCGGTGCAGGGGGCGTGATTAAGAATATGGAAGGCAGAATTGTTCACAGTTACGCCTGGGGCTTGGGTCATTCCTCAAGCATTCAAGCTGAAGTGCTTGCTCTGCTCCAAGGTCTCATGCAAGTAAAAAATCTAGGCATTAAAGAAGTCGTGGTAGTAGGCGACTCTCAATCCATCATCAAATATTTAGTGGAAAGTAAAAGATCTTAGATTTTCTAGACTGGTGAGGCGAATTAATTCAATAACCAAAACTCTTCAAAAGGTCGCATTCCTTCATGTGCTTCGAGAAAATAACAAAGATGCAGATCTCAAAGCCAACAAAGCAGCTCTTCTTCCCGTTGGCTCTCTTTTAAGAAACATAGAAGAGGATTGGGTTCCCATCCCTTAGTTTTCTACCTCATGTTTTACTGCATTTTATTACAGCAGTTTGTTTGTATCCACAAAACAGGGGAAATATCGGAGATTGCAGCGATAAATATTTGTAAGAAACACTGGCATAGCTCCTTCATCACCTTAGATATCTCGGCAAACGAGAAAGATAGAGAAGCTGACTTTCAGATTGTAACCTGTTTGAAGGCATTCATGCCAAAGATCTAATATTAAAACATAACCGCTCTTGTCAAAAAAAAAGAAAAACAATGTAAGGGCACAACAATAACACTGGTGGGCTTCTATGGGGCATAATAATAATAATATGGGGACTACATGGGCACAATAATAACAATAAGGGGATACACTAGTATTATAGGGACCTAACATGCCCCTCTCCTTCAAAAAAGTGTTGTCCTCAACGCTTGAGTAGTTTTGGATGCTTTTGTATAAAATTCTCATCCTCCCATGTCGAATCTTCAGCGGGTAAGTTCTTCCACTTGATGAAATACTCTGAAATTGATCGATTTTGTAGCTGTCTAGTTCTTGTTTCTGTGATTTTCAGGTTCCAATATGATTTTTCCTTCCTCGTCAAGTTCTGGCAATATTGTTTGAACTGGGAGCTTGTCACCTATAACCTTCTTTAAGCATGAAACATGGAAAACTGGGTGCACTCGGGAAGATGTAGGAAGCTCCAATTTGTATGTCATAGTACCAATCTTTTGCAACACCTTGGAAGGAGCATACTACTTTGGTGATAATTTATTATCCTTCTAAGCTTGCTTAAGGGACATTTGTTTGTATGATTGTAGCCATAAAAATACCTGGTCGCCTACATCAAAACTTATTTCGCTATGATGTTGATTTGCCTGTTGTTTCATTCGATTATCTGCCAAAGTGAGGTTATCCTTTAAGAGTTGGAGAACTTGCTATTGATGCTCGATGTGATCTTCCACTGCTTGAACCTTAGAATTGTTTCTTAAAGATGATGTGATGGACGGTGGATGATATCCATATAGTGCCATAAATGGGGTCATTTTTGCTGCAGTATGGAAGGAAGTGTTACACCATTCAGCCAAATGTAACCACTTGAACCATTGTGTTTATTTATCAGATACAAAGCAACAAAGATATTCTTCCAAACATTTGTTCACTATCTCAGTTTTCCCATCAGATTGAGGATGATACGATGAGCTATGAGCTAATTGGGTATCCAAACCAGAAAATAATTCCGTCCAAAAATTTCTTGTAAAAGTGGGATCTCTGTCGCTTACAATAATCTTAGGGTTTCCATGTAGCTTTTGAATTGTTTCCATAAATGCAGTAGCAACCGTACTGGCTTTAAATGGATGAGATAATGCACAAAAGTGTGCATACTTGGTAAGTCTATCAACTACCACCATGATGACAATATTTCTTTCGGACTTGGGTAAACCTGTGATAAAATCCATTGAAACCTCCTCCCAACGTTGAATTGGAATAGATAAAGGTTGTAACATACCCTGGGTCTTAATTGTCTCAACTTTATTTTGTTAGCAAACCAAACATTCCACCACAAACTTTTGAATATCAGATTTAAGGTCAACCCAAAAAAAAAATCCTTCTTGACCCCGTGGTAAGTTTAAAAAAATCCTGGGTGCCCTCGTAAGGGAGAGGTGTGCAATTCCAAAATAATCTTTTGTTTTAGTTGGGAATTCTTACTAACATATAAGCAATCTTTGTACCATAATGAATCGTTTTTCCAGCTAAATGTTTCAGATGTACTAAGATCATGCTACAAATTTTGAATGAGTGTCCACGCCCCTTCATCGTTCTTCCATTCATCCCTTGCTTCGGTTATCCACTCAGGTTGTATAATAAAAATGGCACAAAGCAATGCTTCCATATCCTCATCCTTTCTTGAAAGCGCATCTGCAACAACCTTTTGCTTCCCTTTTTTGTAGATGATTTCAAAGTCATAACCCAACATCTTTGTGACCCATTTTTGTTGCTCTTTTGAAGATAATATTTGTTCCAAAAATTATTTAAGACTATCATGATTTTTTTTTACCTTGAAGTGTCTTCCCATTAGGCAAGGTCGTCATTGATTTAGTGCATGTAGTATTACAAACATTTCCTTTTCGTAAACCGGTTTATGTAAATACTTTCCTTTGATTGGATGACTTTCAAAAGCAATGGGTCTTCCTTCTTGCATTAAAACTACACCAATTCGATTTCCTGAGGCATCACATTCCACAATAAAAAAATTTGTGAAGTCTGACGTAGCTAAGACCGTTGCTTGACACATTGCATCTTTAAGATGTTCGAAGACCTTAGTTGCTTCTGGAGTCCAAGAAAATGCATCTTTCTTCAATAATGATGTTAGAGGTGCCGATATTATCCCATAATTCTTAACAAGTTTGCGATAATACCCTGTTAACTCTAGAAATCCTTGAAGATGCTTTATGGTTGTGGGTATTTTCCATTCCGTAATGGATTTAATTTTGTTAGGGTCTACCTTAACACCCTCATGAGATACAATATGACCCAAATATTCCACCTCTTGTACTCCAAAGAAACATTTGGAGGATTTTGCATATAATTGTTTCCCCTCCAATAGTTTGAGCACCTTGTCAACATGTTGAACATGATCCTTCTAAGATTTATTGTAGATTAGTATATCATAAAAAATACTAACACAAATTTTCTAAGGAAGGGTTTGAAAATGGAATTTATCAAACCTTGAAATGTGGACAGTGGATTAGTAAGGCCAAAAGGCATGACCAAAAATTCATAATGACCCTCATGAGTTTTGAATGTTGTTTTCAAAGTGTCTTCAACCTTCATTCTAATTTGATGATATCCAAAATGAAGATTGAGCTTGGTGAAGTAAATTTTTCCTTGTAATTCATCCAATAATACATTAGTGATGGGGACGGGAAATTTATCTTTAATAATGAGCTTGTTGAACTCTCTATAATCTAGACACATACTATTAGGGCCCTATATTAATAGTGTAGTCCCTTATTGTTGTTAGTGTAGCCTCATTATTGTTATTGTTTTACCCCTGTAATCCCCATATTGTTATTATTGTGCCTCATAATAGCCCACTATTGTTATTGTTGTGCCCTTACATTATTATTGTTAGGTCGACTGGGATTATATTGTGACCCCATGGACTCTTATATATAGAAAGGAGGTTTTGTCATTTGAATCATCCAATAACTGTTCATTTATGTAACTTCGAGGTTTCCCCCTCGAAGTGGCTGATTTCTAAGGCGTTGATATCTCTTTTCTTCTATTTTGGTAGTTGGTTTCATAACATTTGGTATTAGAACTTTGGATTCTAGGGTTTCACTTCTTCAAACAGGTCATCGTGGAATTTTCACTATAATTTTTTTTCTACAAAGTAAAAGAAGCTAAAAAAAAAATTCATTTGTGAAGAAATCCTGAGGAATGTCGTGTAAAAAATTTAGATCTTGATTCGCAATATTTTCGGAGATATGATATGTGAAAGTTAGGGTTTTTGCAGGCTCTTGAATTTCATCTCAAAGAGGTGACCTTGAGAAAATCGTCATAACTCTCTCTCTGGGCATCAGATTGGAATTCTGTAAAAAGTGGCTAACAGTACACAGACATTACTTTCCTGTGTATCAATTTCAGAGCCGAAGGAGGAAACAGTGACACATGGCACACCGTACAAGTTTTCTCTACTGAACTAATCCATAATTAGTTCTTTATGGGAGATTGGACATAACTTTGCCTTGAAGAACCCAAATTAGGTCAAACCTATGGCATTGGAAAGAAGATTCAGAGGGCTACTACATGACTGAAGACTAAATCTTGGGGATCCGAAATTACAGAGATACGTTAGTTTCAGTATCAAGCTCCTCAAAAGCAAGAAAAATGTGTGTATTTTTAAAAAAAAATGCATAAGTCTTGTTTGAAAAATCAATTTGAAGTGATTCCAAGGGCATATTGAAGCATATATATCAGTATTGGGTTCTAAAATGCCCCCTAAAAAGAATTCAACACCTAGAAATCCCTCAGAATGCTATACTATGACTCATGAAGAGGAAGAAGTGCAACAAATTTCTCTCTCGCAAAAAGTAACAAAAAATGAAATGGAAGCTAAGATGGATGTTTTGAAGAAAGACGTGGAAGCCAAGATGGATGTTTTGAAGAAAGACGTGGAAGCTAAGATGGATGGTTTGAATAATGACATGGAAGCTAAGATGGATGGTGTGGAAGCTAAGATGGATGATATAGAAGGAAACATGGAATATTTGAAGAAAGACATGGAAGGTTTGAAGGAAGGTTTGGGAAAGTTGCTACAAGAAAATCTTGCTGATGGCGAAAAGGTAGTAGAGGAAACTCATGATGAGAACAAAAGAAATGTTAATCATGATTTCATAGACTTTGTTGTAGTTGTGATAGCAAATACACTAAAGTTCAGAAGTGTGCTGAGAAGAAATTAGTTTACATAGATTGTGAAGAGGGGGAAGAAAAGGAACAAGAAGCTTCAAAAGAAGAGGATATACAACAGGAAGCAACCCTAGAGGAAGAAGAAATGAATCTGACCATATCCTGTAATGCATTGGCAGGAATTACCACTCCTCAAACTCTCAAGATAGAAGGACATATTAAGAAGAAAAATGTAATAACGCTTATTGATTTGGGTAGTAGCCATAATTTTATTCATTGTAAGGCAGCCAAGGAATTGAATTGCTTCTTATACCCAGCACCAGAGTGCCAAGTGATGGTGGTAAATTGAGGAACTATAAATTTCTCTGGAAAGTGCCATAATATCAAGTTAACCATGGTGGAATATGTATTGAATAGTCCAATGATTTCCATTCCAATGGGTGGTGTTGATGTTGTACTAGGAGTACAATGGTTACAATCTTTGGGGACAGTAGCTTTTAATTTTCAAAAACTTTTCTTAAATTTTTTTCAAAAGGAAAGGAAGTTTAATTACGGGGTATCACAGGGAAGCCGAGAAAGATAATAAGCTCTAATGTCATGAAAAAGATTTTGAAGAAAGAACAAAGAGGTGTAATTGCACAATTATGCTCACTAGAAGTTCCAACATCAAAATCATTTATTTCTCCAGATCTCCAAAATATCTTGGACAATCATTCCAAGGTGTTTGAAACTCCCAAAGTACTCCCTCCTATTTGTGATTATGATCGTGTTATTCATTTGATTCTAGAAAGTGTTCCTCCAAACATCAGGCCTTACATATATCCTTATGTCCAAAAGAGAGAAATTGAATGTATGATTGCAGAAATGCTAGAGGCTGGTATAATTCAACCTAGTCAAAGTTCTTTCTTTGCTCCAGTAGTATTGGTGCACAAGAAGGACGGATCATGGCGCATGTGTTAGAATTATAGGGAGCTCAATAAGCTCACTATTAAAGATGCATTTCCCATTCCCGTGATTGATGAATTATTAGATGAATTACATGGAGCAATTTGTTTCACCAAGTTGGATCTCCGCTCAGGATATCATTAAATTAGAATGAAGACTGAAGACATTCCGAAAAGAACATTTCGAACTCATGAGGGTCATTATGAATATTTGGTCATTCCTTTTGGCCTTACCAATGCACCTTCTACATTTCAAGGGTTGATGAATTCCATTTTCAAACCCTTCCTCAGAAAATTTGTGTTAGTATTTTTTGATGATATAGTAATCTACAATAGGTCTTGGAATGATCATGTTCAACATGTTGACATGGTGCTCAAACTATTGGAGGAGAAACACTTATATGCAAAAACCTCCAAATGTTCTTTGGAGTACAAGAGGTGGAATATCTGGGTCATATTGTATCTCAGGAGGGTGTTAAGGTAGACCCTAACAAAATTAAAGCCATTAAGGAATGGAAAGTCCCCACAACCATAAAGCAGTTGCGAGGATTTCTCGGGTTAACAGGGTATTATCGCAAGTTTGTTAAGAATTATGGGAGAATAACAACACCTCTAACAACATTATTGAAGAAAGATACATTTTCATTGACTCCTGGAGCAACTAAGGCCTTTGAACATCTTAAAGAGGCAATGTGCCAAGCATCGGCCTTAGCTACGCCACACTTCACAAAAACCTTTATTGTGAAATGTGATGCCTCAAGAAATGAAATTGGTGCTGTTTTAATGCAAGAATGAAGACCCATTGCTTTTAAAAATCGTCCAATCAAAGTAAAGTATTTATAGAAAGCTATTTATGAGAAGGAAATGTTGGCAATACTACATGCACTAAAGTGTTGATACAACATCAACCCCCTTTTTTAGAGGGCTTATTTTTGACACTTTAAATTTTCTAATGGATGAAGTGTGGATTTTGTTTTTAAATGTTGGTGATTTTCATGCGGATTTTGAAAAACATCAACAAAAAATTTTCAAAGCATACTTTTAACACTTTAATTTTTTTTATGTCCTAAGTAAATATATATTTTTTTAAATGTTGATTATTTAACCATTTTTCAAGTTGTCCAAGTTTTTGTTTTTTGTTTTCCTTTAGAATGTCTTTTTATAATGTTTTTTTTTTTCTTTCAAAGTATAAAAAAATAGTAAAATTAATATATTGAGGCTATGATTTATTTTATATTTATATATTATTAATTAATATTTCAATACACATAAAATAATTATCATTAGAAAATAATAATTTTAAAAACTCAACAAAAAATATACATTTTGCATATACATATATTTAAAAATTATGTATTTTAGGACATTTTCGTATGGAAATTTGAATAATTTTTTGTTGTTGAAAAAATAACAAATTTTATGAAATAAATATAAAAAATGATAACATTTGAAAAAAACCACATAGAAAATTAACTATTAAAAAAAAAAAAAACACAATTAAATAATGATAATAATAATAAGCATACAAATTTTAAAAATCGAAAATTATAATTAATTTAGAGAAAAAAAAAAAGACATTAAAAATAAAATAATAATAAAAAAAATAAAAAATATAAAGACATTGAAAAAATTTAAATTAAAAAAAATAAATAAAAATTCATTAAAAACAAGTCAATTAAAAAAAAAAATATATATATATATATATATTAAAAAAAAAAAAATTAAATACTCATGGACTACAGCATTATAATGTAACTCTGACTAGTGTATAAAGTCAACGAAATACTTTGAACACACAAGACAGTATACTCAGTAAAATGTAATATGTAATTTTTCGCATTAATGAAAGATTATGAATTTTTCCTTTGTGAAAAAAAAAAAATATATATATATATATATATATATATATATATATATATATATATATATATATTAGTAAAACAAAATTAAATAAAAAAATTTCGGCCCCTAGGGCCACCCGACGGGACGAAAGCCGATTCTTAGAATCAATTTTCAGCTCACCAGCCTAGGGTGGAGGTCCCCCAAGCCACCCAACGGGTGAAATCTGATTCTCAGAATCAGCTTTCAGCTTCGCCAGCCCAAGGCGGAGGCCCCTCGGGCCACCCAACGTGCTGAAGACCACGACCGGGTTCTTGGATTCACCTTCAGCTAGTTGGGTGCCCTGAAGAGCCTCCACCCTGGGCTGGGAATTACTAGCCCAAGGTAGAGGCCACTTGGGCTACCTGGCGGGCTGAAGGCGATTCTCAGAATTGCCTCCACCTCACAGAGAATCGCCTCCACCCAGTGGAGATTCTTAGAATCGCCTTTAGCTGAAGGCGATTCTCGGGATCGCCTTCATTTGGAGGCAATTCTGAGAATCTCTTCCAGCAGAAGGCGATTCTCAGAATCGTCGTTGATCTGAGAATCAGCTCCACGAAGGCGAGGCGATTCTCAAAATCACCTCCAAGTTAAGGTGATTCTCAGAATCGCCACCAGGTGGAGGTGATTCTAAGAATCGCCTCTAACTAAAGGCGATTATGAGAATCACTTGCCTTCAGCTAGAGGCGATTCTCATAATCGCCTCCAGTTGAAGGCTATTACGAGAATCACCCGCCTTCAGCTAGAGGCGATAGAGAATTACTCGCCTTCAGCTAGAGGCGTTCATGGAGGCGATTCTCCAGTTGGAGGTGATTCTCATAATCACCTTCAGCCCACCGGGTGGCTCGGGGAGTCGAAATTTTTTCTTTTTTTATATGTTTTTTTAATTTTTTTAGTTGTTTTTTTTTAATTTCTTTTTTGTTATTTTTATTGTTTTTCATGGTTCAAATTTAATTTTTTTTTCAATAGTTTTTTATTATTACTTAAAAAAAATATATATATATATATATATATATATATATATATATATATATTATTCTTTAAGTTTTAATGTTTTATTTTTATATATTAATTGTATTTTTTTTTAATTTTTAAATTTTATTTTTATTTTTAATTTTTTATGATTTTTATTTTATTTTTAAATTGTATTTTTTTTTAATGTTTATTTATTTAACTATTTTCTATAACTGTTTTTTTTAGTGTTTTTTATTATTATTATTTTGAATTTTTTTATTATGTTTTTTTTTTAAGTTTTTGAATTTTTTTTAAATTTTATTTTATTGATTTTTTAAATGTATTTATTGATTTATTTGTATTTTATTTAATTTTTTAATAAAATATTATTTATTTGTATTTTTTTTTTGTTTCTTTGGTTAATTTTTTATTTAATTATGTTTTTTGAAATATATATATAGTGAGCTCAGGACACTTCTCTTCAAGCTCTTTGAACATAGGAGTACAATTTTAAAACAAACTAAATAATTCGTTTCTTTAGGTCCGATAGACCAAAGTTTGGTCTCAGTGGATGTTAACCACCCATCATCATCATCATCATATATATATATATATATATATATTAGTTTTTATCCTTTATAGGTTAATTTTTTTTTTTTTTTACATTTCTATGTTTGTTTTTTTTTGTCTTTTTATATATTTGATTTTTTTTGTCCCTTTTTTTTGAATTTTATGTTTTTTTTTTCTAATATATATTTCTATTTACTTATTATTATTATTATTTTATTTTGTTTTTGTTTTTCATTGTTTTAATTTTTATTTTTATTTGTAAATTTTTGTTTTCATTTTTCTTTTGAAATTTTAAGGTTTTTTGGAGTCATGATATTTTCTTTTTTACGCCATTATTTCAAAATGTTGAAAATCTATCATGAGAAAAAAGATGGTATTCCAACATCAACACTTTTCGTTTTCAGAGTGTTTTTTGCACAAAAAAATTCGGTTTTCACCGCCATTTTAAAAACATGTTGAAAATGTACGTAAAAAATATATATATATATATATATATATATATATATATATATATATATATATATATATATATATATATATATATATATATATATATCCATCATCACATCTTTTCGTTTTTGAGTTGTTCTTTCATGTTTTTTGGGGATTTTTTGCTATAGTTTTTGTTTTGATTTTATAGTTCATGTTTCATAGTTTACATTGTTCCAGGTTCAAGTCGCGTAGTTTGACATGTTGAAGCTTTGGAATAGAGTACTTATGTTCTGCTCTTAAGTGCGTCTATATTGTGGGCTAGCTAAGGACCAACAACCTGTCACTTTCCTTTGAGATGATAGGGAGGTTGATTTCTTTCCTCGGGTGACCCCCAATGGCCAAAATGTTTAGTCAATTGGGGTTATCTCGAGTGGTTAACTAGAACGACTATTATCCTCCCAACCCAAGTTCAAATCCCCACCAGTGACATGATGAGCTTTGATGCCTTGATGATTGTTGTTGTAATGGATTCAATTTTAAGTCTATACTATGGGCTAGCCATGTACCAACAATCTCTCTCTTGCCTTTAGGCTGAGAGGGAGGTTGATTCATTTCCCTGAGTGATCCCCAATGCCTAATTTTTTTAGTCAATTGGGGTTTTCTTGAGTGTTTCAGTGGAATGATTATTATCCTCCTAACCCAAGTTCAAATCCCCACCAGTGATATGAGGAGATTTGATGCCTTGATAATTATTGTTGTAATGGATTCGAGGTTGAGAAAAGCACTCTAAGTGAATACAACTATGGGTTGACTCAGTAAGCAACCTCACTCTTGCCTTCCAATTACTTCCTACCTTTTAGTATGAGGGTGGTGTGTAATTCATTTAATTTTTATTATGGATTTGATATGTGCCATTTACAAATATTAATAACAAAAAATATTTCAACACAAAGCATAAATAATGTATATATATTTTAAAAGGAACATGTACTAATTTGTATTAGATTAAAAAAATGGTTTATGGGCTAGTACCCTTACAACAATCTTCAAGTTCCAAAAATTCACTTCGATCAGAAGACCAAAACATTGAAATTATGTTCTTATGACAACTTTTTCCCCCTATTCTAAACACATGTCTATTATAGACTTGACAGAACACTCCTAACAACACTCTATATGTACATATGTCTATATATGTATAAAGCATCAAAATAACCCAAAATCAAGAGAGCAACATATCAACATGTTGTAATAGAAACTCAAGTTTATCTCAATGTTTTAGCCATGTGCTTGCCTCAGACCTTTTTCTTCGCAGGTTCCACACTGGTATGGTCCACTTCTTCACTGAACAAATCAACCCTGATGGAATTTTCCTCCAGGTCCATTACTCAAGCTTTTAACACCGACAATTCAGTCTTAGCCTATGTTTGGAGCTGCTCCACTTTGCTTCGAAGTAGCTTGTTTCTGGTATCCATGAGAAGTTGGATGGAATTTCACACATTTTCCTCTACATATTGACTGTGCTAGAGAGTGACCAATAATGCTTTGATAGAATCAATCAAATGTGGCAACAAATCATTGAATTGAGAGTGCTCGACATCGTGAGACTGACCACACAGAGCCGCCTAGTGTGGTGATGCTTCAAATTGGAAATTGCTATGAGAGAAAACAACTTTTGGTCAAATAAGTGTATCCTTACTTGCAATGTATGTGTAGCTACACCCTCCTTAAATAATTTCAACTCCTTTTGAACTGCCACCCTATGCCAATGATATACCAGGCTCCTATATCTGTGTCTCTAAATTGGCGAACTCGAAAAATTATCATGCAAGAGATACGAAGGGATAGGAGAATTGTCACCATTCTGCAAATAATTGAATGCTCTTCCATCACCAAGGCTTTCAACATTGATATAGTCATGCCTCGCTCTTTGATATTTAAGACATGATGCCACTTGTAAATGCCATCCATTAAATCTAATCACTAGCTGTTAAGGTGATTTAGATGGGGATTAATTCCCTTTAAACTGCATGGTTGTGTTATTAATTTCGGAAACCTTCCCTTACCTGTTTTCGCTGACCTTCAATCTAAGGACACAATATTTGATGTGACGAGGTCCACCTTTAAGGCTTGTTCAAAGTTCCTTATGAAACAAGTTTTGTAAACCTTATACGAATTTTTATTTTTTAAATCCATGTTCAGGGGATAAGAGAATTAAAATTCAATCCTTGGTCCAATACTAGCGTCACCTGCTCCAAAGTGGCTCTTTGATTAGCCATGGAATTTGCTATTGTGTTTAATTGTCTCAAGACATGGAAGAACTCAATTTGCTCAAATTACATTGTTTGAAATAATTCGTTGAGGGATTGAAAGAAAACCCGTGCTCTGTGACCCTTTAGCTTTCCATAGTTGGTGGCTGATAATCATTGAATCTCCATAGACTTTTAGTTTTTTAATGTTCATTGTCAATGCAATTTCCAGGGCCTGCCAAAGTGCTAAGTATTTAGCTTGGTTATTGAACACAATGCCCAAAATCTAGGCATATTTTGCCTCTGTTTGTTTATCGGGGAAAAGAATAACCCCTCCTGCTTTTTCCACCCCTAGGCATAGATAAAATATTTAATATGCACGTAAAGTGAAACTTTTCAACACATACACACACACAACCAAAGAGAGAAATTTATTTTCCTATAGATAGGTGCTTAGGTGCTTTCTAATTCAGAGTAATTCCTTCAAATTTTAATATGGAGTTGACACACACACACACACATAGATGCCTAAAATATTCTTATGGTTAAAATATTTATTGGTGTGCTGTTTAAAATGAAGGAGGAACATGGAGCTTCTAGATGGCCTCCACACATAGGCACACACACACCTAGTTCACTATGTTTATTAAATAATGGCACGACACCTTTTCACCAATTGAATTTGTAGTTATCTTTTAATGTTTTTTTAAGGAATGTATATTAGATTTTGTATATTAAAAAAGGTTGTATTTTGGGATGGAACCCTTACAACATTCCTCATGATCAAGAATTTCAGGACTTTCCCTGATCCACACAATGGAGATTCTGTTCTTGTGACTATTTTTTCACACTATTCTAAAAACATGCCTATTGAAAACTTGGTAGAAAACCCCTAATATCAAAATATATTTGCATAACATCATATTAAATCAAAATTTGTAGAGAGTTTATCAATTTCAAGCAGTGGTACCAAGCCCATTATGCTCAATATTTATCCTGAATTTCTAGGTGTTCGTGTTCGGTGAATTTTCTGCCTCGCTGGTTCAACGCTAGTCCCGAATGCCTCCACATCATGCAGGTCGCTATTTTTGTTTAGTTCTTATAGTTCAATAACCCTTAGGTCCAGTGATGTCATCTCTGAGCGAACTTTAGCCTTGAATTGTTCCAGGTCACTCCTTTGCATCACTTGGTTTGTTTACAATAACAATTGAAACAATTGTCCTTGTCGCTCCGCCGAATCATTCTGCTGATGAATGATTGCCAAAAATTTGATGAAAATATCGAATCCAGGGGTCTCCTCATTTCCATCCCGTGGTGGCTCCAATCTAGGACCCTGTGGGTTATGGGCCCACAAAACTCATTTCCTCTTCATAATTTGCAGCGACAAAACCCACTCTTCATTCGAAACCATGAACCTTCATTACCTTGACCCTGCCAAAGCAGTGCAGGGCCACCATTTCCCCATCGTTCTCAGTCGCTTCAACCTTCTTGCCGGTGTGGTCACATTCTATTTTGGTCTTCGTCCCCAAGTTGACGTTAGAGGTTGGGATGTTGACCTTAGTTGGGTGTCAGACCCGTTGTTTTCTTTGTGGTGGATCCCGACTGGCGACAAGCTCGACTGCTCGACTAGGGCCCACACAAGTCAGAGGTCAAGACTGACTTCTTCCCCTTGTGCGTTGTGTATTTTTTCTTTGGCCTGAATTTCGTTTTTCCAGTTGACTGACCATGATATAGGGTTTATGCAAACACCAATCATCACATATGACTCGAATCTCACCAATTTGATCCCATGATCAGTAACCAACCCTACAAAAAAGAAATGTAAAAACACAACCAAAACATGATTTGGAGACATAATTAAATGCATACATATTTAACATGTTGGAACACTTAAATTAACAAACGCAAAATTTTGTTATAGACCACAACCCCTTTGGACCTCATGACCTCTTGACCTAGGTTTTTTGGATGGTACTGGTCATTGCTTCCTGACACTTGCAGGTTGGTTGTATGTAATAAAACAAATCCTAAACAACCTAACAAAACATCAATCTTGTCCCTGCTAGCTAATGCATTTTAGAGGCTTCTAAAACAATTAAAAATTACATAAACAAGAGGAAATCGTGCCCTCTCTCTTTGGTTACCACGTCGCTCTTTTGGAAGCTTCAGAAAAATCAAATCTAGTTTGGGTGGGGTCTATGCTCCCAAACCAAACTCTCGTGCTTGAAAATATCCATGATCCCCCAAT
This sequence comes from Pinus albicaulis, assembly GCA_034641835.2. Lineage (NCBI taxonomy): Eukaryota > Viridiplantae > Streptophyta > Pinopsida > Pinales > Pinaceae > Pinus > Pinus albicaulis. The sequence continues at coordinate 798,558,209 of CM076577.1, forward strand.
CATGTGTATCCGTTGTTTCATCTCGTTCATCCGCAAACTCGATCTTCTTGTCCACATGTATCTTTGAATGAGCTGCAACCACGACTTACTGACACCTCACCGACTCTCCTCCTTTGGTTCAGACTTTTGGCATCACATATTCACCTCCTCTAGAACCTTCTTGAGCTTCCTCACTCCTCTGGCTATTGTACACTTGCTCACCTCATTTTCGATAATTCTAGCCACAACCGTAGCTGTAGAATTTCCCTCTTGCAAGAACATTTCCTCTTTCGTGCGCTTTGATACAACTTTGATGAATATCGAATCTAGGGGTATCCTCATTTCCATCCCTTGGTGGCTCCAATCTGGGAGCTTGTGGGTCATGGGCCCACTTAACTCATTTCCTCTTCATAATTTGCAGTAACAAAACTCACGCTTCATTCAAAATATTGAACGTTCATTACCTTGACCCTGCTAGAACAATTTAGGGCCACCATTTCCCCACCGTTCTCGACCACTTCAACCTTCTTACCGATGTGGTCGCATTTTATTTTGGTCGTCATCCCCAAGTTGACGTCAGAGGTCGAGATGATGTGATGCTGGCGATTACTAACCAACACTCATTTAAACATAATAAAATAAAACTTTGACCTTCAATGGAGACTGCTATCGGACTTTATAGAAAATATATGAAATCATAATCCGATATTAACATTGGAGGGATACCATACTATAGTATGCCTTATAAAACAAAAAAAAACAATACGTGGAGGTCAACCTCAACAACACCTTCCTCAAACACTCTAATAAAATCCTCTTTAACTGTGATATGCGATGGCGCTAAAACTTTATTCCTCCACGTAATCCATCACTCATTAATCACAAGGCTATCTCTTACTGAGTGTTAACGTCGAGGGAGAAATTGTTTGACATTGTGTTTTTAGTTAAAGCTACAGTGCTTGTACACCCCAAGCTATAATTAACTCAATTATTATGCTCAACAATCATATAATTCTCCAAATTACCTTTACACTGAGTTCTACAAGAAATCAAGTCGAATCTCAGCCCACTCTAACACGTTCAATCCACATGTTGTAGTAATTACAATCAAAATAAAGCGCACCAAACAAATGCCATAAAACTGCCACTCTACACTGCCTTCTGTCATCATAGGCAACGATTATTATATTATTGTGGCCACAATTTAGGTTACAAAAATATTTATTTCAGATCCAAAATAATAAGATCTAGCTCACTAAAATAAGAAAACGAATCCTAACAACAGATAGCTTCCAATCTCTGGATAATTAGAAGCATAATTTGGGTTAATAAGCCATTTATTGTTACGAAAAAAAAATTCGCTGCCTCCTGCTGCGTCCTGCTGCTCTGTGCGCAGCTTGAGCCTGGGCTGCTACCCTCTCGGCCGTCCCTGCTCCGATCCTGGGCCTCACGCCCTCAGGGACTCACGGATCTGCTTGGATCCGCTCTTTACCTTTATGCTCCAGCCTCAGATCGCCCGGCTGGCTCTTCGTTCAGCCTCCCCTTTCTGGATCTGCTTGGATCCGCTCCCCCTTATCTGTTCTTGCCTCGGGGCATCAATCTGCTGGATCTGATCCATTCCAGATTTTCTTTGGCTCTGAGTTGCTATGCCTCCTGTTATTGCATAGCGCAGATTGGGTTTGTTGTAGCTGACCAGATCTGCTCGCCTCTTGACCATGGAGACCCAAGGCTCGCCCCTCGCCCCTTCGCAGTCTTCTCCCCCTGACGCAGAAGCTGCCTTCTTTTCATTGTTAGCTTCTTTGCCTAAGAAGAAGAAGTCTGAAGTCGCCAAATTTGTCAAAAATCTTGCTGATGTTCCAAAGGTAAACCTTCCTCCTGAGGGCCCGATCCAGGTCGCTTTGTCCCTGGCAGATCGAGCTCTGGTGGGTCAATTCACGGGTCTTTGGCCCTCGCCAAAATCAACGGAGAACCAGGTTGTCAAGAACTAGATCCCGCTGATCAAGAACAAAGTCACTTCATACTTCCTGGGAAGAGGCTACTTCCTGTTTGAGTTCAACACTAAGGAGGACAAAGACTTGATCTTCAGGAATGGGCCCTATTTCATGGGACCCTAGGGTCTCTATCTCAACAAATGGACCCCTGACTTCGATCCTGCCGTGGATGTCCCGACGGCAGTCCCTGTCTGGGTTCGGATTCCAAATCTCCCAGTGCACTGTTGGAACTGGGATTCCCTTAAACATATAGGCAATGCCTTGGGAAAGTTCATTGATAGAGCAAACAACAATGACCAATATGACTGCGCTCGAATATGTGTCGAGGTAGACTTAGAGGTGGGACTTCCGGAGGCTATCAAAATAAATGTTGGCAGTTGGACGCATGTGCAAGTGCTCGATTACGAGCAGCTCCCTTTCAAATGCCGTAAATGTCATATCTACAGACATTTTGCTAGAGGGTGTCTGAACAAAGGGGAAGCAGAGAAAGGGAAGGACGACGGTTGGAATCAAGTTAAGAGGCCAAAGACCTCTCACAAGAAATCTAGGGCCCCAAATGGCCAAGGCCACCAGCCTGCCTCCGCCCAAAATGGACCTCCACCAAAAAGTCAAGAAAACAGGTATGAGATCTTAAGCTCTGCAGAAGAGGTTCCACAAGAAGAGGATAGGCAAGATAAAACCTCAGAAAAAAGGACCTCAGCAGGATCAAGACCTGAAGAAAGTGCTACAACAAGAAATAAGGAAAAAAAAACAGAAGCCTCTGAGGAGGAACAAGACTCGGAGGAGTCAGAGGAGGAAGGAGAAATAGGAGATACGCAGACATCGGTCAGAAGATCCTCAGGGGGCCGCAAATCTGCTAGAGAAAAGAGAGATCAGGGAACCTACAAAGACAAGCTTCAGGGTAGTCAGCCCACTCTGGAGAAACTCCTTGGCAAAAATCCGAAGATGTCCAAAAACCAAGCACAGGGCTCCAAGGGGGCCCATCATCATAAAAATAAATGATGAAGATTGTCTCCTGGAATTGCAGAGGAATGGGGAGTAAAGTGAAAGAAGAAGCAACGCGAAACCTTATAAGAAGAGAAGCCCAAGATATTCTTCTGATTCAGGAGACCAAAATGGAGGGCAATGAATTTCTCCAAACCAATAAAAAATTTTGGAAGGGAGGCAGAGGTCAAGCAGTTTCAGCACGGGGAGCCTCTGGGGGGCTGGGCTCTCTTTGGAATTCTTCCAAGTATATGTTGGTCACAGAGATCCATAATACCCACTGGTTGTTCCTGAAGTTATAACCTGTGGACTCGAGGGAGACAATCTGTCTTTTTAATGTCTATGTCCCAGCAAATATAGGGGAGAAAAGGGATTGTTGGGACTCCATCAGACAATTGTCGGAGTCAGAAAATTTGGAAAACATCATTGTTGCAGGAGATTTAAATCTTACTCTGCGCATGGAGGAAAAGCGAGGAGGCACTATCATAAGGGATCCAACAAGAGAATGGGTGGAGGACCTCATGCAGGACTGGGATCCGCTCGATATCTCTCCAGAAAATGGTAAGTACACCTGGTCCAATAAGAGAATAGGTCCCGACCATATTGCTGCTAGACTTGATAGATGTTTGGTGTAGAGCTCTTTCCTTTTGCTGGGCTTAGAATCCAGAATGCATATCCTTCCTTGCAGTGTTTCAGATCATAAGCCTATTATGCTTGAGATTTTGGATCACAAGGATCTAGGCCCCATTCCTTTCAGATTCAATCCACTCTGGGTCAAGGAACCTGAGTTTCTGAATTTGGTTCAGGACAGTTGGAAATCACTGGTGAAGGGTTCACCTTTCTTCATCTGGGAAGAAAAGCTTAGAAGACTGAAAGTTGTTCTCAAATCTTGGGCCAAGTCCCTTCCCAACCCTGCAAAAGAGAGAAAGCAGGCCCAAGACAGACTTGCCCAACATCATGCCCAAAGTGAAGATGTAGAAATCACTAAAGAAGTGTTAGATAAGGAAGTTGAGCTACAACAAATTTTCCATAAAGCTTGCCTTTCGGAGGAAGAGCATTGGAGACAAAAGTCTAGGAGCTTATGGCTTAAAGCGGGAGACAGAAACTCTGCCTTCTTCCACAAACAAGCTCAAGCTAGAAAGAGCTTCAACTCTATTGCAGAAATCAAGGAAGGAAACTCGACTCGCAAAGATTTTGGGAGCATCAAGAAAGCAGCTTTCAATCACTTCAAAAATCTGTACAATGAAGAAGGAGTGACTGACCCAAACTCCAAATTCCTGGAGGCGGTTCCTCCTAAGCTCTCCCCTTTAATGAATCAACACCTTGAAGCTAAGATCACTATAAAAGAAATAAAAGATGCTCTCACTGGCATGGAGCCCAACAAAGCCCCAGGCCCGGATGGCTACACTGCGAGATTCCTCCAAACCTATTGGCAGATAGTGGAGAAAGACCTCTACAAAATGATGTTGAAATCTCAAAATTGTCAGAAAATAGGGGGCAGCACTAACTCTGCCTTCCTTGCCCTCATTCCCAAGGAAAAGGGCGCAAAGGCATTCAATCGGTTGCGCCCCATCTCTCTTTGTAACATTGGATATAAATTAATCACAAAGGTGATCGCAAATAGACTAAAAGGCATCCTCCTCAACATCATTCCGGAGAATCAAGGTGGGTTTGTTCAGGGGAGACAGCTTGCTGACAATTTCATCCTAGTTCAAGAGGCGATTCATTCGAGTCAACAGCGCAAAGAGAAAGGTATGGTAATTAAACTAGACTTGGAAAATGCTTTTGATTGTGTTAGACTTCGTTTTCTTTGGGAAGTCTTGCATAAATTTGGCTTTGGAACGAGCTTTATCAATTGGATTCGAGCTTGTATAGTCGATCCCTGGATCGCTCCCTTGGTGAACGGAAGAGCTGCTAACTTTTTCAGAGCTTCAAGAGGGCTTAGGCAGGGTTGCCCCCTCTCTTCGCTTCTCTTTGTCCTCCATGTTTCTGTCCTGAGTTTCTATCTAGATCAGAAACTGGTTGATCAAGAGATCATGGGGCTCAACATTGTCAGAGGGGTTAAAAATGTAAATCACACACTGTTTTCTGATGATACCCTCTTGTTAGGGGCTGCCTCTATCCGTTCTGCCTTAAGGTTCAAGGAAGTTTTGGACGATTACAGTGAAGCTACAGGCAACAGTTTAAACAAAGGTAAATGCAAAGTCTTTTGTTGGAATATCTCTGCCTCCATTCTCTCTGCCATCTCCAGAATTCTTGGCTTTTCTGCCTCCCTCAGTTGGTTGTCTTTTACCTATTTGGGCCTTCCTATCTTCCGTAAATTGGCTTACAGCAGAGACTGGATCCCTCTGTTGGATAAATTCAAGGAAAAAATTCAAGCATGGGGATTCTCATGGTTAAATCTCGTCGGCAAAACTGTTCTCATCAAATTCGTTCTCAGTAGTCTCGCCATCTTTCAATTCTCTGTAATCCTATCTCCTATTGGCATCATCAAGAAAATGGAAGCCTTCATACGCAAATTCTTCTGGAAAGGTGGCAATCACAATGACAGGAAAATCCCTTTGGTAAGCTGGGATAAAATTTGTAAGCCTATGAATGAAGGAGGCCTAAATTTCAAAGATCTCAGTCTCCAAAATACAGCCATGGGAGCTAAGATTTTCTGGAGAATCATTGGTCCTCACCCAGGCTGGGCGCAAAGAGCTTTATGGAGGAATTACTTCACGGGGACGCGAAAAAGATGTCTGGACAATCCACTGCCCACCACTGGATCGCAACTTGTTAAACTCTGTCACAAAGCAGCTCCTTTAATTAAACACAGAGCGTATTGGATACCTGGAAATGGTAAAGAAGTCAAGATATGGGATGACATCATCATGATGCATCCCCCACTGTCTAGCTTTAGTTCACTGCAAGCGCTACGATCGTGGTTGGACAGAGCTGGCTACGTTACACTATGGGACATTTCGCTGTGGGCTGGCAGCAATTGGCTGCGTTGGAAGCTACCGCATGTTCCCCCTGAGATGAATCAAGAACGCAATCTATTCCTCACGCTGTTGAATGGTAAGGCGCCTCTGCGCGTTGGGAGGAAGGACGCTCGTGGTTGGGGGGGCGTCCCAGGGTTGTACACAGTAGCGCAGGGGTACAAAAATCTACAAGAGCGTCCACACGTCCCTCTAGACCCTGCTGTATGGAAGGGTCTTTGGAAATACAAGACCGTGCCAAAGGTGGATTCCTTTTGTTGGTTGTTATGCCACAAAGGAATTCTTACATAAGACAGGTTGAAGAAGAAAGGCTTTCAAGGTCCCTCACGCTGCCATTTGTGCTGTGACAGTGAAGAAAACACTTAGCACATTATGTTAGACTGCAAATACTCAAAAGAAATCTGGCAGAATCTCTCGAGCCATTGGAAAATAGTTTTCACCTTACCATTAACTATCTCTGATTTATTTTCAAACTGGCGAAACTTCTATCCAGAATCGCTCCCAAAAAACAAAAGTTTTAACGCTGCATAGCTCTCCTTGCCAAAGTTTATCTGCTGGCAAATTTGGCTTGAGAGAAATAGAAGAGTCTTCAGAGATGAAAGCTTAAAACCGCAGTTCACCATCATCAAAATAAAAAGCCTATGGAAAGAAAGTTTGGGTGAGCACTTGTCGAACTCGAATCTAAGTCAGCAGGACTTAGACTGGGGCACTTCGTTGGATCTCCAATTCTCTGGAGAATCAAGGCATCATAAAGATACAAAAGAGTGGAAATTTAGAGGGAAGGAGAACGAACTATCTGATTTGCTCATCATGCAATCCAGATTCACTCTGTTCTTCAATGGGGCAGCAAAAGGTAACCCCGGATTGGCTGGGGCAGGAGGAATTATAAAGAACAAGGACAGCAGAATTGTGACTAAGTTCGCTTGGGGATTAGGGCAATCCACCAGCATCCAAGCTGAAGCCTTGGCACTTTTGCAAGGTCTCAAACAAGCCAAGGCCATTGGCCTAACAGATGTAAATATTATAGGAGACTCTCAGTCCATTATTAAAGTCTTATTGGAGGATTCCTCTCCTATAGATCTTAGATTGGCAAGAGTGGTCTCAAGAATCAAAATTCTGGTGAAATCTCTTAAGATTGCAAATTTCCTTCATGTTTTGAGGGGGAATAATAAAGAAGCTGACCTGGAAGCCAACAGAGCGGTGCCACTTCCCGCTGGCTCTCTCTTGAAAGACGGAATTGAGGAGTGGGATTCCATACCATAAAATTGATTCATGTTTTACTGCATTATACTAAAACAGTTTGTTTGTATATTCAAGATAGGAAAATTAACGAAGATAGATTCTCTAGTTTCGAGTAAGAAACGTGGGTTTCCAAATTTTGGGGCCTATGAACAGCTAGTGGAAGAAAGTCCAAGGGCTTTGCCCGACTTATTGTAACCGGTGAAAGGCATTTTGGCCAAATATCTAATATAAATCCATACCATTTTTGTAAAAAAAAAAATAAGCCATTTATTAAAAAAAACACCTCACCACTGACTTAACTAACTTAAGCTTTTAGAAATAGGATTAAAAAAATTACATAGAGGAAAAGTTTTTACGATGCTCCTGCATCATACACCCAAGCTTCAAATTGTTCATAGTCTCTTGTTTATGAGGCTTCCTTCTACTGCTTTTATGTAATAATGCAGTAGATACCCAATGCTTCTTCTTTGGGTGGTTTCCCCATTTATGAAATCCTCTCATCCATTCCTTCCTACATAAGTTTATTGAATGCAGTTGAACTTTCCACCATTGACATGGAACATGATTTTTCCTCAATTGTTTGTCCTTGATTGGGCAAATCCTTCCTTTAATTATCCAAGTAATTAAAATCCATAGAACTACAAGGATCAATTGAGACCATGCATGTTGGTTTTGCTGTCCCGCAATGTCTTTCTGTTCAAGACTCCTTCCTCCCTTATCATTTGTAGCATTGTTTTCAAACTTTTCCTGTTCACAGTTCTCCAATACTGTGAATTGTTGTTTATTAAGTTGAATCTCCTCTGTCATAATTATTTTTGCCATGCAAAGTACTGTTGATTTTATATTTTCCAGTTTATGAAACATTTCATCTTCGAAATTACATGAATTCTTATTTGTGGAAGGTAGATTGGTCACCTCTACTTCTGTTGATTGTTCCTGATTTTTAATTTTTTCACTGTTGGTAACCAATTGTTTCTCTCTCATTAACAATATGTTTGGATCCGCTACCTTTCTAGTACCTTTAGTTTTTATAGGTACTAACACGTTTTTTTCCATCCTTCTCAAAACTATAAGTGTTCATCCTACCATCATACTTCACCCTTCTATCATACTTCCAGGGTCTTCCAAGCAAGACATGTCAAGTGTCCATCTGCACAATTTCACAAAGAACTCGTTCTTTGTATTTTCCAATTTGGAACTCCACCTGACCTGTTCATTCACTAACCTTTGTTGCCCCTTTTGTAGCCATGAAACTATGGTGCAGAATGTGGCATTTTATCTAGCTGCAACTTCTCCACCATCTCTATAGAGACCAAATTATCAGTACTTCCATTATCAATAATTAATTTGGAACATTTATCTTTTGCCTTGCATGTCATCCTGAATAAGCTTCTTCTTTGCACAAGTTCATTTGCATCAAACGCTTGTTTCAACAACAAAGTTTCTCCTTCTTCTGGTGGGTTGACACATTCTTCCACTACTTTTGGAGGTTCAGGTTCTAACTCAGTTTGTGCTAATTGTATCCCTTTTTGTTTTCCAACTTTTTATGCACATTCAGATGAATAATGTCCCAACTGTGCACAAGTGAAACATCTCACCTGATCTCTGCTTCTGCCTCCACCCCTTGAAGGAGTTCTCCTTCCTCTAGCATCGCTAGTTTTCTCGGGTTGTGACCGCTGGTTTGAGCTGCTCACTTCTTCCTTTTGCTGCTTCTCTTTTGTCTCGACACTTCTTACCCTTATTTTCTGACCTTGTTTTCTCATCAACTTTTCCTCAACCTTCAATACAACCTGGTATGCTTCCTCCACGGATCTCAAAGACATTAAACTTAATTCATCTTGAATATCAAACCTTAATCCATTGATATACCTGGAAACTCTCTCAGGTGTATCTTCTATTTATCCCGATCTAATATTTACTTCATAAAATTCCTCCATATACTCCCTAACAATCATCATCTTTTGCTTAAGATTTTGTATCTTTATAAACAAAATTAATTGATAATATTTGGGAAGGAACTTAATTTTCAGTTTAGTAGTCATCCTACTCCAACTCTTTATCTTGACATTTTTTTCAAGACCCTTTCTTCTTGCACTCCATCCCACCATAAAGCAACATGTCCTCTCAACTTCGTAACAACAAATCTAACTTGCTTGTCTTCTAGCACCTCTGCATACTCAAAATGCTTATTCATGGAATTAAACCAATATGTTAATTCTTCTGGATCTAAACTGCCATTGTATGTAGGTACTTCTACCTTTGACTCGAAACTTGTACCAAAAATTGACTTTAGAAATCTAATTTCTGGGGGTTCTTCAACTCTCTCTCCTTCTTCTTCTTCACTGGTATCCCCTATGTGACAATGATGTCTGGTAGCCTACATGGCTTCTAGCCTTCATCGAAGAGTTATTACTTCATCTCTCAATTCTGCATTTACAGTTGGTCAACCTCTTCCTTGACCTCTACCTCTTCCAATTGTCAATGCCATTTCACAATAAATAAATCAATTTCAATAAAAAATCAAATTTCTTTTTCCCCTTTCCAGAAAGCAACGTACTACTCTGATACCAAATTGATGCCGAGGATTACCAACCAACCCTCATTTAAACATAATAAAATAAAACTAAAAAAAATAAAAATTTGACCTTCAACGAAGAATGTTATCGACCTTTACAAAAAATATATGAAATCAAAATCTGATTTCAACATTGGGGGGATACCATACTACAACATGTCTTATAACACAAAAAAAACAATACATGGAGGTCAACCTCAACAACACCTTCCTCATACGCTCTAATCAAATCCTCTATAACTGCGATATGCGATGGCGTTAAAACTTTATTCCTCCACGTAATCCATCGCTCATTAATCACAAGGCTATCTCTTACTTAGTGTTAACGTCGAGGGAGAAATTGTTTGACACTATGTTTTGGTTAAAGCTAGAGTGTATGTACATGTCAAGCTATAATTAACTAAATTATTATGCTCAACGATCATATGATTCTCCAAATTACCTTTATGCTGAGTTCTACAAGAAATCAAGTCGAATCTCAACCACTCTAACACGTTCAATCCACATGTAGTAGTAATTACAATCAAAATAAAGCGCACCAAACAAATTCCAGAGAACTACCACTCTACACTTCCTTTTGTCATCGTAGGCAATGATTATTATATTATTGTGGCCACAATTTAGGTTACAGCAATATTTATTTCAGATCCATAATAATAGGATTTAGCACACTAAAATAAGAAAACAAATCCTAACAACAGATAAATTCCAATCTCCGGATGATTAGAAGCATAATTTGGAAAAAAACACCTCATCACTCACTTAACTAACTTAAGCTTCTAGAAATAGGATAAAAAAAATTTACATGGAGGAAAAAAAAATTACGATGCTCTTGCATCATGTTGACTTTAATCAGGAGTCAAACCCCTTGTTTTCTTCACGATGGATCCTGACTGGTGACAAGCCCAATCGCCGGATCGGGCCTCGCCTAAGTCGAGGGTTAGGATTGACTTCTTTCCCTTGTGTGATATGTATTTTTTCTTTGGCCCAAATGTCGTTCTACCAGTTGACTAACCATGAGATAAGGTTTATGTGGACAACAACCATTGCATATGACTCTCAAATCTCACCACCTTTAATCCCATGATCAACAACCAACACTATGGAAAAGAAACGTAAAAACACAAACAAAACAAGCTTTGGAGACAAAATTAAACACATATATATTTAACATGCCAGAACACTTAGATTAACATAAACAAATTTTTTTATAGACCACGACCCTCTGGACCTGACGACCTCTTGGCCTGGATTTATATTATGGTACTGGCCGCTACTTCCTGACACTTGCAGGCTGGATATATATAATAAAATAAATCCTAAACAACCTAATAGAACAACAATATCGTCCCTGCTAGCTAATGCCTTCTAGTGGCTTCTAAAACAATTAAAAATTACTTAAACCAAAGGAAATCGTGTCCTCTCTCTTTGGTTGCCACAACATCCTTCTGGAAGCTTTAAAAAAAATCAAATCTGGTCTGGGTGGGGTCGATGCTCCCACATCACAATCCCACAACAAATTCCAACAATATGTCGATCAATTGATTGGATTTGGAAATCTTTGATTCTAGAGGAATGTTTGCCATTGTAGAGGTAAACCATTGCGCACGACAATCAACTAGAAGAGCAAGCCTCCACTGCTCACCAATTTCCACTTGTAACAATAGGACATTGCAGCGCTGAGGAACCTAGCCATTCCTTCAGTAACCACGTCTAGGCCATTGCCTTGTGTTAGTGTGGTTCGAGGCATCCATATTTAGATCGAGATCTTGTCGACACCAATGAAGAGACAATCAAGAGATACAGATGGGCGTCAATATTCCCATTGCAAATTGAATGTATCTCGTTATCCAAGGATCTTCTCATCATCACTTGTCCCTAATGAATTAACTTCATATGCCACTTGCTACTCATGCTCGCTGCTTGAGATTGCCATTTGTTACACTGATTGAGACACATGTTTAATGCCTTAAGTCTCCATGGCCAATAAATTAATGTACACCTTATTCCAATACATGCTTCCTCTCATTTTTGAGCTGTGATCCATACAGAAAATGGGATATGTGTTGGATCCGCTGCGCAGGCTGTGAAAATTCCTTAAATGCAATAAATTGGAGATTTATCTTCTAATTGTTAGCAGTTTATTTGTCTTCTGAATTATTATTCGACAAATAACGATAAATTCACTATTGCATTCGTCATAATAAAAAAATTGCGGAAATATAAAAATTGGAACTTAGAAATAGATACACACACACACAAAATATAACACCGTTATTTTTGGACAATTATCCTTGGAAAAACCTCAAAGGGAAAACTAGTGCAACAACTAAGGGTTTTATTATTATTCTTCAGCAATTCAAGAGTACATTGATTTGCTTGCCAATCTGACAAAGCTTCGACAATATTCTACTGGCAAAATAATCTGGAAGACACACTTATCTTCCTTTGCAACCGATCTGACTACTTTTAGCCACTCACACCCATGTCTAGAATTCACACTTCCTTTAGGAATGTGCAGATCTAGTTGAAGGAAAATCGTGCAACCTTAGATACACTTCCAGGCAAGTCGTCTAACCTCCTTCTGCCTCTGAAACCTACTCGCTTTGCCTCTGGGACATTGATCCGACAGCTAGCAACTGAAACGTGGCTCCTCCGACAACTCGCATTGTTGTTTTCAAACTCCTCCACAGATGAATTTTGCCTTCTCTTTCCTGTCTCCAGGACGCTCGAAAATACTGAGGAAAATTCCTCCATACTCCTCTCAAACCTTTGTTGATCCCTCGCTTCGATGCTTCCCCTAGCTTCAACTGTGCCCTTGCTGAATACCTGCGAATGGGTAGTCGAACTACTCCTCAGTAGCTGTTTCTTCTCCAATCCCTTCGACCTGCTCTTATAACTCTCGTTGGAGTTTCAACGACCATCATTTCATCCCAATTGATGGCTAAGATCAATTTGACTTCACCAATAGAAGCCTCTAGAGAAAAATGAAACTTCCTTAATTAATTCCCTTAATTAACCAATTTTCCTAAGTTACACTTAGAAACTTTTTAATTATTGACTAATTAATTTAATTAAGGCATCCCCAAGCCTTTTCTTGTGAAACCTTTTCTCGGTTTTAGAGATCTAGTGTTCCTTAACCTCTTAAACACAAACCGAGAATAGAACACGTCTATTGCTACTATATCCAAAAACTAACACATGCTTGAACCATTATTCTATTGCTAAGGCCTTTGAAAATTATATTATAATAACTTTGATTTTTGCTCATATTTTAGCCTTTGAAAATTATATTATAATAACTTTGATTTTTGCTCATATTTAAAATATGAGTAAGTGTGAAATCAAATTTTATTCTATTTATAATCTTCCTTACTCTATTGTAGCCCTTGTAGCCCTTTTTTTAGCCATTGTGTCTGCTACCATATTCAAGTATTTGCACACATCCATCCATACTCAATATATGTCTTTGTGAAAAATACACAATTAACTAAACATATCTCTTTGCAAAAAAATACACCATTAACATGTATTTTTATTAATTTTAGACATTGCTAATTAACATGTATTTTTATTAATTTTAGACATTGCTATATATATGAAAAATATATAGACATTTCATTAACATTTAAATATTGATTTTATGTATAAATAAGAATTCATATATATGTGATTAATTAATTTAACCTCAATCCTAATGTATATTATTAATGAGAAACCTATCAATCACAAGCTAATTTTTTTTAATAAGTTAAAAAAATCCATACAAATATTGTTTAAAATTATATAAATTTTAAAAAGATTATCAACCAAAAAGTCATGTTTATACTTACACGCACATCGAGGGAATGTCACATCACGAAAAAATGAGTGGTTATAACTTTTTCTATGTGAGGAGGATAAGAAGGATTATTATAATAAAATCATTAAGCGTATTATTATGTGAGTGGGGTTAGATGGATTATAAGAATGAAATCATTAAGGTTATTATTATTTGGATTAAAATATTATGCGCGTAAATTGTATTAAACTAGCATTTGTCTTTAAGGGTTCAAAGGTACATCGAAGGAGTGGACGTTGTGTTAACTCTCGTGCATATTAAAGGGTTTGGTTTCCATTGATCTTAGATCAACGAAGACCCGCAGGCACAAACAAGCTCGATGTTTAAACCAAAATATGTCCCTATAGTTGACCTTGCCGTAATGCCCTAGTGCAAAGGCTAGCCCTGTTGCTTCGGCGGCGCACGACAATGCCCTGGTGCAAAGGCCTGCAGCTCCGGTGACGCACGGTAATGCCCTGGTGCAAAGACTAGCCCTGGTGCAAAGGTACTAACTCACGCAGGTTGATGGAGGTGACGATGCAGGCGTTAAGGAGAGCCTCTCAAATTTGCTCACAATGGTTTCTAACTCCGAAGAAGTTGGATTCAATTCTTCAGTTTCATTTTCATTTTCATTCATCAAATTTTTAATATTTGATTAATGAAATCTTAATAACTTTCAAAAATCATTTATAAAATAATAGCTCCTTCAATTAAAACGGAAATTCAAAATCTTTAAATATGAATAGAGTTTAAGTTTACCATCCTTCGATCCTTTGGAAAAAGCCAATTCTTAACTCAATGTTTGAAATCGATTAAACAAATACCAAGCCATATGACAATAACGCTAACCCCAATTAACGTTAAGAACAAGAGCTTTGTGTTTACGTTTGATTTATATGGGCCCTACGCATCATTCAACTCACACTTATTAATTAGATGTTTACCAAAGCCAAAACCCGCTGGCCATATCTTGCATTATCTTCCGAGCAGCTTAGAAAGCGATTGCCTTTGGATCCTTTACCCATCAAATCGAACGCCAATCACGTTACTTCCACCATAGAAGTTTAGCACATAAAAGTTGGGGGATATGGGCAGTGTTTAAGTGTTGATGTGTCAACAATTAATTGGATTGCGTTATTTTTCTGAATACCACTTCTCAGCTCCAGAGGCACGCGAAACCGGTAGTTTACCCACTCAAAACCGCTTTTCAAAACTTCAATTTCTAATTGCTTTGAACGCCGGGTTTCAACAGAATTTTAATTCGATTCCATTCAGAATTCCATCGCTCCTCTCTAACACGTCTTCCTCTGCATCCAAGCTTGGAATCGACTTCAATTTGCGTTGAAATCGGAATTACTCCACCGCCTTAAGTCAAACAGCAGCGTTTAGTTTGACAACAAACAGAGTTCTTCAATGATTAAAATATATTCGATCTCAAAGGCTATTGCTTGCGTTCTATAGCAGAAGGATCAAAACATGTTTTGATTTCTATCGAACCTCCATACAATATTAACACGCAGATAATTCAAATGATTCAATTTGACACATGCGCATATAAATATCCCTTCTGCTGTTATAAATATGAATCGATCTTGTGAATTCCAACAAATAAATCGAATTCAATACTACCCCTCTTATGCAGAGCCTTAGTATGTCTAAACAAACAGAGATTTGTTTTGCTATGCTCAATTAACAGAATAAATATTTTTGACTTCCTCTAAATTTCACTGAATCGATCCCGGTTGGAGTAGATATGTGCTCTGTCGTTGAATTCCTCCGCAAACAGCCAATTTCAGCATATTTTGTGTCAAGACGACTATTCCAAGCCCAAATTTGATCAATTTGACCTCCAATTGTTCAAAATCGAGCCAGGTTACGAATTCTAACGAGTTTGCGATAAAATTCGTTAGTTCTGAGCTTAAATTCACTGTACCGAGGTTGAATTTCTGGTATTTTTAGCAATTTTCCCCTGCATTTTCTGTAAAGGCCAAATTCGTCAAGTTCAAAGGCAAATTCGTGATATTTTGAAACAGTTTTGCCTTGAATTCCC
This sequence comes from Pinus albicaulis, assembly GCA_034641835.2. NCBI lineage: Eukaryota > Viridiplantae > Streptophyta > Pinopsida > Pinales > Pinaceae > Pinus > Pinus albicaulis. The sequence goes on from CM076577.1 coordinate 798,573,831, forward strand.
TGTAAAGATGAGCGTTGTCGGGCTCGACATTGGGAATGAGAACTGCGTTGTAGCTGTCGCAAAGCAGCGCAACATCGACGTGATTCTCAACGATGAATCCAAGCGGGAAACCTCGGCAATGGTGTGCTTCGGCGATAAGCATCGGTTCCTTGGCACGGCAACGGCGGCCTCTGCAAAGCTAAATCCAAAAACCACCATTACGCAGATCAAGCGTTTAATCGGAAGGAAGTTCCGGGATCAAGAGGTCCAGCACGATCTGGCGTTGTTCCCCTTTCACGCTTCAAAGGCAAAGCAGATTGTAACATGCCTCTTAAAAATGATACGCGAGACACTGTTCAGATTCTGTCAGGAACGACGAATCTGTACAATGTCGCAACGAAAAACCCCACAATATAATACCTTCGGTGTAATTATTGAGTTGTTATTAGTGTGATTTTTTGAAAGTGTTTTTTTTATGTTCTTTTTTTTCTAGTTTATTTTTTCTAAAATACAGCAGGAATTTATTGAAATCGCAAGTTTAATGGGTAATCTGCACAATTGAGGTGCCCTAGGGGTTTTTTAGGCTGTTGAGTCCATATATATAGTCAAAAAACCAGTTTAAATAACACAAATCAAGATTTCACCTCAAATTTTTCCACCGGATTCTAGCACCGGAATCTCCAAAAAGTTGTACTAAAGACAACTCCTTAAACAACTCACGTATATGGTATATTGATGCATGGTAGCATTTATTGTCGAGTGATGATGCATAATAAGAAAGTGTATAGAAAGAAAGAAAGTATTTTTAACGTCCACGAGGCTAAAAATAGCTTATGGGACAGATTGCTTCTCCATCTGGCTCTTGTATTCGGCCCTTTTCCTGTGGAGTTTTACAATACATGCTCCCGACTTCTCGACAAACTCTTTGTTGAATAGATTATCCCAAGAGCTAGCTACCATAATACCTGCGTAATTTTCCCTGGTGTCTTTGAAGGCCTCGCATTCTAAGATGAAATGTTTTTTTGTTTCCACTTTTCCAGAAGAGCAAAAAATGCATACTCTTTCATGCCACATTTCTTTTGGCCTTTTCCAGCGCCCTGTTTCACAACGGAGTTGATGGGAATTAGTCCTTAATTGAGCAATAAGAATTTTAGATCTCCAGGAAATATTGGGTCCTATGTATGCTTTTTGCTGATGATTATGAGTGGGGTTAAACTCTTAAATGTAGTACTTCTTCTTTCTCCCTAGCTCTTTCTCCCAAGTGCTTTTGTGGAACTTATCCATAACAAATTTTTTTATCTATTTACTATTTGTAGGACACATGCTCAGGCAAATACCCCATTTACTAAACAATTCGTTATTTTGCCACATCAAAGTCTTCCTTCTTTTGCACAATCTGTTATTAAACACAACCTTGGGCCATCTACTCTCTTCCATTTGCTCAATTTTTTTCAAATACCTTATGACTCGCACCATAAAAATTGCTTCAATAGGAGCAACCCCTGTTTCAATTAATAGGATAGCATAAGGAAGTACAATTTTAATTTTGAATTTGTTTGTAATCAAACGCTTCTGAATTTTCTCAATTTGTTTCCACTGCATCTCGGTTGTGCTGCTGGCCCATAATTCACAACCGTAGAGAATCACCGGAATCACTAGAAGCCCAAAAAGAGTTAGAGTGGTTTTCCAGTCCCATAGCTCCGCCTCTCTACCCCTGTTTTGAAGAGCATAAAATGCTTCCCAACCCCCCATAGTTCTTTTCTTTCTACAACCCTCCCAACTTAACTTTATGTTGAAGTCAATTCCAGGGTATTTGTAGTCTGCAACTTCTTCCAGAATGTTGCCTTCAAAGTAGAACTCATGCTGGTTATGCTTTCTTTTGTTAGAGAAAACCACTACTTTCGTTTTGCTAATATTGACTTGCATCCGCACCCTTCTACAAAAATGCTCCAGGGAATGTAAGTGCTCTTGCAAACTAAGATACTATTTAGCAATCAGTATAAGGTCATCTGCGTAAAAAAGAAGCCTTATAATGAACTTGCTCAACTAAATACCGTCACCCCCTTCCGAATTTAGCCACTCTTCAAGCTTGTCAATATAAACCAAAAAGGGTAGGAGACAATGGGAAACCTTGCTTGACCCCGATATCGCTTCTAAAACTTTCAGAAATGCCTGCTGAATTTCTAATTTTGACTTTCATCTCTTCATACAGCCTATGCACCACTGCTCTCAAATGCTTGGGAACCTCGAGTTCCTCCATTCTGTGCCAAAGCTTATCCTTAGGAACCGTGTCAAAGGCTTTTCTGAAATCAACAAAGCAACAAAAAACTTCTTCCTTTTTTTCCCAAGCTTTTTCAATGATGTGCCTTAAAGTTATACAATGATTAACTGTGGAATGCTTAGGTCTAAAACTAGCTTGCCCTTTAGCATGTTTATCTCTCTTTTCTGCCCACTTGCTGATTTTATTTTCTATCATGCTTCCAAATAACTTTGCAAACAAGGAGTTTATCATTATGGTTTTGTAATTGGAGGGATTATTGACATCACCACTCTTGAAAAGAGGTATTGCCATACTAGTTGTCCAATTTGCGGGGAACCCCTGCTGTATGATGTTGCTGAAAATTTTTGTGATGTGAGGTGAAAGAATTTTTAAGCCCCACTTTAGATACTCTGCTTGGAGTTCAACTAAGTCTTCTTCTTTTCCAGCACCCAACTCCTTGATACCCATTTCTATCTCTTGCACCGTGAAGAGTTTTGTGTCTGTGCTGACCAAGGTCGGAGGGTCAACCTTGGGATCCTGCTTATACAGTTGTCTTGCATAGTTGAACCATTTAGAAGTGGTAATATTATTTTCAGTTTGCACCTTTTTTAGTTGGAGCTTCTTCCAAAATAATTTGGGGTTATTTTTCCCAAAGAAGATTAGTTCTTCTCTCCTCGACACCATGAAATCACCCTTTTTCTTTCTTAATATATGCTTGTAAGCTTTAAGCTTTATGTTATCTTTGTCTGATTCCTTCCACATTCTCCTTGACTTTTTGCATTCCTCGTCAAACCAAGCATTAACCGGAAAGCAATTTGTTTCAACCTTCTTAATTTTTTCTCTTTTTCACTCAGCAAGTGCGCTTTGAATTAAATTTGTTACTTCGTGACTGTGAAGCCCATGAAATGAGATTTCCTCCTTCTCGAAGAGTCTCTTTAGCATTATTTTGAAGGTATTGCAATTCTCTGTAGTCAAAAGAATTCTACCCTTTGGGGGATTTTGTGGAACACACTGGGTTTTTGACCCTAATTGCTTCTTTCCGGTCCAAGAGAGACTTAAATAGATTGGCTTGTGATCTGATTTTAAGTCCCAAATTTGATCTCCAATCAACAATTCCTCCATTTTTTCACACAAACTATGTGAGACAATTACATAATCTACTACACTTGCTCCATTGTAAGTGTTGCAAGTGAGATTACCGAACTTTAGCCATCTAGTCAAACCATTACAAATGACTAAATTGAAAGCCCCACATAACGTAAGCAATTGTTCTCCAAAGGGATTGCAGCCTTTATCCTCTAAAACTCTTTCCCATTGATGATTACTCTCTTCTATAAGCCAGATAGGGTCACAGTCTTCTTTATAGCAAAGAATGCTAGCTTGCTCACCTGCAGTTTTAGCATTGAAATCCCCAAATTATAAGGACTTCACCTAGTTGAGAATATATTGCAATATCTGCTTTTAAGGATGCAAAGGGGTCTTTGTGGTCAAGCCCTCTACTTGTGTAGATTTTTGAAACTTGCGGCGCAAAGTAGCATGCTGCAATTCGGATGTGATTTCCATTTTCTGATATTTTAAGCCAGGCAAATTGCTTATTTGGGTCTTTTTTTTCTATCTGAATGAAACGACCTTCTTTCTCCCTCACTAATACCATGATACCCCCGTGCCCTTTGCCATTCCCTACTACATTGTTCCACACTACTATCTTCCAGTACCCTTAAAACCAAGGTGTCTTGCACCCTTCATGCTCATGTGTTTCTACCAGGAAAATTATGTCTCTACCTTTTGCAATAGACCCTAACCAAGGTCCTCGTCTCCATGGGTAACCCTTGCAGTTCCAACAAACTAACCTTAAGGAAACTTGGGTACGACTTGCTGGCTATTTGTTTTGACATGCAAGACTCATAGTTGAGTCTTTGTCCATGCTTGCCCATACTGACCTTGCTTCCTCATTTCTTGCTGAAGAGTTTGCTGCCTCTTCTCTGTTATCGTTTTGCTGCCTTGTTTTGGAAGGGGGTCCAAATTGCACTATCACAGCTTTACCTTTATAAATCCATGCTCTTTTTCCCTCATCTCTTGCTGCCCTAACTTTTGTCATTTTGTCCCTCCTTTCTTCTTGTTGTCTTACAGTCAAATCTTCTTCTAGAAAAAACCGAGAACCCCTCAAGAGTTGCTTCTTGCTCAGAATGATCTCTTTATCACGCAAGCTAAGCATGATGAATTTATGGGCCTAGCTTTCTTACTGTTAAGCTTACCTACTCTCCATGCTTGGCCTATTTTTCCCTGCCATTGCAGCTTATCCTTCAAAAAGTCTCTTGCAAGTTCAAGAGTACATTCATTTTTCTCATAATCTTTCACCCCTTTAATAATTATGTTTGTTTCTCTATCTTGCCTTTTCTTTCTTTCTCTATCTTGCATGTTGTCAACGTGAGTGTTTGTTTGTTTCTCCTTCCTTCTTAGCATAATTGCTAATAACTTGAGCCCAGGTTTTAGAGAGTTTTGCAGAATCTCCTTTCCTTTCTTCTCTTGATGTCTCTTCTTGGTTGCCTATTTGAGCAACTGCTTTCCCCTTATCCTGGGATGGTTTCACATTTATCACCTTTGTATTCTCCACTGCAAATTTCATGTTTTTAACCTCTGCCTTCATGCCTTGCCATTCTGTCTTCCCCATGAGGAGAGCTTCTTATAGCAATGCCACTTTCTCCTTCAGAACTTTGTTGCTTTCTGCTAAAGCCTGGTTTTTAGCTGTTATTATATGGATTGTACAATCTCTTTCCTTCTCTTAGCTTCTACTACCTCCAACCTCTTTTTTATATTTAACAGTTCTTTCACATAAATATCAGATGACCAAGTGAGAGGTGTGGATGTGGGACTATATAAGGCAGACTCATCAATGGCTTTTTCCTTTCCTTTTCCTTTGGACTTGTTGTTGCCACATGCTTGTAAAGATGACATGTTTGCATGTTGTTCCTTGTGAAGGACCCGAGTACTTTCCTTTTGAAACCTCTTTTTCCTTGTCTGCTCCCATTTTAGACGAGCTAGTCTTCGTTTTAAAATGCCCCGATACTGTTTGGAATTGACCCAAACCCACCTCTCAGCTTTGGCTGTTGAGGCAATTTTCACTTGCCCCATATCATTTGTTTCCACGGGTTCTAAAGTTTCATGTCCCATTATGATGATGCCCAAAACTGACTCTACAGAAACGATTTCAACACTAAACTCTTGCGCTAAACTTTCTTCTCCACGTGGAACTTCTTCAGACATTAAGTTTTTGTTGCAAGGTGCACCACTAGTGTCTAGATTTGTTAAAAAACAATTGTCATACTTCGTGGCCATGTATGCCTCGCATCCCCCTGTATTGATACGACTAAGCAAAAGAAATGTCAAATTTGAACGAAAGAGTGTAATCCACGCTTAAGCAGAATACAAATACAACCTTTTTTTATGTAAATTACAAATCACATCCCTCTCGTGCGACTCTCCTCCAAGGTGTTGCGACTGTGCGACTAGGTCGCATCCCCCTCATGCGACCGTTCTGCTTGTTGTGACTGTGCAACTGGGTCGCATCCCCCTCGTGTGATCGCTCTTCAACTTGCTACGACTATGTGACTGCGTCACAACCCTCTCATGTGACTGATTTCAGGGTGTTGCGACTGTGCGACTATTTTCAAATCTCCGTGACTTAAGGGGCCTCCTAAGAACCGAACTCGGGACCGCTCATGCAACATTCACTATTCAGAATAGCCCAGTGCCCCCTTAGCTCAGTGTTTATGGATTTGAATGAATGAACGACTGGGTTTGAGAATGCTCAGGTGGGTCGTTGCGCATTTTTTTTCATCGAGTCTAAATTCTAAATTTAAAGAGCCACAAAACAGCTTGTTGGCGCCGTTAATCTTCTTTCCTTCTGCCGGCGATTTATGTAGTTGAAAAGATGTCTCAAACATGCTTTCTTCTTGGCATGGCAGACCTGGATCCCTCAGGGTTGCAGAAGCGTGGTTCAAAACGAGCAGTAAAGTGGGCGCCTCTTGGCCTCCTCGCAATTTCTCGCGCGCTATGAAACAACTAATCAGAAAACGGGAAGCTTGTACAGTGGAAAAGGAAAGATAAAGTATAAGCCATTGCATTAACTGCCAACTTTTATCCTTTTATGTGAACCCTAAATTTATGGAATTAACAACTGAGAATGAAGTCATATTTTCTACAAAACCTCGAACCAGAATGGAAGGGGGGGAAATAATTGGATAAATAATACTGACACTAGACAGGATAGATTCGACTCCGGCAGGATTTCTCATGGGCAACTGAATTTTTCCGCGGTTTTCCCGTTCTGGGCCTCTGCCTGTGGGGATTCTCCAAGCTTGCATAGTTGCGTGAGACCTCATTGCAGACGAGACTGGGAAAATTTGGGCGGGTCACGGTGGATGACCGGTGGGTGTGTGTGTTTGTGTGTAAAGAAAAATCACGAATGATCATATCAAAATAAGATAACTCGTTACATTGTAATGATGAATAATACAAATATAATCGAGAAATATTACCAAAGTATATATGCAATTCAATTTGAAAACCACACTATTTAAATTAGTGATAATTATATATTGTATTTAAGTATAATTATAGAAAATAATATTTATTATATTGAGTGGGCTTAATGGTTAAGAGCATGTGTTTATTCCTAAGAGGTCATAGGTTCAAAACTAGAGGGGTAGAGTATGTATGCCTTCGTAGACTTAGATATCAAATCATTGCACGGATGTGGGCCCCTTGTCCCACAAACAAAGGGGGTCTCATACACCACTTTGGTGTCTGGCTATGCCGTGACCTTAAAATTGGATAATAATATTATTATAATATATACCAAAATTAAATTATTTTAGTATATAAAATAATGAAATTAATTGATTTGTTATGCTTATGTACAAACAAACATAGATCCATCACTCTAGTTTATCTTTTGAGGTGTAATTTTTTTTTTAATGTAAAACTTGAAGAAAGTTTTGCACCTAGAGAGATTTGATCCTTCTTGACACTTGATAGATCTAGGGTTAACATAGATTTATTTTGATTTCACGTGCACACGCGCACACAAACCACAAACCATATGTGAACTCCATGCTGAGTATAAAAATAATTACACATCTCCATTTTGAACAACACACTAACATGATGTTTTAACCATAAGTTTTTTTGTTTAAATCCATTTGCTTTATATAATATATACATAGTTTGACGCTAAGTCAATTGGAAAAATTTGGTACCAGTTAAAATAAATACATGAAACGAGCTTTGCAGGATCACGATGGAAATCCTAATGCCTTTAATCGTCGCCCTGTTCTTGAGAGATTTTCTGCTTCAGGACTATGCCTTTTGCCAGAATCTTCTTCATCTTGTTGCTTTTGTTATAGATTTGGTACATAAGGAAAAAATTAGTTTGCCGCATGGTTCTTCCTGCATCCAAGTTGAGGCCATTTCTCTAAATATCTTGCACTTTGCGGTCTTCGTGAGGCCATTCTATAGTGGAACTTTTTGTATTCAGGTGAAAGAAACTAATCTAGTATCTATGCTTGCTGCCGAAATTGAAGATTGGATAGGAGTTCCTTCCGTATTTATGCGGCTCCTACATAGAGGTAGACAACTTCAGGAAATCAATTTACTTAGAGATTACACCATTACCAAGGATGCTACAATCTACCCAGTTTCAAGAATAAATGGTAGAGCCAAAGGTTGGGGTTCACCCTCTACATCTCAATCTAAGTCCTTTAAGGATGCCATTAAGCCAAGGCTCGTTCATCCGACACCCAAAGAGTTCTTAGGGCATGCCTTCATTGGAGATTAAGCAGAAGATATCCCAACTATCAAAGTGGATCACCCTCAATTTGACGATTCTAGCATGTATTTTTTCCAACATGTCATTATTTGTCGTTTTAATGGGTTTTGGCCATCACCATCTACGCTTTGGGAATGGGTGCATCAGACTTGGACCCTAAATTCATATATGATTTTTTTTGGAAGGGTTTCTTTGTGGTGAAATTTAAAGATATTCAAGATTATCTAAAGGTTTTTAACCAAAGACCCTGGTTTTGGGGCCGATCTGGAATTTTCATTAAGTCATATGGTTTACTGGTTTTAACTCTCTTTCTATGCCATCTATGACCACTCTAGTTTGGGTTAGACTCTCGAATATGCCCCTTCATCTGCTACATCCAGATATCTTAACTAATGTGGGAAACTCACTTGTTTGTTTCATCAAGGTAGACATAGACGATCTTGAGAAGGGTATTGTAACATTTGCTCATACACATGTTGAAATAAATCTCAGTAGAGCATTACCAGATGAAATACTCCTCAACTAGGAGGGAATTATTTTTTCGCAGCCGATGAAAATAAGGCTTTCCGTTGCAGGATCTTTCACCAGGTCAATCATCTTTAGAATCTTGACCCCTCTTCTTAAGGATGCTCTCCTCCTTTGGAAGCCAAGTTTAAGATCTAAGGACAAAAAGATCCAAAAGTTTCAATGGGATCTAAAAATCTACAATGAACCAACAAGATAATCTCAACACCAAAAAAGCTCTTCAATGAAATCGAGTCCTTCAACCTCAACTCAGCCATATGCGGTGACATCTCATCCTTCAGACGTCAGGGTCCATCCCTCGAATGGAGATACAATATATACAATTATGGTCTTAGCTTCGTCAATAACCAAGCACAAATGTTTCCATGAATCAAATCACTCAGATAATGATAAGAAAACAGTTGCAATTGCAGACCCCCTAGAATTGAAATCGACTCAAGGAAATGCAATTGTTATATCCTCTTCATATATTCCTAGCAAATCCTTGGAATGGATTGATGTCCATGAGAAAAAAGGGGAAAAGGACGTTCGAAAAAATCCACGATCATTCCCAAGTTTAATTATCAAGGTAATATTAAATGTATAGGTAATGTCAATTTTAGGGTTTCTTGTTTTCCGAGTTTAGTTTTGGTTGGTTTCCTCAGAGACCAATCAATCCAAATTCCTTAGTTATCATGTAATCTCTGGTTAACTTGTCTTTAGATATTGGATCTAGTGAGGTGAGATTCCCCTTGGGACTGACTATGCCAAATTCTCACTTTGCATGTACATGATTGATGAGAAGATAATACAATTTTTAATTCAAATATACATACATATATATATATATATATATATATATATATATATATATATATAGACAATGAATTATTTTTGTTATTAATAATTTTTAAAATATTATATGCCAAATCTACTTGAGTGGGTCTAATGGTTAAGAGCATGTGTTTCCTCCTAAGAGGTCACAGGTTCAAAACTAGAGCGGGGTAGAGTATGTATGCCTTTGTAGACTTAGCCCCCAAATCGTCCCACAAACAAGGGGGTCTCATACACCAATTTGGTGTCTCCCTTGGCCGTGACCTTAAAATTGGATAATAATAATAATAATAATTAAACATGGAAGAAATAACAATTCTCCTTATATCAACTTATAAATCTACCTCATGCCTTAAATTAGAAAGTGCATATATATATAAAATTCAAAACCTATATGAAATATTTTATTTATAACTTACATTGAAAATTTTCTTTTTATTAATATTTTTTACATCTCACATATAAATTATACATTTCTCTCATAAAAATATAAATATACAATTTATTTTATTTTATTTAAATGCCACATATAAATTATATATCTCTCTCATAAAATAAAAAATATACAATTCATTTTAATTACTTTATCTTTCTCTATATTACATATCACATTGAAATATTATTGAAATATTTTATTTATGATTAATATACCAATATGTTTTTGTTATTAATATGTATATTTTAAAATATTATATATCAATTAAACATAAAATAAATTACACATCTCTTTTTGTATGATATCAATTTTATTTTTAAAGACTGTGTGTCAATTTCATATTGAGTAGTTAATAAATTACAAAACTCTCATAAACTAAAGTTTAGAAAACAATTACAAACTAAATTAGAAATATTTTACTTTCATTTATTTTATCTCTTTATAAGTACTTTATTTATCACCTTAATTTTACATCAACTTTAATTCTCACCTTAATTTTACATCAATTTTTATACTGCTTGTTCGTCATCCTGTTTTGATAATGAACCACACTCGGGTGGTTTGAATGGTTTGAAACGCCTTCTAAATATGCTCATATGTGATTATCACCAAAAGTTTTTATATACATTTTATGGATCACAAAAGCCAAATTCCAAGTAATTATTTTAATATGAATTGAAATATTATTTTATTATTTTACAAATGAGAAAACGTCTCTATATAAATAGTCTAACTAGTAAATGAAATGACTTTTTAGCCAAAATTTTTAATAAGATTGTGATATTTTATTATTTAAAATACACTTTTTAAATGGCATAAATCCATTAAAAGCTTAAAAAACCACTCTATTTTGTCAATTAAACTAAATAAAATTAACCAAAAAAATGTTTGGAAAATAATCATTTTGCCTATTTTGCCTATTAATTACATAGACTACATGTTAAACTATAAATACCTATTGCCATAATAATAAATAATAAATACTAATTATTTTCTTAATATAATATTATTGTTTTATTAAAAAAATACTAGTAATAAATTTCCGCTAGGAGGTCTGGTAAGTTAATAAATAAATAAAACCTCAAACTCATGAGTTTGAATAATGAGTGGAACCATGAAATTTATAAGCTTCACGGTTAAAATATGTAATATAAATAAATAGTATTTAAACTAGCAGTTGCTCATAAAGGTGTAAAGAGAGGTCGATAGGTTTATTTAATTGGAAAAGTTTTATGAAAGATGCATTTGTATGCATGTATTGTATTGCTTTGCATTTTGAAGCACACATTAAAAATAAAAATAATATATAATTTTTTAAAATTACTTGAAGAGACTTGGTCTCTATAGATATAATCCAACTCAAACTTTTTGTGAATTAATAGTTTTCAAATAAACCTTCCTAAAGGGTTACTATCTTCCATTTTTTCATAGTGTTTTCTTTAGAAAAAATAGTTTTTTTGCAAATTAAAAGTTCTCAAATATTTCAATTAATTTTCTTTTAAAAAAAATAAATTGAAAAAACATGTTCTCAAATTATTATTGAAATATTTAATTCACTCAAAGATTTAAAAGTTATAATCTTTTAATTCTTGTAATTTAGTCAATGAAATAAAAAAAAACAATTTAAATTTAACTTTTCTATTTCAAATTTTCTAATTGTTGTAATTAGTTAATAAAATAAAAAGCAATTTAAATTCAACTCTTCTAATTCTTATAATTTATTTAATGAAATAAAAAACAATTTAAATTCAATTCTTCTAATTTTTGTAATTTAGTGAGAATAAAACTTAACTTAGATCTTGCTAGATCTGTAAATCTAAAATTACTATCTATGAAAATAAATTACTAAATCTAAATTAATCTAAGAGTTTAAAAATTAATTTATCTGAAAGAGCATAAGAAATCACTTTAAGTATTTGGTTATTTCCATGCATATTTTTCTGGGCAAGAGTAAACACATTTTTACAATCTATTGGGAGCTATAAACCTCAACTCTATCAAGCAAAGCCTTATTTAATGTGGGGCATCAAACTTTGCTTATTCATACACATGATTGATACTTTATTCCAGCTGCGGTTTGAACATGGATTGTTACTGTGGTGACACCCTGTCTCAACATCTAGACCATATCTCAACAAAAGAAAAAATACTCTAAAGCTTCGGGAGGGAAAATATATTTTTGATCAATGTAAGAATTTATGACAGCGATAAAGTGTGAATATTAAAGAATAACTCATTTTACATTTTATATATACACATACGTACTTGAAATGCTATGGATTCTCAATATTTGACACAAGTCTGTTGAACTAGGTTAGGAAAACAAACACAACCAGTGTTTTTTTGGGTTCTGTCTTTTATATAGTGACGACAAGTGAAACATTACATGAAAGTCGGAATTTATTGAATCAGTTTGACTCACATTTGACCTTGAGTCCGACCAAGTTAGATTTCATATTCTCAAAGAATAGAGTGGAACTTGGAAGTTTGACTCAAGACAAATTAGAATAGTCTGGCGATATTTTTTAAGTTTCTTATGCTTATTTGTTTTTCTGAAAAGACAGTTTTTTTTTTTAGCAAACTAACATTACATTGTAGAGGTTGTACTGAAATCTCATTTTTTGTGGAAACTTTTGGATAAAGAGGGGGCAAAGCTAAAGTAATCGAGGAGTCTACTCTTGCAAGAGTCATCTTCATTTGTATGGATGCTTACTTTATCTAATTCTGAGATTGAGCTGCATTTTAACAATGAAAAATAATTTTGAGATTGAGCTGCACTTTAACAATGAAAACTATCAGTTTTTAACGAATTTTTTGACACTTTCACAGAGAGATGTGATTTTAAGAAGAATATGAGCATAGTTAGAAAAATGAGAACTATCTCACACTTACTTTGTTGTGAAAATGAGTAATGAAACACGCTGATAAGCCCATGGGAGAAAAGGGTATTCAAATCTTGCAAAAAAAGAAAAGTTTATTATGAAAAATACTTAATGTTGGAATGGAATGCATAACTACAGCTACTAAAAAACAGTCAAATTTTAACAAATTATAACAATTAAAAAATAGTGAAATATTAACCACAACAAATAGTGAAATATTAACGACACCAAATAAGAAAAGGTCAAATATTAACCACAACAATAATCTAACAGGCATGTTTTACGAATCCTTAGGTTATACAAATCCTACCACAATACTACCAATACCATGAACTTATTTTGGCATTAAAGAGCAAACCCGGAACAAGAAACCCTGGTTGAAAGATATGAAGATGTATACTTTACAAATAAGAATTTGTGGAAAAAAATCTACGCATAGTTTAAACGACAAATAGCATGTTTGAACATGACAAATAGCATCTTGAATCATATAAGCATGCAACTTCCCTACGGCATACAAAGAAAACCAGTAAATGCATATCAAATTTTTTTTTGGAATTTCTAAAACATGGTACGCATCAATGCTTACCTTCTGATTTGACAAAAGCACAAAATGTAATCTTGGAATTTTTTGTTGAATTCCAAGACCAAACACTAGTAGACTAAGATATCAAAACGAAAATCAATGAAAATCAATGGCACATAACCATAACAGTAGATTAGAACAAAAATTAAGGAGTACCACTACACTTGTGATGAAGATTATTGATATTGTTTCCTCTTCCCCATTCCATTTTCAATGAAAATATTCATACTCAGGAGGATATACATAGAAGAACCCAACACAAAACCTTTCAAAAAATAACAGAGCTCCATACAACTACATTGTTAAGGGCACAGAGACGCTGGAACTCGTAATCAGAAAAACACGCTGAGAAAACACATACTTCTACAATTACGGTACAACATGAATTGTTTGGTCTAAAATAGTTTCTTTGCTTTGCAAATCACTACCTAGCAGGCTACTAAATGCCCTCCATCTTTTATCAATTCTGTGCACTCTGGATTGACCATGGACATTTGCAGGAATTCCCCTTCCAACACTCCATCTTCATCTGCATTAAGCTTATGTTTTCCTGGATTTTTGGACGAAAAAATCAGAGAGGATTCGTTTGAGGAAGTGCCACAACAGCCGACTTGTGTAGGATCGGAAAAGGTAAGACAACTGGTTGCGTTTTCTTCTTCGAAGTCTTCATCTAAATCAAGCAAAGCATCAACTTCTTCAAAATCTTGGTCAAAATAAGAACTAGCAACATCAAATTCCTCAGCATCATATTTGAAGAATTAGAGGGTTAGGAACCAGCTAGATTGTTATTTTTCAATTCATCGCTCTTAGAACTGGAAATAATGCCATGTTTGACATCGGAATTGAGAGAACACAAGGGCAAAGGCAATGCTCTGGTGGCCTTGGCATGATGGTAGCGGTAATGTATTTTCATGGCGAGTGATGGTAGCGGTAGTTAGTTGCAACTATACCAACTGCCTCTCCAACAACACCGGCGGTTTAAATGTCCCGGCGATGCAGATTCTCTGAAATTGCCAGATAATGGAACCAGCTTTGACTGAAATTGCCACCGCAACGAGAGAATGGCGCCACTCTTAAATTCAACAATTAAAATTTTAAGAAATGTGCGCAAAAAAATGACCAGACACATGTCAGGCAGAGATGAAAAGGGTTGACGAAATTGAGTGGTGATCGATTCAAAAGAAAAGGCCTATCGGCCTAATTATAAAATAAAGTGATCGATTCAAAAGAAAAGGCCTATCGGCCTAATTATAAAATAAATAAATTATTTTAATAGGAGTTGTTTACTGAGGTAGAGAAATTGTTTGGATGGCTAAAAGTGGCCGAAATCTTGACAAATTTTTTTAAAGAAATATTCTAGTAGTAGTGTTTGAATTATGTGTTTGATGGTGGAAATAGATTCAGTACTATCAAAAACCTCTAAGGCACCCAAAATATTGAAGTTTGATAGCTATAACTTGGATTTACAAAAATCATTGTCAATTTTTTTTAAAATCTTCCTTGAATTTCCATAATTTTTAGAACAAAAAAGCAATTTATATCTATATAATAAACCATTTTAATATAATTATGTTTATATAATAAATAATTTTAATATATAACCTTTTTTATACGATAGATATTTCAATATATAAATTATTTATTTGTTTTTAAAAACAAGTGTATTGATAATTATTTTATTATAATTTTTTTTACATAAAATAACTATATTTGGTTTCAAATTTTATATGTTTATTTTGAATACTTAATATTTAATTTTTTAGAAGTTAGATTTATCTTTAAGTTGAATATTGTAACATTGTTTATATAATTATTAAGAAATGAATTATATTTTTAAAATGTTTTTTTACAATAAAAATGTACTTTATGGGTTAGGTTTGTAAGTGGATTGACAAAGCTACACTCCTTTAATTATCTGGGTTTTAGGAAGTCTTAGGTTCAGATCCAAGGGCTAGCAAATAATTTCTTTGTATTAGCTGGAGATTTTTATTTCTTTTAAAATAGAATAGGTACTTTTATATTCAAAATCTGGATTTACATGGCCAAAACTGTTTTGACAACATTGCAACAAAACTTACAATAGATTGAGCATATATTTCCAAATCCTAGTACATCCATAATACTATTTTCTTCCATCTACGTGCCTTAAGAACTATAACAAAACACTGAAATTTCCCATATACACGAAAAAAAAAACCCATGATCAAAACATAAAGACAATGCATGAATAAACATTATCCAAAGTTGGACTTCCCTGCTTCCTCGCTATCCTCTTTGCCTCGGTTGCTTGGCTTTGCTCCCGCCTCCCCTTCTCCTTCACGTTTTTGCAGTTGAGCTACAACCTCCTCGGGCAACCCTATAATAATTTCCTTTACCTCACTGAAAATGCTATCATCAGTTAGTTTGATTTGGAGGTCAACAGGCTAGTCTCCATTTTCACTATCTTCCTTTCCAACGATACCTCCACACTTTCAAACTTCTCGTTGATGCACTCAACATTCGTTGCACGATACTTTTCCAACAATTCAACGTGGTGGGTGATGAGATCAACCTACCCATAAGTAATTTAAACAAAAACTCTGTGACCCTCTTCTAGCTGGCCACATCCTCCTCAAGGGAATGCCTATGTTGTGCCTTCTTCGACTCCATGATAGTGTCCTTCCAACCAAGACTACTATCAAACCGACGCTCCAAACTTGCCACGACATATGATTAGGGGGGAGTCTGTGTGTTCTTATATACACCTAATCCCCCCTACTCTTCATTCTCCTCAACTCGTGCCATGATCGCCTGGAGATCTTCAATCGACAGACCCATTAAATGTGCTTGTTGTCCAATGGATCTGCCAAAACACCCTTATAGCCAATTCACTGGATAACGAGACGTTGTCCATTGCTTCACCATTAATTTTCCTGAGGAATACATAGTCCTTCTTCCTCCTTGAGATGATAGATTCTCTGTTTTGTCCATGGGCTTAGTTATTTTATTGTGCATGCCTTCTGAGGTGATGGTCTTGGGAGCCAAAATTACGCCATGCATTGAAATCTCATAGTTCTCTCCCCATTTGCCCTAATTTCCAGTTATGTTTACCTGCATCATCCCTCCATCAACAGATACGAGGATGGCATTAAATTCTCCACTGACCAACATTCTCTTATGGGATGAGTATGTGGCTTATATCCCTCCCACGAGGCTCACACCTGCCATTGTACAAGGTCAGACCACAATTCGCCAACTCTTCGATGGACATGTTGAGGTGCCAGAGGATATGATACAACTCGAATTTTTCAAATTATTTCAGCGGATATTATGTCCTTGCAACAATAGTGAACTTTGTGTCATGTTTGTTAACATTGGTGGGTGAGAGCATCCTTATAACTAATAGGGAGTCCCCTACCACTTTAATTTTATTTACTCCTATGGATATTGCTAAGTCCAACCCTTTCTACAAGGCTAGCAATTTCTCTTTATTGTTGGTTGCCACTCCTAGTCCCCATGCATAACTTATCTCAACTTTTTCTTTGGGGCAATAAAGTACCCCTCCCGCTCCTGCCGCCCCTATAAGAATTGAACTTGAGTGGGCATGTTATCATTAAACCCTCCCAACCACTTGGGATATACTCAATTGACTGCACTAGTTGGAGATTTTTTAACAAGGTGGTTGGATCATATTATGTTAATATGGATTTGGATTTTTGACAAGTATGAATTCAAGTGGTAGCTTGACGTACCTAGGGAGGGTAATATGAGGCCCCTAGGAAGAAGTCCTTACAAGGGAACTAATTGCATTACCTAATGACAAAATAGATGAAGAATCTGAAGTTGAATTAGGGCAAGAAATTAGAGAAACACTTGAAGAAAAATCTTAGGAAGGACATTAAAATGAATAAGAGGTTAAGGCACCACATGTTGATGAATCAAAGAAAGAATAATCTATAGCTAAGGTTGTTGTATGTCGTCACTCACAGGTCATTGAAAGAAAAACAATCGTTAAGGCAAGGAAATGAGTGTGAATAAACTTAATATGGATTGACATCGAACTATTAAAGGAAAATTGTTAATTTTGGGCAGCTAGGTCCAAACTCCATGTTGTACTGCTCAGATGATGATGCCAATATTTTTATTGGATTCCTCTTTCAATGAGGTGCAAGATCGATCTAAAGATCATCTTGATCAGATGAGAAGAAAATTTATTTTGAATTTATTCCACTTATGTGCAAGGTTGGCCAGAATTGTAATGTAGGCTTGGAGCCCCAACAGATGTATCACACACCCTCACAGGTGGATATGTATTGGACATACTTGGGGTTCATTTCATCATCCACTCATCACACACTTCTCTCTTGTGCCTGATTGGTTCGATCATCATTTGGAGGCTTCTCTTCTCACACGTGGGAAAACAACAGCTAGGGTTTCAGTTCAGATCTGTCTAGGGTTTTAGCACAACTTTGACCAACGTTGACTTGGTCAACGCTTGGTCCATTTGACCTCAAACTCTCCCAAAATTTCGATGTCTTCAGTCTGCATTTTTTGGCACAAAAACTGAGGCTAGACATTGACCTTTGACCTGCTGCATTGACTTTCTATTGATGTTGTTCTGCGTTGACTATTGACTGGACAATGTTGACTTTCGTTAACTTTGGGTTGACTTTTGTGGAGTTGTCTTGAGGGTTGTGTGACACTTCTGGTTCGCTGACCATGAGGAGACTTTGCTGGTTGAAGCATCTTGTTGATCGCCGTAATGCACCACAACACATATATTTTGCTAATCAAGTTAATTGAATTTTTGGCTTGTTTTCCGTCGATCTATTGGTATGTTCTATTAGCATTTTACTTTCATGTTTATGTGATTGCTATTTGGTATCGGGTTCAAAGTAAAGTTGCATCACGCATAGAACATATTCGAAAATCTACATGGAATCAGAGCTAAGGTGAAGGCAAAGCCCAATTTTGTGTTAAGATCAATCACCAAAGAAGTAGCATTTGTCAAGGACCCATGGGTACCTCAAATTATAATGGCTTCAAAGCTGATGATAAGTTGTCTGGCAAGTCTGACTATCATGCTTAGAAGATGTCTTTGGACTTGGTCTTGGAAGATCAAGAGGTCATGGACTATGTGCAGGGTAAAATCCAAGAGCCTCCATCATCTGCACCTGTTGCCACCAAGACGAAGTATAAGAAAGGAGAAATCAAAGCTAAGCTGATCATCCGGGATTCCGTCCATAAAATTCTGGTTGCCTACATCTCTGAGCTGGGCACATCTAAGGAGATGTATGATAAGTTGGTCAATATGTTCAGGGCTAACAATGCAAATCAAGTTCTTTTCTTTAAGAACCAATTGAAGAATCTCAAGAAGGGCAGGGATGAATCCATTCAATCTTATTTTATGAAGTTGACTGAAATCATGAATAACCTTCTTGCCATTGGGGAAACAATAGCTGATCTAGAAATGGTTCTCATTGCACTTGGAGGTCTCCCCTCTGAATGACATGTATTCATTACTACCATTCTCAATAATAATGTGATTCCTGATTTTGATGAAGTATTGTCGAGATGCACTCAAGAGGAGACAAGAATGATGGAATATGAAATGAATGTAATGTTGCCTTCACCGCTTATGCTAAGAAGATGAACAATGGTGGTCCGAGGAACCATGGAAGAGCACGGGCCAAAGGAAAGAAAGGAAGATGTTACACATGTAACAAGTTTGGCCACTGTGCTAGAGAATGCCCTAATAGAAGGGATTCTCTAGGGGATGATGACAACAACAACAGGGGGAATGGAAATCAAAGGAACAACAGGTTCAAAGGGAAGAGGAAGGCTCCCTCTGGTCGTAATGAAAATGGGCAACCTTTCAAAAGGTCAAGAAATTTCAGGTATGAAGAATCTAATGTTTTTGACAATGTTAGAAATGAATTCATTCTTGTATCTACCCTCTCTGCTGCATCGCCACCCGACACCTTGGATGTCTGGTTGATTGATAGTGGTGCTTCAAGGCACCTCACTGGTTTTAAAGAAGCCCTCTCTGATTTGATTGAGAAGGATATTAATCTGAAAATTATCCTTGGAGATAATGCCACCTATCCCGTGAAAGGGGCAGGGACTGTGACCCTCCATTTATCTCAAGGTCAAGTCCTCCGTTTGCAAGATGTATTGTATGTACCTCATTTGAAGAAGAACCTTGTGTCTATTTCGGCCATGGAAGACGAAGGTTTCAAGG
The DNA here is from genome assembly GCA_034641835.2 of Pinus albicaulis. NCBI lineage: Eukaryota > Viridiplantae > Streptophyta > Pinopsida > Pinales > Pinaceae > Pinus > Pinus albicaulis. The sequence goes on from CM076577.1 coordinate 798,593,359, forward strand.
TGACATTCGTCAATGGAAGGTACGCATCTAGAAGAAGAGTTTCAAGGAAGCTCTCACTATTGGTTTTAGAGTTGATACACTCTACCAGGGTGAAGGAATTCCATTGGGGGCTATGACATGTGATACAATTCGTCAAACCGAATTATGGCACCGAAGGTTTGGACACCTTCATTACAAAGCCCTTCCCGAAGCAAGGAAGATAGTGACAGGGATGCCCGAATTCAAAAATGATCATGAAGGTGTATGTCAGGGTTCTGCCGAAAGAGAAGTGGAGATATGCCACGATGTCACCTTCAATGAAGATGCTTCCCTCGGGAAAGTGATAAATCTTCCTAGCTCCAAGGAAGATAATGATGAAAGAACATGGAAGTAGGTAGAGTCGAAGGATGAGACGATGCCCAATGTTGAAGGATCGATGGACCCTATTGATCCACCTCGATCAATGAAAAGAAGACTCTCATGGCTTTGGGATACTCTCAAGGATGCCGAGAGACATATGGCCCCAAGAGGGAGATTCCGGGAAAGAAAGAAGAGTACAATTGTACAATCTGAGCCTGGATCATATGAAGAAGCCGTAAAGCATCAAGTCTGTAAGGATGCTATGCACGAAGAGTACGAGTCCATTATGAAGAATGATGTCTGGGATGTGGTCCCGAGACTGGAGGACAAAGATGTTGGCACCTAGAAATGGCTCTTTAAGATCAAGTATGGATCTGATGGTAGTGCTGAAAATTTCAAGGCAAGATTCGTTTCCCGAGGCTTCTCTCAAAAGGAAGAAATAGACTATGATGATATATTTGCACCTGTGGCCCGCTATACCACCATCCAATCTATTATTGCCCTTACTGTTACGCAAGGATGGAGTCTTCATCAGATGGATGTGAATACCGCTTTTCTGCATGGTTCGATAAAGGAAGAGGTGTATGTGGAGCAACCTCTAGGGTTCGAAGTCCAGGATAGAGACTCTCATGTATGCAGGTTGAAGAAAGCCCTCTATGGGTTGAAGCAAGGCCCCAGGGCTTGGTACGAGAGGATAGATAACTACTTGATGAAGTTGGGCTTCACTCGAAGTAATGCTGATCCACACTGTTACTTCAATTCTAGTTCTCTATGTGGACGGTCTCTTCCTAATAGGTGCTGACCCTCTCATTCATCAGTTTAAGAGGGAGCTCGCTTCTAAGTTCGAGATGAAAGACCTAGGACCAATGCATTACTTCCTAGGCTTAGAGGTCTGGCAGAGACCTGGCGAGATTTTCCTCTCTCAAGGAAAATACATTGTGAAGTTGCTGGAGAGATTTGGAATGGTGGACTGTAAGTCTGTGTCGACACCAATGGAGTTCAACTTTAAGAAGCTGAGTGGAAACGTTGCTGGGCCCGTGCTAGCAAATCCTACCGAGTATCGACAAATTGTAGGGGCCCTGATGTTCTTAGTGAACATTTGTTCGGATGTATGTTTTGCAGTGAACACTTTGAGTCAACACATGGTTGATCCTCATAACATTCACTAGGTTGGTGCCAAGAAACTCTTGAGATATCTCTGGGGCACGATAGACCATGGGCTGAGATACACTGGCGGGAGTTTGATACTCCATGGATATATTGATGCCGATTGGGCTGGCAGTGTGGTGGATCGCAAGAGCACATCTGGACGCTGCTTCACACTTGGTTATGCTTCGAGCAGGAAGCAGAAGTCGGTGGCTTTGAGCACCGCTGAGGCCAAATACATTGCATCGTGTATGGCCTGTTGTGAAGCTATTTGGTTGCAAAATCTCTTCAATGAGCTGTCCGGGCATGTGCTAGATACCATCGTTATCCTTTGTGATAGCCAAAGGGGGATTCATTTGTCAGAGAATCCTATGTTCCACGATTGATCCAAGCATATTGATATCTGGTACCATTTTATCCAGTATATGGTACAACGAGGTGTTGTAAGACTCGATCATATAGGAACTGATGAGAAGGTCGCGGATATTCTCACTAAGCCCTTGGGGAAGGTCAAGTTCCTAACCTTCCATGAGAATCTTGGAATCGTGGAATGACCATATGCTGAGGGTCCTGTTGGACGATGATCTTTGGGAGCTCCGGGGGCCTTTGGGGATAACTTCTTGGAGCTATAAGCAAGCACAGGGCTAGGCTTGTCGAAACTTGTTGGTGTGCTTCTGCCCCACCGTGATGATATTGATTTGGTTCACCTCTCTTTGATCTATGCCCCGTATGCATCCTGCCCATGGAGTCCCGGACTCATGGGAAGTACCTCTCATCTTGGCCAATGAGGTGGGAAATGTGGATAGAGACCGATAGCAAGACCGATGGACGCATCGGAGATTGTCGTACTCTCTATATCTAGGATGGCACGTGTCCAACCACTTGATCTGGGATCAAGTCTAGTGAGGTTTCAGACCTCCAACTGACTTCGGGTCAGTTAAACTAACTTCGGGTCAGTATATGACTCTTTTGAGTCCAAGTGAGGTTTTGGACCTCCAACTGACTTTGGGTCAGTTAAACTAACTTCGGGTTAGTATGAGACTCCTTTGAGTCCTATAGAGGTTTCAGACCTCTGAGTTGACTTCCGGTCAGCCAGGAGTGATGTCTTTGTGACTCACCATTTGAAATAAAGAAGCCAACAAAGCAAGATACGACGGGATGACACACGATGTTTGGATGACATAAGTGGATGGGTTCTCCCTAATTGAGAGGGAGTGCTAATTTTTGGCAACTAGGTCCAAAATCCATGTTGTACTGCTCATATGGTGATGCCAATATTTTTATTGGGTTCCTCTTTTGATGAGGTGCAAGATCGATCTAAAGATCATCTTAATCGGATGAGGAGAACATTTATTTTGAATTTATTCCACTTATGTGCAAGGTCGGCTAGAATTGTAATGTAGGCTTGGAGCCCCAACAGATGTGTCACACACCCTCACAGATGGATATATATTGGACAGACTTGGAGTTCATTTCATCATCCACTCATCACACACTTCTCTCTTGTGTCTGATTGGTTCGATCATCATTTGGAGGCTTCTCTTCTCACACGTGGGAAAACAACAACTAGGGTTTCAGCGCTGCTTTGACCAGCATTGACTTTGGTCAACGCTTGGTCCATTTGACCTCAAACTCTCCCAAAATTCTGATTTCTACATTCTGAGTTTTTTGGCACAAAAATCGAGGCTAGACGTTGACCTTTGACCTGTTGCGTTGACTTTCTGTTGCTGATATTCTGCATTGATTGGACAACGTTGACTTTTGTTGACTTTGGGTTGACTTTTGTGGAGCTGTCTTGAGGGTTGTGTGACACTTTTGGTTGGCTAACCGCGAGGAGACTTTGCTGGTTGAAGCATCCTGTTGACCGTCGTAACGCACCACAACACATATATTTTGCTGATCAAGTTAAGTGAATTTTTGGCTTGTCTTCCATCGATCTATTTGTATGTTCTATCAGCATTTTACTTTCATGTTTATGTGATTGCTATTTGTTATCGGGTTCAAAGTAAAGTTGCATCAAGCATATAACATATTCAGAAATTTACAAAAATAGTATGGAGGCATATGGAGGAGGAACAACAATGTATGTAGATATCATAGTAGCATAATGAAGACTTGGATCCCAAAGAGAAACCAAAATCAAGATTGAGGAAATGCCACTATTGGACCCCATGTCCACATTTCACTGGGATGAATTAATTTTAGTGCATGCTACTAATTGGCTACATTGCTTGGTAGGTCATATGATATGATTTCTTTCTTGTTTTAGGATGAAACATGCAAAGGGGTGGGATGTACTGTACCTAGGGAGGTATCTAAGAGGATAATGTATGTAATGTGGTCATAATTATGGAATAGGTCCACTTGGTAGTTGATGGGTAATAAATATGACCATTTTGAAATTAAAATGAAATAATATGATAATAAGAGATAATTGGCATAAACCCCTATGACTATTCATAAGAAAGTATAAAGATAAATAAGTATTATTCTACTTGTGATGTATTGGATTATATTATTTTGTAGCAAACATGGCTTGTGCAGTGGTTCCTTCCATAAGGAGTAATTGATGGTGTTACTCTACCTCAAGGGTTTTTCTTCTCTATATTTCTTATGTTGTTTGTGGTGAATGTTTTGGTGTTTAAGGGCTTCTCTTTGAAGTTTACATTTTATTTTTTCTTGTATCTGTGAAGGTTTATTATATAACAAACAAATCATTAATCTCTACCTTTAGTACTTAAAATAAAGCAATTATGAAGGTTGGACCTCTAAATGGAAATAGAAAAAGTTTTTTTTTTTTTTTTTGGTGCATCTTGCCACTTTAAGCTTAATGTTATAATTATTAATGACACTAATGAAACTAATTGGTGAATTTCTTCCCTATTGGATGTAGGTCTCGAGCCCCCTTTTGGATTAGAGTTGTTTGAGTCATGTCACTGCTTCAACTTGCTTGAAGTGTTGTCTACTTAACTCATAGATTGAACACTTTTTAGTTTGAGTCCCTAACTCAACTCATAGACTAAGCATATTTTAGCTTTTGTGACTAAGTCTTGATGGTATCAATTCCTAAAAATGGTGGCAATGAGATCAATATCGATGTACTAGGCTTAACATGAACATTACTGATTTGGGAGAGATCCACGAGTCACATTTTGTTTTGGTTTGGTAGTTCTCTCCCTTTTTCCTTTATGAAATTTTGGCCTTATGTCATGTATCCTTCCAAGGACTAAATTTTTAACAAACAATACATCTGATTTGCTATCCTCCAAGGGAACAAGATGTTACAAGTTGAAAGAGGATTCCAATGTTTTTGTTAATCTCCTTTGCAATGCCTAAACGAACACCAGTCAAAATTCATTTCAACTCCACTATTGCTACAAGCCTTCTCTGTAAAGGATTGTTGGCCTCCTCCATAACTTTGACCATATCAGTTTTCACTATATTCATAAAAATTGTAATATATTTTTGCTAACTTTCATAGAGAGGGAGAGTGTGGGAATTTGCAAGTTGCCTCACATTGGGTATGTTGTCCCCCCCTCCCCTATAAGCAAGAGTTTGGAAATCCTTTGTCTATGGATGACTTGGTGATAAACATGAAGCATCATAACCATCAACATGTTATAAATGAACATCACATGTAATTTTTGATGGAGCAAAGCAATCTAGATGTCTTATGGGTAGAGCACATATAAAGGCTACGAGGACAACCTAAGTGACCCACTTAATCACAAACATTGGATCAACACTTGATTTGCAAATTAGACTTGATAAACACAATGAACAATCTCAACTTGTTGATGATCAACTTCACATGATGGGACCACGTCCTTGTAGGGATGTTATAGAATTTATTTGTTATTAAATAAAGGGTCTATTTTCATTCAATCCCTATGGTACGATGATGATCAACAATCATGAGAGCCACCATAACCATTAATACCACCCTACTTGGAAAATGTACATACACATAGTTAATTTGTATTTTCATTATCAACCATAAAAAACAAATTGATTTGTATTTTCAGTATCAACCATAAAAATCTCTTGTGATATTATAAATATAATATTAAAGTTAACTTCACAAATTACAAAAAAAAAACTAATTCTATTTGCTAAAATATTCATAATAAATTAATTAATTACTACTAATGACTTACATAAAGCAGCTAAATCCCACATAAATGATATTTAAAACAATTACATTTGTTAAAAAACTGATTTCGGTAATAATCACATATGATCATGAATTGTTGACGTGTTTCGAACCAACCAGTGTGGTTCATCACGGGGACAAGATGAGAAATCAGATCCAGGAGATAGGTTTAAAAAGATGGGGAAAGGATCGGAGAGGATCAACTAGCCATTAAGACATAACAACTAGTTTAATTGAGAGAGGAAAAAATGAACTAACTTATTAAATTATTTTATTGTTATATTATATTTAGATTAGTTATTAATTATAATATTATAATCTCTTATTTAAAACAATAGGGAAAAAATAGGGTTCAATAACATTTATTATTTATTACTACATAAATATAATTTTGAAAAAATAAAAATAAATAAATAAATAAAATATAAAAATAAAAAATAAATAAAAAATAAGGTTAAAAGGGATAATATATATATATATATATATATATATATAATAATAATAATAATAATAATAAAATAATAAAACTAAAAATATTAAATTATTAAAAATAAAAATAAAAATAAAAATAACATGCTTATATTATAAAATATTAATATTAATATTATTTTATTTTTGTATCAGGAGGGAAACCGGTAATGAGAACCATACAACCATAGCTGCCACCCAAGATCACATCGCGCTGAGGGAAATTGGTAACGAGAACCATACAATCATAGCTGCCACCCAAGATCACATCGCGTTGAGGGAAACCGGTAACGAGAACCATACAATCATAGCTGCCACCCAAGATCACATCGCGCTGCTGCTAATGAAAACCCCCCTGGCCGGCATCATTCCCCGCCAACAATACCAAGCAAATTTTCACAAGCTTATGCCTCACGGACTCCCCACGGGGTTTGAACTGGTGACATTTTACAAATGAGTGCCTTAACATAACACATCACCAACAAGCCCCAACCCCGTGGGTATAAAATATTAATATTATTAATCCCCTTAGACCTCATTTTTATTTTATTATTTATTTATTTTTATATTTTATATTGATTTATTTTTTTAAATTTTATTTATTTATTTTTATCTTTTTTTTACCTCATTTATTTATTTATTTTTATTTTTTCAAAATTATATTTATATAATAATAAATGTTATTGAACCTTATTTTTTCCATATTATTTTAAATAAGATATTATAATATTATAATTAAAAACTGATCTAAATATAATATAACAATAAAATAATTTAATAAGTTAGTTCATTTTTCTTCCTCTCAGTCAAACTCGCTGTTATCCCTTAACGGCTAGTTGGATTCTCTCTGATCCTCTCTCCATTTTTTTAAACCTGTCTCCTGGATCTGATTTCTCATCTTGTCCTCGTGATGAACCACATTGGTTGGTTCAATTCATGATCATATGTGATTATTACTGAAAGCAGTTTTTTAACAAATTATAGTCCCCATCTTTTTAAACCTGTCTCGTGAATCTGATTTCTTATCTTATCTTCATGATGAACCACACTTATTGATTCAATTCATGATCATATGTGATTATCACTGAAAAATATATAATTATTAACAAAAACAATTTTAAAAAAAATTATAAATCACAAAGCCATATTCCAAAAAATTTTACATTATCACATTTAAAAATTTCATTAATTTATTTAATTCTTTAATCCTATGATAATCCGTTCCCTCAAAGTAACCAAATAGTTGCTCTAAAACAATCAAATCCAAAAAGAAATAGAGCTAAATATTTCGCGTTAAATTAATTATAATTTTTTTCTAATTGGAAAAGAAACTATAAACTAAACGTGGAGAGAGAGTTTGAGAACTCATGTCTTAAATAACAATGCCACGTGCCAACGACCCTTCTCGTGATTACTTGCTCCACATGATTAGCCTTGCCCCCACACATGGGAAACTTCTTTGAATTCTTATTCCAACTAAACCAACGCTGCGATTCTTACGATCCACTTTTCTCACAAGCACGTCCTGAATGTAACGTAGGGAAGACAATATTGGGACCCCTCCTCCTTCATTGCTCTGTATAGGGTAGGCCTTGAAACATCGAACATGGATACTTAGTCCAAGAAAAACCTAAAATATCACACGACCCAACTTAAAATAATTGAAGGCATAACCACAAGCAAGCAAGCACAGATATCCTTTTGATCTATCTTCTCGTTTCAGTCGGTTAATAATTTCTCTACTTATAAAAGGAAAAGTAGGCCGTCGAGTGCATTTCTTTACATGCTCCTTCCCTCCCTCCCTCCCAAGCCGGTGGTCTGTGTGCGAGCTGATTCATTCAAACCCTTCCCGGACGACGATTGCCGATTGCTGTAGACAGAATAAAACCGTACTTACTCCGAGGGTTTCGAACACGCAATCTCCGAATTCAAACTGTTATGCATGGTCCCGGGAGTCATTCAATGGCTGGCAGGCAGGCGGGCGGGCGGTCCCCCAAATGACCAGGTACGTTGCCACCCCGTCCACGTCACCTTCAATGTGCATGGAAATGTAGCTTTTAATTTAATGTTTAAATCCTTATTTTATTTATTTCCAGATCTCGGCATCGATTCCCGTAGAGGCCGAGTCACAGAATATTTAGTTTAGTTGAATCTTTCTGGCCTGCTCTTCTGTTCTGGATTCTGAGGCGTGTATTGATAATGTCTGTTTTGTACTAGTGATACTTTTATAGCTGCGAATGCACACATTTAAGTATTGTGTTATTATAATAATAAGGGGAGATGCCGAAGATCGGTTGATTTCCTCTCGGTTTTCATTTAGGTGCGTTAAGCATGTAACTGAACATCGAACTGGAGCTGCAGATCCTTGAGAATCGTTGAATCTCACCGGGGCCGGAACCCAAAATCCCATGCATGATATTTCTCACAACGTTAATTTAATGCCGGCGGAATTCTATAAAATGGCCAGGAAATCAAGCGAGGTTGTTCGGTTCGGTGTCAAGCGTAGTGTCGGCGGACCTTTAATCTTCGACGTCCATCATACTGACAAATCTCGGTCTTCGACGTTTTTCTGCGTAGTTCGCAAGATACGTGCATAGTTTGGAAGCCAGTAATTCGATTCAGTGCTGAGGATACCTCTATTTGTCTGAAATTAAAATATTTGAATCTCGCTATGCGTAGTATAGCGTTTATCCGCAGACTGTACGCATTTTGCAGATGTTTTGAAATCTTCATTCGAAGCATACATATTTGGAATATCATTTGAACTGTGAATAATTAATGGAGTGAAACAGTTCATGTTATGGACAATCCTACGCTTATCTTCGTCACTGTAATTGGTTTTCCTTTCTGTGAGGGCCAGTTCATAGTGCCCACACGCTGTGTCGAGGTAAATATGCTTAGAATTGCCAACCGGACACAATATTAAGATAATACCAGGTGAGGGAAGTGGTGCTTAGTCTGCCCCATGACATTGTTACGTTCGAAATCTTTCTTAGGACTGCTACCTTCTAATCGGGTTTGATGGTTCTCTTTATGTCGTAGCTACAAGTCCCGTTTTCTTCTTAGGAGTGGTAGACCAAACGAGCAAATGCTCGGAATCATAAGAAAGGGGTTTTGGGGGTGTTTCGAAGGGAATTGATATGGGGGTTCAGTTGCTTGATCCAGAAATTTTCTTTCCGTAGAGCGAACAAATTGGCTTTATCCTCAGATATTTGGGAGCATAGTGGCCTGATTGTGTGCTTCTTATGTAAGAGTTCAAGCTCATTCTTGTCTTTTTGCTGTCATTCTTAAGATTTTCCCTTTGCCTGATGGATCCGTTCAGGTCAGATGCATAGTGTTCACCAGTGTACAGTAGCCATATAAACCCTTTTGTTTTTGGCAGTCTCGTGGGTCTAAAAGAATATATCGAGGGCCGAGATAGATGCCTTTTTAGTTCAAAAAATTTCATCTTTCAACCAATGAATCAAAGTGGAATGAGGCACTTGAAGCAACAGGACCAAGGATCAGGGTTAATTTGTCTCAGCACCTTGTTGTTTAGAGCTTGAACAATATGTAGTAGCATTCTCTCATAAAAGTCAGAATCTGCTGAAACATAATCTGCATTGCAAAATGACAGCAGAAAATCCGGACTAAGATTCAATTCCTATATAAGAAGCACACAATGAGGCTGCTAGTTTATTTGTTGAGCCAGTGCCATTGCTTCTAACTGATAAACCATGCAATTCTCAACGGATTTATGGTTTTTTTAACATGCATTGAGGCAAGTGGTAGCATGCTTTTCAGTCCCATAGAGTTTTTATTTTGTGTAGAAGATTTAACTTTTAAGCTAACAATCTTCTGTTTAAGAGTAGTGGGATGGAATTACTGGAATGCCCTGCCTTTTCTTGACTTATAGGGTGTCGAGCTTAGACAATGATGCAATTGATTTTTGTATTTTTTCATATTTAGGACCGAATACTGTGAAAATATTTGTGAATTGTATTCCTACTATTTGACTTGCCTATTTCAATTGCAGTGTTGGAGTTTCCAGATTTACAGATGACTCCTAGATTGTATTCTTTAAGGTATAGAAATATTATTAGATATTAGAACTTCGTGTCACCCTTAAGCAAACATCCAAACCTCGGTGTAAACGCATCTGTAGGATATATTAAAGGTGATTGCGACAGGTATTCATTTGGTCTGAGAAGATCATTTGTAGTACATTATGCATTCATATATAGGGTGTAATCCTTTTATTATCATTTTGTCATAAAGGTTTAGGCAGGGGGAACAGGCAATGTGCCAGGGGTAAGCTGAAATACTGTGCTGCAGGGGTAAGCTGAAATACAGTGCTGCTTAAGTAGTCTACTTTGTAGTCAATTGTGATGTGGATATCTTTCTTTGGTGAATACTGAAGATTTCATAATTAAAAATGCATAAGCACACTCATAATTAAGAAGCACAAATTAGCTAGATCTTGTTATTACTCAACTCAAGTATTCAAGCAAATACCCAAATAACAAGGCCAAGGATATATGATAAAGTAGGCAATGTAGCAATAGAAATGGAATAAAAAATAAAAAAATTTGTTAGGCATTTTTTGTGATGGACGAAGATGATAAAAGACAATAAATACAAACAAAATTCAAAAAATGGCAAACACATTAAAGAAATTTGCAAAAGCAAGCAGACACGGAGAGCGACCGAAATACAAATAAAGGTCAACGCAGAGTGAAGATGAGCCAAGAAAGACGGATGAGATTTTTCCCCACGAAAGTTGAATAAGGATAATTTTCGTGAGGATGAAGATACTCCAAAGTCCAAACCATGGATCCCTGAATTGCTCTAGTAATCCAAGGAACTTGATCATGCTTGGCAATAGAGATGAACCTGCAAGGTCGAGTGAGTTAAATTTCTTCAATGTCCAAGCTTACCAACAAGGATAGTGAGCAATGAGCAATAAAAATGTCCATGAAGTAATGTCACTAATGTGACATCACCAAAGGGAAGAAAGCTTGCGAATGCTTCCTATATAGAGTTTAGGGACATACGACAAAGAATTACATATACAATAGTGATGGTTACCCATGTTGTGTTTCATGTGAGCCAAGAGGCCACGAAACAAATAAATGCCCAAAATTGAAGGAAATATTGACACAAAAGCACATGATGATCAAAGTATACAAGGAAATGAAGCAAAAGGAAGCCCCTATACCTATGAGAGCTCAACCCATAGGATATGGAGCAAAAAAATCAAACCATGAGGAGTCACAAAGTGATAACACGACTACAAATATCAATGATAGATCTTTTAGGAAGAAATTTAAGCAACAAACTAAAGGGTAGGACATACATGAAAAAGAATTAGAAGCAAAAGGAGTCAACAAGCAATATCAAAGAGGACCCAAGAACAAAGGATAAGAGAACTTGACTTATTATCATAATTATGAGATTTATGAACATCTGTTGACTAGGTTGGTTGGATACGTACACCTTTTAAATTCTTTAAAAATGTTAACAAGGCTATCAATATTAGCTGGTACAAGTGGAACAGCTCTTCTGGGGATGGGTTTGGTGTCGCAAAGTAATGCCCACGAAGTTAGGAATTGCAGTAATAATCCATTATGGCCATATAAATTGTGTTTATTCTAGTTTTGTTCATTGTTTATTTTGTAATGACTTCACCAATTCCCTTCTTTAAAGTTCTTAAATTTCAGGATTTTAATTTTAAGGAAGCAGAATATTAGTGCGGAGCCTGAGAGATCCAGAACAAAACGACATAAATTATATTTGTACACAAATATCCGAAAACAAGAAATGTTAATTACTGTACTGACTTATCATATGGATCATAGACTTCTGAACTGGTTTCAGGCACCTTTGTACATATATTTTGACACACAACTGCCAGAAGTGTATATTTAACTTGTAAACGAGAGCTCTTCAGGTCCACTGTTTTATAGAATATATTATTTCCAGTTATAAAGAGCTGAACTTCATATCTGCAGAATTGGGATACAATCATGCCAGGGCACACAAGGCATTTTGAAATTGATATGAACAAGCAGGACCATTCTTTCCCGTCTCAGATTTCTAGATGACCCTGGGTAGGCAAATCTCTGGAAGGAACCGGGATTCGGGATTGTCAGAGTTTTCATTATTCAAAGGTTGAGATTCCTTTGATATGTCTCTTGTGTATCTAAAGATTACTGAAATTTCTCATTTGCTTTCTTTGCATAGTTTTTATAATAATAATAATATAATTTCAAAGTCATGGCCTAGCCAGATGCCAAATTGATGTATGAGATCCCCTTGTTAGTCGACAAGGGACCCCTTTTGTCCAGTGATTTGACAAAATGTCCTTACTGAACAACTATTACCTCATTTAGTGTTAAATCCATGAATGATTTTAGTCTGTCGCATCATCCTTTCTAAACAACATTTAACACGTTTGTTGTTCAAGCTTGGGTCAAAAGGCCTTCTTGTGCTGCTTTAGGGTAGTTGTTTATGTGAAACTTTAAGGCATAAATTCTACCTGTGGAGTAATATGCTCCTCAAGTTATACATGAAAGGCTAGCTGTATTCATGCCTTGGTTGTTATCCATATCTGGTACTTGTAGGCTGTAAGTGGTCTGTTCAACGTGTCCTTGTTTTTCTGTAAAGTATTTAATGTTTAGGCTGTGGATTTTCCTTAATGATGCCTTTAGTGGATAAGAGCCTTGGTGGCATTTGTCATCTGTTTATCAACATTAAGTCTCCATTTTTTTATTTATTTATGGGAAACTGTGAATATTGCCATCTTCTCATATGTTGAAATCCCTGTCATATACATTTATTGTTGAGAATTTGGAGGGCTGGAGGTTAATACAAATTCTGTTCTTGATAATTACTTGTGACCTTACTTGTGATACTTATGTTTTCTTCTTCTTTTAGTTTAGTTAATCTTTCATCAAGTCAATTATCAAAATGCACAAGACACAAGAGTTAGGCTCCTAGAGCCAGGGAAAAACCTCTCCCTCTTGGAGAGGAAAACCTGCAAAGAATTCTTCTTATAGATCTTCAACTGACAAGTACCATGACCCAAACGTAGACCCTTGACCTAGATATGCTTTCAAGACGTTGATTCAGCGTCTCCAACCTTGAATCTTCTCTTCACCAAAATACTTAGTTCTGTATCAGCACTGGAGACCTTGATCTTCACCTTGCATATGCTGGTAGTTGAATTGCTTGAACAGTAGGAAGGTAAATCATAGATTTACTTTCCTCACAATGACTGTCTTTTATTCCATCTTCAAATCAACAGCCCTTGACAATAATATATCAGCAACTTATTCTTGCATTAACCTTCTAAAATCTGCTCCTTAAAAACTATCTGCAATCTTGTAGTTGACTGTCTGCAATCTGTCATTGACTATCCGCAGCCTGTTCTTTACTATCTGCTCTGTTTGCTTGAAGATATCCGCACTTATATCCTGTACTGTATACACAATGTATCCTTCCTTTACCACACTGTTATTTCACTTTTATACGCACTGAAGTCTCCCTTTTCTCTGCACTGAAATCTCAGAGATGTCTGCTCCTTTTGTTGTTCCTTACCCGCACTTATATACTTCACATATCCGAACTGTTATCTTATATGTATATCCGCATTAGTTTGAGTGTCATCCGCAAACCTTGCTCACAATTCTTTCTGAGATGGTTCCGTATTCCTGCAGTGATATCTGCAATTCTTACTCTCCAAATGATCTGCAATCTTGCCTTATATATAGTGAACTGTTTTCATTTTTAGGCTGACCATCCAATGTAATTAGGGCGACTTCACCATAGCACATGACTTGTAATTTCTTCCACTTTCCAAGAGGTGTTCTTTCAGCAGCGTTGGAGGTTGTCTTCAATTATATGAGGGCTGTCAAGGTCTTTGGAGCATAAACTAAATCCTTCATGAATATGACACCTAATTACATATATTCCTAGAAGACATAAACCTAATAGACATCAAGAAGAAGTCTATCTACATAATAAAAACTTGCTCATGAAACGCATGAAGCAAGTACACCAAAAATACATTTTATTATCTTTAACATCTTCTTTACATAAATACATAATTACATAGTCAACATGAAGACCGACCTAGTTACGCTTTTTAACATTTATAACTCACTTTTCTGCTCAACCAAAAATTTGACTAGTAGCTGTTTTGATTGCATAGTTCAGTTAGTTGTCTAAATCCTGGATGACTCAGTTTTGGTGAAAGTTTGAGTGGAGTGATTGCGAGCCAATAGATTTGTTGCACTGTTTGTGGTATATATATCCTTGGGTTGACTAATTTCTAGACTGCTGGGTTCGCTGAGAAATGAGCCATGGAACTAGGAATGAATCAAATCGGAATGTTGTCATATAGAAAATCTTGAAGATATTCTTCCAAATATGTCAGGGTTGAGATTTATAACAATTAAATGGTGACATACAAATAGTCATATGTGGGAGTTCAGCTTGTGAGGCTTGAGTGAGACAAACTATTACTTTCCCCTCCTAATCCAAATTCGATGTGTAAACAATTTCCGGCTGGGAGCCAAATGCATTTTCTGATTTTTTCCTATTACTTTTTTAGCATCGTCCCAGGGATTTGAAGGCATTTTTGTGAAGCATCCTAGAATAAGGCTTCATCAAATGACATAATTTAAAATGAACATACACCATTTGATTCTTAACTCGTATAACTACATCATCTATCGATACTCCTAAGCAGAATAGGCACCTGTTTCTTAGACCTTTGTTTGAAACATTATAACCTGCATACAACTTATCTCCTAATTTTAAGGTTGAAGCCTGGAATAAAGTTTATTGGGCCTGTTTTGGAAAGACAACGAACCTGTCTTTGGAACTTTTCTTTCTGTCGTCTATATTTTTATATTTTATAATCTGTGCCATTGTTAAAATTCTTTGTGGTCATCAAAATGAGGTCTCTGTGGCACTAGGTGATTTAGTTGTTTAATGAGTCTGACTTAGTAAAAATAGACAGGAATTCTTCTCAAAGCTCCTTTGTTCCAGGAGAGTACGAATGTAACAACAGATTGCTATTATTAAACGTTTGATTGGTGAAATTATTGTTTCCACAGAGTATATTTCAGATTTTGTTTGGTAGGTTGCACTGTTGGCATTTATGTTAGTATTTGATCTGAAGTACTTCAAAAAAGAATGGTAAGTAGCATATTTTGGCATGCCTTTACATAGATTGTCTTTTTCAGCCTCAATGATTTCTTATATTGATCATTCTAGGATACATATAATCTGTTTCTCATCCCTATGTGTGTTACCATAAGCTAATTAAATTCCCCCAGTAGTCTACTGTGGTTTGTTCACGCTTCAGAGGATCGTGTTTTCAACGTCTACAAAATTATTCCATTGAACTTGAAGCATATTAAAATAGCATTGAATAAAACAACATGAAGTAATTTTAGCATTTTGTTCAAAGGAATAGAAAATGGTAGTTGTCTATCTAAATCGTATATGTAATCTTTGTAATGCAATTTGTCTTTTCTGTCCTTGCTATCTCTTATTTTTGTTGGTCTCATATTCGAATGTGGTGAAAAATTAGGCCTCCTTTGTTTTAGTGACATGCATCTGTTTATGCTATAGTATGCGAGTTCATGAGAGTTCCTTGGTTCAAAACATGATAACAACATGCAACTCATCTGTTTGAGTTAAAAGCAACTTGTAAAGCAGAAATAAAGTTTCTTGGGAGTATTGTGGATAGTCAACAAACCTTCGAGATTTTGGAACTTCCCTTTTGTCATGTTATTGAAATTGCAGAATTTATGTTGTATGATCTGTGTTCTTAGTTACCAGATCCACCTATGTAGGATTGAAGATCTGTATTTCATGGATCTGTATCCAGATCCATAGGATACATTTCTGGTTTGAAGTATCGAAGGATCTTTACAAGATCTGTTTCTCCCCTGCTAGAAGTAGAAACATCAAGCCAGGATCCTCTCAATAAAACCATTCAAAAAGTACAGTTAAAACATTATAAGAAAAACAATGTAAGGGGCCTCTTACTGCTCAACTAGCAGGGGTCCTAAGGGGGGATCCTATAGAGCAACTACTAGGTCAAGGGAAACAATGGAGCAATAGCCCACTGTCACCTCAGCTAAGGCTCCCTCCTCTTTCCTGACTTTCACTGATGGGAAGAGACTCGGTATAAGAGGAATCACAATAATGAAAATGTCAATGAGAGGATGAAGGGTGATTCCCAAGGGCTATTCCTAGAGAGGCTCAATTGTATGGCTTTCTTGCTTGGAGAGCAAGGTGACATGCTCTCTACGAAGCGCTAAGAGGATTCTTGAGGCTAGGGGTTTAAGAATATGTCTTGTCAAGAAGGTTCCTATACCCAAAAATCCTTATGGAGAATTGGCCTTTATGTGATCTTTGTGGAATTAGAGTTGTAAGTTTGTGGGACCACACAGGACCAAGTGGACCCAGAATTAGGTCAAGGATGTGGAGTTGATCAACCAAGGAGGAGCTTGACCTAATTATGGAAGAGAAAATGATCAAATGACAAATTTTCTTTTGAGAATTGAATGCATGATCGAAATGAGGACACTAGCCAAGGGAAACCTAGGGCAAGAAACGATCCTTGAGCTAGGGCTTGTGATATCTCAGGATTCCAGCATCGGATTGAGCTGAAATTTGGAGGACCCCTTGAGAAGACCTCAATGTAGTTATGGACCAATTTTCAAGGGCTTTGGATGGCTACAAATGATTTTGTGTGATGCCTAAGAGACCTTTTGGGGTTAGGCCTAGAATTGGGAAAAGTGAAGAAAGGAGAGGGAAATTTGACCACCAAAAGGATACGAGGATCAATGCCTTATTGCTTGGGCTTAATGGAGTCAAGATACACATAGATCGGGAATTTCGTGAGCTTCAGAGCCCTAATTGATCTTTGCTACCCTCTCTAAGGGCAACAACTAGGTCAATTAGAGATTTATACTTCAAATTTGCCAAAGAGACGAAGTTTCGAGGCTCAAAGCCTATTAGGTGTCTCTAGGAACATTCGCCCACTCCCTTCAAGTACAACACATGCATTAAGTCACTTATTCAAGGTTCCCAGAAGGATTTTACATTTACTTTAACCCATACAAGAATAATGATAACCATAACATGCAGTAAACCAATAAAATAATAAGAATAACATCAAAATTCGACTTACATGAGAGAGAGAGTGTATATCAATTCATTAAATTCGCATTAGAAAGAAGCTCCAAAGACAATAGCGAAAATCCAAACATTATAGCGCATCAAGAAAACTCCAAAAAGTTTACCCAACAAAAAGTGTGAAAATCTCTCAAGAGATACTAATCCAATTCAAGTGATGATGAGAGAAATGAATCATCCTCTCATCTATTTATACATTCCAATAGGGGATTCAAATAGCCTAATTTGTCTTACTTAGCCCCAATTAATAAAATAATGCTCAATAATGACATGACTTGGTGACAAGCCCACCAAGATAGCTCAATAATACAACAATAAGGCCTCTCAATATGACAAAATAGTATACATAATGATTCGTTGGGCCATTGAGAAGGCCTAGTGGAGTCCGAAGTGTGCCAAGTTGAGAGAAAAGGCTCCAAACATAGTGATCAAGGGTTTGGCCCCTTGATATGCAAACAAGTCATATGTGGTGTTCCCAAGTGGGTGTAGGGGCTCTATGGCATCCTCATGGGTTTCCAAGTGTATCAATAATGCTTGTAAACCATCTGTAAGGGCTAGGATGATGACATAAGCCCTCCCTCTGTCTCCTGCAGTGAGACACATCCTCATATGGACCTTGGAACCTCTGCCAAGTGTGTGGTGCAAGTGTGGAGCTAGTTGGGCATGGGGATCTAGGTGTATCATCCTCATCCAAAAGGTGAAACACAAGCAATCTCTGAAGGGCGTTGGGGATCCATGAAGTGCTCTCTGTTATGGTGGAGGCCCATGGCTCTCAATGCTCACCCTACAAGTGCCAATGTGGCTCTCTAAAGGGCTAAGACCTCGTATAGGGTGACCAAACCCCAAATGGAGACCCATCTGCAATCCTCCATAAGATCCAATGTGTCCCATTGCCCTCCAATACAAAAAATCATTAGAATAATTAAGCAACAAAGTTTACAATGTTAATCCAAGTTGTCATTGATGGCAATAGGTTGATGAAGGTTGAAAGACTTAATGATAACATGGAAGATATCATTTGAAGTTCTCCTAATGATGCTGCACTACTATTGAATACATGATGCTATACCTTCATGACCTTGTTGGGTACTATCATGATGACATAGATGTTCTACATGATGATGCTATGACCCTATGATTGATAAGCCAAACAATGGAGAAGACAGATGAAGGAGAAGCCAAGCAATGGAGAAGGCATTCTGTCCTATGCACTTTTTGCACATAAAAATTAAGGATAGTTACAAAGAAAAAATGAATTTTGGCATCTTGGAGGCAACCAATCACAATGAGCCCTAGACCATCTTGTAGAGGATTTTTTCCTCTTTCTAACAAGCCCTCACTTGCCCTAAAACTCCCAGTAGTTGATGAGATACTGAATTTTTAAGTTAAAAAAAAAATATTAATTAATTGTGAGTCGACCTACACTCACACTCTCATGTCGGCCCTTTTCCCCAATAGTCACGTCCTTTCAAAGATGACAAACCACTATAAATATAAAGGTAAAATCATTTGCTTCAGTCAAGAATTTCGGTGATTATCTTAGCAAATAAGGACTGTGGCTTGGTAAAGTGTGAAGCACAGAGAAAGGGAATAGGTTCACATCTCGTGAACCCTTAAGGGAAGAACAACCCAGTTTTCAAGCACAGCAAATGCTACAGGACTGCGGATCGATATATTGTGAAACTTCAGAACAGACACATGTACCAAAGCTCGATTAATTGAAGAAGATAATTGGCTACAGGACTTTGGATCAGTGATACAGAGCTTCGGACCTATTCTCTTTGGACTGTCACAGACCTGTGTTAAGGCTCAGATAACCAAAAACTTCAGACCTGTGGAAATAAGTCAACAAACAGTTTAGACTTATTGTGTGATATCCGTAACACGCTTGGAGGCTCGGACCAGGCTTGTAGCTTGGTACTTGGACCAGAACTTGTTGTTGGGAAGAACTCGGACTTGTTTTGTGGAAGATCATCTCTTGTGGCTCGGATTTATGAACAGACCTACAGTTAACACCTTCCTCGGATCTGTGTTATCCTATTGAATCTTGGACTTTTGGTGTCTAGTTAAGAACAGTTCATACCTCTTTCCAATGGGTACATCTGTAATCATATAAACAATGAGCTCGGTGTTGGACAATGAAGATATTATGAATAATTAAACATTAAACAGTGAAGAATTGTGTCAAGGATGTTCAAGTAAACACTATTCACATTCTCTATTAAAAAAAGACAAAAGGATTGGTGTCCTTGGAGTTGGTGCTCCTAAACACAAGGTTGGTGCCTTGAGAAGATAGGGTTGAAGCCCTAGAGGTTGGAGCCTCATTTAAGTCCAAGTTGGTGATTGGAAATAGGTTGGTGCCTGATTCATTGAAGGGTTGGTGCCCTCACACATCTATTGTACTCAATTATTTGAAAAAGGACTGAAGTCCTTATTAATCCTTAATAATATTATTATTACACACCTCTCTGTTTTTAATTGTGAAGAATCTAACTGGCAAAAATTAACAATTGAAAAGAAATATTGATTCACCCCCCTCTTAGTATTTCCAACGTACAAATCATGGAATCAATGGGGCACTTCATGGTGGCGTGCCCTTCCATAGTGGGCTTTGGCATGTACAAGTGTCTCTAAGCTTAATAAGAGGGTTAACGAAGGACTCTATTAGGTGGTCTCAGCCTTCAAAGAGGGTGACATGTCCATCAAATGGTAGGTGGCATGTGATATAATGATGAGATGGAGTGGAGTCAGAGGAAAAACTACAAGCCACATGTTAGGGAATAAGGGCAACTATAATAGGGGAAGCCCACACTTAGGTATACGAGTGTAGGAGGGAGCAATTGTGGTACATAAGTTACCTGACCTTTGTTTTTCCACTCTTCTTCATATGCCTTTTCTTCATAATTGTTCGGGGCTCTAGGGAATGAGAGCATGATGTGTGGTATATAGTAGTAGTTACCACCTTTTAAGGTGGGGCATTTCAAGTGTTGGGACCAGTGTTGCGAACATCTCGATAACATCTTGATTTTATCTCGAAATCACAATTTTTTGGCCTAGCCGATGTTTGCCAATTTTTATTGATACTTTGATGGTATCTTGATTTTGCCGATGTTTGCCAATTTTTACCGATATTTTCCCAATTGGGACAATCATGGGTTCCTCAATGTGGAGGGGGCTCACCTAGGGCACATAGGAACTAGGGTGATGGCCGTAGATAAGGGGTAGAGCTTATGTTTGGCTTTTGCCCACGTGCTAAATTTGTATGTCCCAACCATCTTCTACATTTTTTGGTACATTTCTTGTTGAGAGTGGCCAAATTATGCTTTTTCTTTTCTTTTAGCTGCATCAACCTCTCGAGTATCGTTCCAGGCCCAACCCAAAGTGTGGATAAGGGGAAGGGGAGGCTAACCTTTTGTGGACCTAGCGGATACATGTGGACCTGGATGGGAAATGTGATGAATGGGGTTATAATGAGTGGAGGGGAGTGATGGATATGGTATCGGGAAGCGGGAGCATGCAGCCAAAATCGAGATTTCCCATGTAGTGCCAACCCTAAAGCCAATAACCAATAAAGGAGATCCCACGGGACTAGGATACAGGCTAACCATCAAATTAGGAAGAGGAGACAAGAGTACATACCTAGCCCACTCTTTCCGCCAAATCCCCCCACCAATCCATGCCCAAAAGTGTCCATGAAAAGTAAACAAAATTACTTAACTATACCAATGAAAAACCATACCTTTGGGGTCCGGAGGCCCACCTTGAAACATACGATCATAACAGATGGGCGAGGGACCACATGTTTGGTTTTCTAGCATCAGATGTGTTCTAGCCTTGAGAATTGGTAGAGAGGTTAGAATACATGCATTCTCCAAAACCCAGAAATCGTTTCCGGAAATTCCATTTAGAGAAATTAGTTTTTAATATTTCCCAAGTCTAAACTTAGGAAATATGATTAATTAAAAGGTATTAATTAAGTCACGATGTGAATCTATTATAATAAGGCATGGATCGAATTCTAGTTAATATTAGCCATCGAATAAGTTTTAATTGTGGCCGTTGATGTCTCATCGAGAGATTATAAGAAGAAACTCAATGAGGCTTGGAGAACACACTTGCAGAGTTCGGTTCAACAGGCAGATCGATTTCCAGAGTAGCAGCACTGAGTTGCTGGAGAGAGAGATAGTGAGCTCGAAGCAGTGAGAGAGGGGTAGGGATAGTAAGGCCGGAGGAAATTTTTCCAGATCCGGTGAGTGCACAGCAGAGAGGCAACGCAGAGCCACGTAGAGGCTGTGCAGTGCTTCAGAGGAGATATGTATTTTTGCTGGGGAGAAGAGTTGATTCAGTGCCAAAAGCCGGAGAGAGAGTCCGGAGACCAAGAGGGTCCATCTTCCAGACAACAACTGATCAGATAACGAGAGAGAAAGTTGTTCCAAGTTGTGGGGACGCAGTGACTGTGCAGAGGCAACGCATCTTGAGCCAAGGTCAGTGTTGGATTGCCAGTGGGAGTGAGATTTTTCTCACTAGACTTTTTGTCAGTTATCTCTTTGTATGGTTTGCTAGATTTAAGCAACCATAGATTTGTACTCAGATTTATTATTACATAATAATCAAACCCTCAGTTGCTGCACCGATTTTCTTGAGTTGGGTTTTTCCGGGGACTTAGTCCAAAAATAACAGTGTTATTTCTGTGTGTGTGCATCTATCTTTCCAACGCTATTTTTTCTTCCGCAATATTTTATTTGTGAAGGCTGCGGCGTATTAGTTTCGATATTTACCGTAGAACACAGTAAATAATTTGTTCAATTTATTTAACAAATAGATGAAACTTAATCAGTTGCTACAGTAAGATTCGGGTTTCCCGATTTTTCACATGGTATCAGAGCGCAGATAGAAGCAGGAAGAACTCAGTTGCAGACAAGAAGAGGGAGATTCGAAGCACTGCATGAGCAGCTGCTCGAAACCTCAATGGCTGCGTAGTCCATTGACTAGGAGGGCTAATTTTGAGGAAAAAATTATTTCTCTGAGAGAGTTGACAAAGAATAAATTTTCCAGATTGAAGATTGTTAGAGGCAGAGGGAGTAACAACATTTTCTTTGAAGAGCAGATCTTCAGTCGGGACGTAGTTTTTTGTAGCAATTTGCTGGTGCAAAATAGCGTCAGGAGGAAGGAAGAGCACACATTGAGGGAATTCTAGCTGGTATATTCAATTTCTCACTGCAGAGCAGCAGTAGTTGTGAGCAGATTTGCCTGCTCCAGTTGGGAGTGCGTAAAGCCTAGCAACAGCTGTGCAGAGGAGAAGAGGAAGAGTTTGACATTTTTGCAGAAATGGCATTAGCAGGGCTGAGAGATCAGGATCGGTTGGATGGCTCGTCTAACTACGTGATTTGGAAGGAAAGGTTTTCTTGTCTTCTAGATGAACACAATCTCGAGGCCTACATTGATATCGTGGTGGATGTACCCACGAATCTAGATCAGTTGAAGGCTTACAAGGAGATGGCGAAAGTGAAGAGGTTGATTCTTGATGGGGTTCGAGATCATGTGGTATCACACATAGCTGGCATAGATACTGCCAAGCAGATGTGGGACGCTCTTGCTACACTATACCAGGTATCCTCTGAGCAGCGAAAGATGTATCTTGAGGAGACACTGAGATGTACCAGGATGCAAAAAGGGGAGCGCATAGACACCTTCCTCAGTAGGCTTCAGGATGTCCGAGATCAACCATCTGCAGTAGAGTCAGCGCCCCAACCTACAGAATTGGTGCGGTTAGCCTTAAACAACGTTTCCAAGGACTGACAGGTCTTCGTCCAGAGTATCTTAGGCAGGGACAAGTTGCCAGATTGGGATAGAATGTGGGCTGATCTGTAGCAGGAGGAGATGAGGTGAGACTTGGTGAAGAGCACCATTAGTGGCAACAGCAGCAGTGGGACGAAGGAAGTGAAGGAAGAGGAGAATGCAGCCCTCACATCAAAAGGGTAGCAGGAGCAACGCAGGAGGAAGAAGGACCTTTCCAAGGTCAAATGCTTCAGATGTGGTGAACTTGGTCCCTGCAACACTCAATGTCCTCTCAGAAATAAGGACAAAGAGGAGAAGCAGGATTAGCAAGCTACATTCGCGAAGATCGAGAGGTTGTCCTCCAGATTGGAGGAAGAGTTTGCCATGATCATCGACATACCTCCAGGAGTGAGGTGGGGTGATTTGGTTTTGTAGCCCCAGAGAGCTACAGGATGGGTAGGATCCTTGAGGTGTCCACCTCTTGGATCAATACCTTGCTACAAGAGCCAATCGCAACAATAGCAGGATGGACCAGTGACAATTGGTGTCGTCAAGTGCCATAGTGACAAATGTCGTAGCTAGTAATGGTCAGAGACTGAACAACACAAAGCAAAAGTGGTAGCAGTGTAGAGTCAGCAACAACGTAGATGCTTCAGTGACAGCACAAAGACTAGCAGCAGTCTGGACTCGGGTGACAGATGCATCATGCTGACCACAGTTGGTTCAGTTTGATGGATATTTCTCAATTACAACTTACAGTAGCAACACATGAGAGACAGTTGTAGATGTTGCAATAACAGCAACAACAGAGTTGTAGTGCAGATGCAGTAGTTGGCAGCAGTTCAGCAGGGTCAGCAACAACACAGATGCAGCGCATATCATAATTGCACATTAGTTGGTGGGCAGTAGTATCCAGACATCAACAACGCAACAGGAGATGGTACAGAGGCAGTGTATTGCAGTTGCAGTACTAGAAAACTTTCCTCGCTAAGAGGGAGTGTTATTTTTTGTAGTATTAGATGTGTTCTAGCCCAAAGATTTGACAGAGAGGTTAGAATACAAACATTCTCCAAAACCCAGAAATTGTTTTTATAAACTTAAGAAAATAATTAATCAATTTTTATAAACTTAGGAAATATGATTAATTAAAAGGTATTAATTAAGTCATGATGTGAATCTTCTAGAAAAAGGCATGGATTGAGTAGCCATCGATTAAGTTTTAATCATGGCCGTTGATGTCTCAACGAGAGATTATAAGAAGAAACTCAATGGGGCTTGGAGAACACACTTGCAAAGTTCGATTTCATTGGCATATCGATTTCCAGAGTAGCAGTATTGAGTTGCTGGAGAGAGAGTTAGTGAGCTCAAAGCAGTGAGAGGGGCAGGGATAGTAAGGCCAGAGGAAGTTTTTCCAGATCCGGTTAGTTCACAACAGAGAGGCAATGAGTGCCACGCAGAGGCAACGTAGTGCTTCAGAGGAGATCCGTATTTTTGCTGGGGAGAAGAGTTGATTTAGTGTCAGAAACCAAAGAAAGGGTTCGGAGGCCAAGAGGGTCCATCTTCCAGACAACAGCTGATCAGATAGCGAGAGGGAAAGCTGTTCCAAGTTGTGGGGACGCAATACTGCGTAGGTTGACGCAGTGACTACGTAGAGGCAACGCAAAGCAACTCATTTTGAGCCAAGATCAGTGTCGGATTGTCAGTGGGAGTGAGATTTTTCTCACTAGGCTTTTTGTCAGTTATTTCTCTGTATGGTTTTCTAGATTTAAGCAACCATAGATTTGTACTCATATTTATTACTCCATAATAATCAAACCCTCAGCTACTGCATCGATTTTCCCGAGTTGGGTTTTTTCAGGGACTTAGTCCAAAAATAATAGTGTTATTTGTGTGTGTGTGCATCCATCTTTCCAGCGCTATTTTTTCTTCCGCAGTATTTTATTTGTGAAGGATGCAGTGTATTAGTCTTGATATTTACTGTAGAACACAGTAAATAATTTGTTCATTTTATTTAACAAATAGAGGAAACTTAATCAGTTGCTACAGTAGGATTCAGGTTTCCCGAATTTTCACACCACATGGCTAGCTTAGGTGGCGAAGACAATGGCACATTGAGCTATCTGGTGGCTGCAAGGGGTTGTCGACTAAGGACCATCTAGGAGAAAAAAATTCTCCTATGCATACTACCCATAGGTGGTGAGTAACAGGGCCTTGAAAGTCTAACTTTTAACTATAAAATAATCCCTCTTCCCATCCTAAAACATGCAAATCTAAGTTTTTCATAGCAGAATGCATTTTTTGAGTTTGTAGAATGTTTTGTAGCAAAATATATTCAAATATCTCAATTTTCTATATTTCTGGTTCATATTTGTTCTATGGAATATTTTTGTTTTCCGAGGAAACCTAGTAGGGAAACCTTTGGGCATTTCCTTGCATTTTGTGGATGGTATGTTATGTAAACCTGTTGGTACCAATTATAGCGCTTGATCTCATAGGGATGTCAAGTGAGGCGTGCAATAGATGCAACAAACCTGGGTGATTGATATTGAAAATAGTAGTGAAAAATTGATTCCTTGATTTGTGCCTTAATTCAAGGAGTCAAATTCGAGTTTCTTCTTTGGCATGCTCGATTTTCTAAAAAAATAGAGTTTCCAAAAAATTAGGATGAGCTATGTAGCAGTTAACTAATGTGTCTTCTAGTGCGAGTTGACTTTGAAAAGGACGAGTGAAAGTCTCTAATTCTAGATCGAGACTTAGGATGAGTTGCATGTCCCACTCAATCCCGAGTTGGATTCCTAAAAATAAGACTTGCTAACTTTAGCCATTCAAATTGCTTTAAAAGGAGGAACGAAGGCACACTTTGTATCATAATTGACAACAGTGTTGTGTGAGCTTGTGAGAGAAAGGTGCCAAGAGTTCTTGTGTGAATTGTTGGAGAGGAAAGCAATTCCTTAAGGAAGTGCACATAGAAATAAGAGGATTTCCTATTTAATAGGGGCTACTAGTGTGCTTGAAAATCAGAGGCAGGATCAAGGATCAAGCAGGTGTTTCAAGCCTGGTCTAAGGCAGTGAGAACCAATGTATTCTCTAGTGAAACAAAGATTGTTTGTAAGAGATCTATTGCTCATTCAGAATTCTTCTTCAATAATATTCTCAATCAAGCAGAGGGTTTTCCTAGTTGGTTTCCCTAGAAAAATTGTGTTGTTCTATTGTGTGATTGTGTATTTATTTATGTTCCTATTCTGCTGCAAATTGAGTTTAGAAATTCTATGTCTGTATGAAAATAAACTTGTTTTCAGATTGTTCATATTAGCAACTGTAGAATTTCGTGGATTTTCTACATGGCATCAAAGCCGTGAACAGAAAAAACACTAGCACGAAGAAAATCAGTTTATTATTTGAGAACATAAATCATTTTTTCAATAGTAGTTCCTTGGACAGGTGGCATGCGGTACCAAGGATTGAGAGCTGATCATTGTCTAGAGGGAGCATCAAACTTCATCTCTTGGGAAGGGAGGATCACGATTGTGTTGAAGGATAATGGGGTAGGAGAATACATCAAGTAGGCGATAACACCACCTCAAGATCCTCAACAATTGGCCCAACATACTAAGAATGATGTCAAGGCTAGGAGGATTATTCTAGAAGGGGTTAAAGATCATATAGTACCTCATATCCATGAGAAGAAGACAACTTATGAAATGTACGATACCATCCTGAAGCTATATTAGAGTACTGGTGATACCAAGAAGCTTGCTCTTAAGGAGAAGCTAAGGAGTATCTGCATTGGTGTGAAGTGAGCAAGGCATTAATAGATCCACCTTTTCATCATCATACTTCAGAGGGAGCATCAAACTTCATCTCTTGGGAAGGGAGGATCACGATTGTGTTGAAGGATAATGGGGTAGGAGAATACATCAAGTAGGCGATAACACCACCTCAAGATCCTCAACAATTGGCCCAACATACTAAGAATGATGTCAAGGCTAGGAGGATTATTCTAGAAGGGGTTAAAGATCATATAGTACCTCATATCCATGAGAAGAAGACAACTTATGAAATGTACGATACCATCCTGAAGCTATATTAGAGTACTGGTGATACCAAGAAGCTTGCTCTTAAGGAGAAGCTAAGGAGTATTCAGATGAAACAAGGTGAGACCATTACCACATGTCGTACTAGATTCACTCAGGTTCGAGATGAACTAGGTGGTGTGGGAGTAGTTGTATTTGATCATGACCTTGTGAATTTTGCCTTACTTGGACTTCACAAGTCTTGGAAAGGGTTCCAGGATGCTGTTAATGTGAGAGAGAACTTTCCCAATTGGGAAAATTTTTGGACTAACTGCATACAGGAAGATATCCGAAGAGGAACCTTAGAAGGGAGATCAGTGAAAACTGAGGATGAGGAGAATTTTGCTCTTGTAGGAAAAGCCAAGGGCAAGAAAGGCAAAGGGAAGGGCGAGTCCAGTCAAAAGGGTGATAAGAAAAAGGATCTAAGTAATATCAAATGCTTCCATTGCCATGATTTTGGACACTGTGCTAATAAGAAGGGGTCGAATAAGGAGCATTTAGCTGAGTTAGCTGAGGTAGATGGATTTGTTTGTTAGTTTGAGAAGGATTTCTCATTGATAGCTTGCACGGTAAGCTCAGTAAGGAGCAACACATGGTATATTTATTTAAGAGCCTCTTTCCATATGACGGAAAACAAGGAGTACTTCAGCCAACTGGAGGAGAAGGATTTGCAAGTGCATATCGAGCTTTGGAGATAATGGCAAGTATGCAACCAAGGGGGTTGGTACTGTCAACTTTGAGGGGAATTCTAGGAACCTTCTCCAACTCAGGGATGTTCTCTATGTTCTAGGGCTGAAGAAGAACCTAGTTTCAGTGGCTACCCTTGAGGACTACATATATGATGTCATCTTCAACAGAGGTAAGGCATACCTCAAGCTTCTGGATCAGTGAAGTAAATAGGTGTGAGGATGAAGAACCTTTATAGGTTGCAGGTGGAGACTTGCACAACCTTGAGCAACAAGGCAAATGGTGAGCAAAGTGTTAGTTTTTGATGGTTGCGTAGCATTGGACAGGTGTTCCAGTCCCGACTTTAGTAAAAAAGGCTTAGAAACACAAGAACTCCAGAACCCATAATTTTTTAACGAGAAAACACCTAGAGATGGTTCAATTAATTTAATTAGTCAATAATTAAATATTTTCTAAGTCTAACTTAGGAAAAGTGATTGATTAATAAGAATTAATTGAGAAAGGTGATATTTCTCTAGAAACTCACATGGATCGACCTAGAGATGATCTTAGCCGTTGATGAGGATTTAATCATGGTTGTTGGTGAGCCAAAAAGAGATTATAAGAGGATGTTGATGGGGTTGGAGCAAGACACACTTGAGATCGATTTTCCTTAGTAGGTTGAGCTATCTCGCAGCAACAACTGAGCAGGGGTGAAGAGTTCGAGCCTGAGGGGAAGCAGAGTTAGTGAGGGGCAAAGATAGTGATTTCGAAGGAAGATCTCCAAGTATGGAGAGGTAGCAACAAGAGGTCGAGTTATTCCACTAGAGGTTGCGCAAGCAACTTCAGAGTGGCAGATCGATTTGGCTGAGTAGGGGGTTGATTTAGCTTCTAGAGGTCGGAAAAAATTTCTAGAGGGTTAGAGGATCACTTCTCTCAACAACAACATGCAAGACGTCAGACTTAGAGGCAGATTTCAAGACTGCGAGTTATAGGCTGCAAAGCATCTACGTAGGGGTTTTGGACGACCAATGTTTTGAGCGGTTTTTTATCGGGATTGTCCATGGAGGAGGGAGAAATTCCCTCAATAATTTTGCCAGATATTCTTGCCGAGGATTCCAATTTTTGGCATCCAGATTGTACTCAAAATTTCATTGTTGCATAAATATAATAAAACCCTCATCTCATGCATTGATTTTCCCGCATTGGGTTTTTTCAGGGACAATTGTACAAAAATAACTGTCAATTTTATTGTGTGTGCTCTCTATATTTCTTAGATTCTAGAATTTTATTTTCCGCAACGTGTTTGTTTGTGAATAATTGCAGTGTGATTTATTCATTATTTTGCTATAACAAAATAAACTGCATAATTAATCAGCTAGAAGAATAAATTTTCAGTTGTTGCAAATTAAGGAAAATTTCACATGGTCTCATAGCAAAGTTGATCACATCGAAAGCTCAGAGGCGGAAGGAAGAATTCATTTAGATTTAGAGTGAGCCTAGTAGAACGATTTCCAGATTTGTGTAAAGCCAACGAGGAAGTTCGAGTTGTTGGGCAGAAGGTTCGATTTTCCAGTGGGAGGTTGTAGGAAAATTTGAATTGCCCAAGAGCAATTCCAACAAGCTGTAGGTGAGCAAATCAACATTGTCGCACAACGAATTCTTGATATGGGCACAGTGGATTTTGCAACATATTTGCAGAGCAGGATCAACGCTGGGCAAGGAAGAGAAAAAGGCACACATTGGAGGAATTTCTTAGAGGATTTCTAGATCCAGTTTACAGGAGGAAATCTGTGATTTCCAGTTGCAGGTAGAAGGAGCAGTAGGTAGATCTACGGATTCCAAGAGGGAGTGCGAGTAGCAGTTCTAACAACCGAGCAAAAAGGAGGAGATTCCTGTTTATTTTCCCAGTTGTGAGTTTTGCAGAAAATGGCCTCAACAAGACTTCAGGATAAGGATAGGCTAGATGGAGCCTCAAATTATTGTATCTGGAAAGAAAGGATGACTTTCCTGCTAGATGAACATGGTCTGAAGATGTATGCAGAGAGATTTGTAGTCGTATCGACAAACCCACAATAGCTAGAGAACTACTATAAGGAGATGGCCAAGACGAAGCAATCAATTCTCGATGGAATTCGAGATCATGTCGTCTTACACATTGCAGTCAAGAATACAACCAAAGAAATGTGGGATGCTCTCATAGCACTCTACCAGAAGCTTTCCAAGAATCATAAGATGTTCAGAAGCTGAGAACCACTAGGATGCATAAGGGAGGAGTTACCCCCTACTTCACTAGGATTCAGGATATCCAGAATGAGCTTGCCGTAGTTGGAGAGAGACCTCAAGACGCTAAGCTGGTGCATTTAGCTATCAAGGAGGAAAGAAGAAGAAGGATCTCTCAAAAATCAAATGCTTCAAGTGTGTTGAGTTTGGTCACTACAATACATTGTGTCCTCAAAGGGAAAAGAAGGAAAAGTAGGAGCAGGCAACAACTTCGGCAGAGATTGACCAGTTGTCCTCCAAGTTAGAGAAAGACTGCGCTTTGTATGTAGCTATACCTCCAGGAGAGAGGTGGGGAGACATTGAGCTCTAGACTCCATAGTTGCGCAAATCTATGCAAGATCCTTCAAGGAGAGCATCGAACAGGTGTTGAGCATCGGACATGTGTTTCCTCTTAGATCAATAGCCTTGCTATAGGGGCCCACAGTATTCAGTAGCAGGTGGATCAGTGTTGAGGATGGCAAAGTCAGATCTTGAGGGATAATTGTAGTACTAGTTGCAGCCAGATGTTGAGGGGCGCAGAGTAGTTGCAGTGCAAACAGTTACTTAGCGGACATTGCAGAGGCTAGTAGGAAGCAACTGCAAAGCAACTCTAGTAGCACAGTTGATTCAGAGATTTGTTCTTAGTTGCAGTAGCAACAAGAACATGAGATCAGTTGTAGCGCAAAGTAGAGTTGTTAGCAGTACAAGGTGTACAGTGCATTGTCAAAAACAATGTAGATGTAGGGTGGTTTAGCTCAAAGTGGTAGATGAATCAGTAGCAGGTTGTCACAGTTGTCAGACATCAGCAACGTGTATGGGAGGATGTTATGAGATCGTCTAGAACACCTTCATCACTAAGAGGGAGTGTTAGTTTTTGATGGTTGGGTAGCATCAGACAGGTGTTCTAGTCTCATCTTTGGTCAGAAAGGCTTAAAAATGCAAGAACTCGAGAATCCAGAAAAACTTTTAGGAGAAAAGACCTAGAGATGGCTCAATGAAGTTAATTAGTCAATAATTAAATATTTCCTAAGTCTAATTTAGGAAGAGTGATTAATTAACAAGAATTAACTGAGAAAGGTGAGATTTTTCTAAAAAATCACATTGATCGACATAGAGATGATCTTAGTCGTTGATGGTGAGCCAAAGAGATTATAAGAGGAGGTCGGTGGGGTTGGAGCAAGACACACTTGAGATCGATTTTCCTTGGTAGATCGAGCTATCTAGCAACAGGAATCGAGTAGGGAAGAAGAGTTCGAGCCAAAGGGGAAGCAAAGTCAGTGAGGGGCAGAGACAGTGATTCCAGAGGAAAATTTCTTGTTCCAGAAAGGCAGCAGCAGGAGGCCGAGTTATTCCATCAGAGGTTGCACAGGTAGCTTCATAGTGGTAGATTGATTTGGCTGAGCATGGGTCGATTCAGCTTCCTAAGGCTAGGAAAATTTTCAAGAGGGTCGGAGGATCACTTCTAGCAGCAACAACAGGCAAGACGTCAGACTCAGAGGCATATTCCAAGAGTGCGAATTATAGGATGCGCAAGGGTTTTGGATGCCCGTTTTTCTGAGTGGTGTTTGCTAGGATTTCTCGTGGAGGAAGGCAAAATTCCCTCAATAATTTTGCCAGATATTCTTGTCGAGGATTGCCAAGTTTTGACATCAGATTGTACTTAGAATTTCATTGCTGCATAATAATAATAAAACCCTCATTTGTTGCATTGGTTTTCCCGCATTGGGTTTTTCCAGGGACAATTGTCCAAAAATAACTATCAATTTTATTCGTGTGTGCTTTATATTTCTCAGTTTTCAATATTTTTTTTCCTTTGCGTTTTAATTTGTGAAGAATTGCAGTGTGATTTATTCGTTATTTTGTCGTAACAAAATAAATTGCATAATTAATCAATTATAAGAATAATTTTTCAGTTGCTGCAATTTAAGGAAAATTTCACACATAATAGAGATATTGGAGAACTTTGGCACAGACGCAAGGGACACTTGCATCATGGGGCACTGTAGATTCTTCAACAAATATCCACAAGATTACAAACATGCAGCTTTGACAAGAACAAAGTGTGCAGGGGATGTACGCTCGGCAAGTATGCCAAGACTTCTTTTCAGGGACAAGATAGCAAAGCCAAAGGTATGTTGGAGTTGGTGCATTCAGATGTATGTGGACCCTTCTCCTATCCTTCTCTTATGAGACACAGGCATTATGTTATTTTCATTGATGATTATTTTCGTAAAACTCGAATTTTCTTTATGAAAAAGAAAGATGAAGTCTTAACCAAGTTCTTGGATTTTAGGGCTTTAGAAAAAATTAGATGGGAAAGAAGAGCAAGTCAGTGGGAAGTGACAATGGGGGAGAATATGTCTCCAATGCCTTCAAGGAGT
The DNA here is from genome assembly GCA_034641835.2 of Pinus albicaulis. Taxonomy (NCBI): domain Eukaryota; kingdom Viridiplantae; phylum Streptophyta; class Pinopsida; order Pinales; family Pinaceae; genus Pinus; species Pinus albicaulis. Next base: position 798,625,821 of record CM076577.1, read on the forward strand.
TGTGCGCAAAAGAGGGCATTAGGAGGGAGCTTATTGCACCCCATAACCCTTAGTAGAATGGGGTGGTTGAGAGGAAGAATCACAGTATTGTTGAAGTGGCCAAGGCCATGTTGTATGATTAGGATTGCCTAGGTTCTTGTGGGCAGAGGCATGCAACATTGCAATATTTCTGCAAAATAGGAGTCCACATAGGGTTCTTGGATGAGTTACACTAGAGGAGGCTTGCATAGCCAGGAAGATTGATGTTTCACACTTTCAGATGTTTGGCATGAGAGTTTATTGCCATAAGTCCAAAGATAACAGGAAGAAGTTGAAGGCCACGCAGAAAAGGGTATTTTCTTGGGGTATAGTGAGACAACTCAGGCATATACGGTGTATCTACAAGGACTCAAGAAGACAGTCTTGAGGTGGGATGTGTGGCTCGAGGAGGACAAAGCCTTGAGGGAGTCCCTCGATAGGGAGCAGACAACAATACCTCAGATGGAGGAGCTACTCGCTCCTAAGGAGGATCACAGACAAAGTCTCAAACTGGTGGGAAAGGCCTGCACAACAAGATGTAGATCTGGATGATGAGGAGAAGAGATCAGGACGAGAGAAGGCAACTACTTAGATGGAGACTCTTGGCACAGGGAGGAAGAAGGCCAAGTGGGCCGAGAGGTTGATTCAGGTGGCCCAGGAGTAGGTTCAAGCTCTTAGCACCATGTTCAGGTAGAGTAGGCAGCCACAAAGGTACATAGGGTATATGGCACTGATGACAAAGTTTCTTACAAGGAGGCAACTTCTTAGCAGGTTTGGCAGGATGCAAGGGTGGAGGAATATTCCTCCATCATGAAGAACGATGTCTGGGACATTGTGTCACGACTTGAGGGCAAATCAGTAGTTGGGTCTAGATGGGTGTACAAGGTAAAGCATGGTGCAAATGGGAGTGTGGAGAAGTACAAGGCCAGGTTTGTGGCTAAGGGCTTCTCACAGATTGAGGGCATAGACTATGATGAGACTTTTGCCCCAGTAGCACGGTATTCATCCATCATGACTATTTTGGCTCTTGCAGCACAGATGGGGTGGAAGATCCACCAAATGGACGTGAGTACAACCTTCCTCAATGGAGTTGTTGAAGAGAAGATGTATATGGAGTAGCCAGAGGGGTTTGAGCAATTCAATAGAGACACACATGGTACACTCTTATTGAGAACTACCTTTGAGGATTGGGCTTTACTAAGAGTGAGGAGGATCCCAACCTGTAGTACATCATGGTTGGAGGGCTTCTGCTCATTCTTGTGCTCTATTTTGACGACCTTATATTGACTGGAGTCAACAACTTAATCCAGGATTGCAAGGAGGACCTTGCAAGGGAGTTTGAGATGAAGGATTTGGGGCTTATGCACTATTTCCTTGGCTTGGAGGTTTGGCAGGGTGATGGTGAGATATTCGTGGGACGGGGGATTTACACTATAAATATTCTTCATATATTTCGTATGCAAGTTTGCAAGCCCATGGCCACGCCTCTAGTCACAAACTAGAGGGAGGTGGATGCTGGAACAACAAAGCGAGTGGATGCTACAATATACAGGCAACTCATCGGGTCGTTGATGTACTTGGTCAACACACGACCTTATATTTGTTTTGTAGTCAACCAGCTGAGTCAGTTCATGTTAGAACCGACCAAAGTTCATTGGGTTGTTGCAAAGCATGTGTTGGGATATCTCAGAGGCACAACAGTTTATGGATTGTGGTACAAACAGGTTGATGGAGTGAGGCTTGAGGGCTTCACATATGCAAATTGGGCAGGGTGCCCCACAGATAGGAAGAGTACTTCAGCATTGGGTTAACAATTGTTTCTTGGTATAGCAAGAAGCATAGATCAATTGCACTCAGTTCAGCAGACGCTGAGTACATGGTTGCTAGTTTGGCAACATGCGAGGCTATTTGGATGAGGAAGTTACTTGTGGGACTTTTTAGACAAAGGATGGAGCCTACCATTATGTACTGTGGTAATCAGAGTTGCATCAAGCTCTCCAAGAACCCATTGTTTCATGATCGCTCAAAGCATATCGAGATTAGGTACCACCATCTCAAAGATTGTGTGCAGAAAGGGATAATGAAGCTACCATACATTCTAATAGAGGAGCAGGCAACATATATCTTGACCAAGGCATTGGCAATAAGCAATTTCACAAAGATAAGTTGGGAGTTGTACAAAATCCCTTCCTCGCTAAGAGGGAGTGTTGAAAATAGTAGCGAGAAATTGATTCCTTGATTTGTGCCTTAATTCAAGGAGTCAAATTCAAGTTTCTTCTTTGGCATGCTCAATTTCCTAAAAATAGGAGTTTCCTAAAAATTAGGACGAGCTATGTAGTAGTTAACTAATGTGTTAAAGTAGAAGGCCGAGTTTACTGTCTTCTAGTGCGAGTTGACTTGGAAAAGGACAAGTGAAAGTCTCTAATTCTAGATTGAGACTTAGGACAAGTTGCATGTCCCACTCAATCATCAATTCGATTCCTAAAAATAAGACGTGCTAACTTTAGCCATTCGAATTGCTTTAAAAGGAGGAACGAAGGCACAATTTGTATCATAATTGAGCACGGGTTTGTGTGAGATTGTGAGCGAAAGGTGCCAAGAGTTCTTGTGCGAATTTTTGGAGAGGAAAGCAATTCCTTAAGGAAGTGCACATAGAAATAGGAGGATTTCTTATTTAATAGGGGCTACTAGTGCGCATGAAAATCAGAGGCAGGATCGGGGAACAAGCAAGTGTTTCAAGCCTAGTCTAAGGCAGTGAGAACCATTGTTTTCTCTAGTGAAACAAAGATTGTTTGTGAGAGATCTATTGCTCATTCTTCTTCAATAATATTCTCAATCAAGTAGAGGGTTTTCCCAGTTGGGTTCCCTAGAAAAATTGTATTGTTCTATTGTGTGATTGTGTATTTATTTATGTTCTTATTCCTCTGCAAATTGAGTAGAGAAATTTTGTGTCTATATGAAAATAAACTCGTTTTCAGATTGTTCATATTAGCAGTTGCAGAATTCATGGATTTTCTATAATTGACCTCAAGTTGTCTTGCATGAAATTCAAAGCATTCAAGACACACATGTGACCTCGAGACTTCTTGAATGAAGGTCAAAGCATTCAACCACTCGAGCTAGCCCATTGGTGTTTTTCTTGGTTGGCTATATTGTTAGTTTTTAAAACCCAACAACTAATTTAGTGAAATTTTAGAAATGAAAGAGCTGAGCTTGAACTTTCAAAAGCATTCATCAAATATACTTAGTTTCCTAACTGAAAATTGCGACAGAAATTAAACTTGAAGACACAAGCACTTAAAATATTAAACATTAGAAATTTAACTAGGAAATCCAACTCGGAAAAACCTGCAACGTATGTGTGTTATTTTATTTCTTCTCAACTAATTGTCCTTTAAAGAAAAAATTACAATAGAAAGGGGAAAACTTACCTTCACTCTCAGCAACTCCTGAAGGTCTCTTTGTGCCCAAACCAGATTGTGCCCTACACTCATAGTTTTCTCCTCCTATGCATGATCCTCTCCACCTGCGCACTGTATTGAATCCGTATGAATCTGTACAACCTTCTGCTTAGGCTTTCTGAGTTGTAAAACTCTGTTTGGCTATGGGAATTACTTGACTGGGAAATCAGAGGCTTGTATGGCTTCTTTCATTCTGCCCTATTGAGCTGGTAATGAAGCCCTATCGCTGAGTAACGTTGTCACAACAACTAAGAAGAACAAACAACACTATTTTGGTGCACAAGTCAAACTGCCCACCAACTACATTATCTCCCCTATACAACTCAACTTGGGCTCCACAAAGCACTCATGAGGCTGTGGATACTTTAAAATAATAGGCTGGCACAAATTATAAATTGACTTTAGGAAAAATAAAATTTTGTTATGTCAATACATAGGAAATAATAAAAATCTGCTAGTGGATTGTGGGTCCCTTCGCTAAATTTAGTGCACCTCTAAACTTAGATGAACCCTCCTTCTCTAACTCGATTCAACACTCCCTCTTCTTAGAGAGGAAGGTGTTCTGGACTACACCTAGTCTACCTCTGAAGTAGACAAATCCGTGCCTTGCCAATGTGAAAATTCGCTTGAAATGCAACAACTGGAATTAATTCTTCTAACTAATAATTATGCAGTTTATTTTGTTACGACAAAATATCGAATTAATCACACTACAATTTCTTCACAAATAAAATGTTTTGGAAAATAATCTAGAAACTGAAAAATATAGAGCACACAATAAAATTGATAGTTATTTTTGGACAAATGTCCTCGGGAAAACCTAATGCGGGAAAACCAGTGCAGTAGATGAGGGTTTTATTATTATATGCAACAATAAAAATTTTGAGTACAAATCTAGATGCCCAATTGGCTATCCTCTAGCAAAACATACTCCCAAAATTATTTGGAGGATATTCCTCTCTCTACCTCAATAGGTTAGCCTCATCCTTGCCTGCTCCCACTACCTGATTGGATGCTTGCACTGTTGGCTCTGGGAAAGTTGTACGATCCTAGTAACTCCTCCAACTGGGTTGTCTAGCCTCCATCTGTCATTGAAAATAAGTCGCTCTGATCTCCCGACCTTCGACAACTGAAACGACCCTTTTCTTAACACTTTTGCTAGGGTTTCTGGCTTACTCACTCTTCCTGGATGACTGTTCAGAAAAATAATTCGGCCTCCCAACTACAGTTGCTCTGCTACTAAGAATATATGCTAGATATGTCTCTGTTGCTGAGAACCTTTGCTGGAAATGTCTCTCTTGCTCCCTCAATCCTCCTTGTCTGGCTCGAACCCTCTTCCTGCGTTGAATCTTGCACTAGATAGCTCGATCTGCCCAAGGAACTCACTCTCCTAACTTTCGCTAGCTCACACAAATGTGATTCGATGTGTCTTGCTCCAACCCCATTGACCTCCTCTAAGTCGATTCGTGTGAGTTTCTAGAGAATTCTCACCTTTCCCAATTAATTCCCATTAATTAATCAATTTCCGTAAGTTAGACTTAGGTATTTTTTAATTAAAGATCAATTAATTTAATTGGGTTGTCTCTAGGTGGAATTTTCAAAAACGATTTCTGGGTTCTGGAGATCTCATGTGTTTTAGCCTCTCCACAAAGTTTGAGACTAGAACACCATCCGATGGTACAAACAGTAAAAAACAATGCCTTGGTCAGAATATCAGCCATCTACTCCTCTGTAGGCACATATTGGAGTTTAACTTTACCCCTCTGAACACAATCTCTGATATGGCGATACCAGATCTCAACTTGCTTGGAGCAGTCATGAAACACTGGATTTTTGGAGAGCTTAACACAACTTTGATTGTCACAATTTATGACTGTGGGTTCCAACTTCTGACTGAAGAACCCAATAAGCAGTTTCCTTAGCCATATGGCCTTGTAGGGTGTCAGGATGGCAGCCATGTACTTAACCTCAACTAAGCTTAGTGCCATTGATCTTTGCTTCCTGTTGATGCAACACTGAAGGTACAACCCAAAGTGCTCTTCCTATTCGTTGAACCCCTTGACCAATCCACATCTATGAAGCCCTGAAGGCTCATGCCATCAACTTGCTTGCACAACAACTCATAATCTGTTGTGCCCTTGAGATACCTCGACACATATTTGGCAACAACCTAATGCACTATGGTTGTCTCAATTATGAACTGGCTCAACTAGTTAACTGCAAAGCAAACGTTAGGTCATGTGTTCAATAGATACATCAACAACCCAATAAGTTGCCTGTAAAGTGTGGCATTAACTCGCTCTGCTTTGGTAGTGTCCACCTTCCTCTAGTTTGTGATTAGAGGTGTGGTCATGGGCCTACAATCCTGCATGTGGAACCTCTTGAGAATATCCTACATGTACTTGCCCTGCCCCAAGAAAATCTCTGCATCACCCTGCCATACCTCCAGCGCGGTGCATCAACCCTAAGTCTTTCATCTCAAACGCCTTTGCAAGATCCTTCTTGCAATAGAGACAACAAGGCCCAGAGCATCTTAGCGCAAGAACTAGAAAATGAATTGCAAAATTCACTGATCAAATATATCGAGTATTCTAATGAATTTCCAGTAGAAAATAAATTCATAAAGACACCAACATACAATTAACAAAACACTAGAAATACCCAGGAAACCTCAAATGGGGAAAACTTGCTAATTTGTGTTTTTATTGATCTGATCAGAAAAATCTCAGTAATTAATTACAAATCACTTGGGGAAAATTCCTTTCTTACTCTCTGCTCCTCAACACAATATCTTGCACACCCTTGACCAATTCGACCCTTCTCTTGTTGAAAAGTGTAACTAGGATCGGTCTTCATAATGACTATGTAATTATGAATTTATGTAATGAAGAAGACAAAGATAATAAAATGTATTTTGTAAATCTTGACTCATGGTTTTCATGAGCAAGTAGTTTTTATTATAGGTCAAAGACTTCTTCTTGATGTCTTTTAGGGATTTGTCATCTCGTCATAAATATATGAATTAGATTCATGAAAATGAAGCAATGTTACACTTGTAATGAGACAGAAACGGTGTAAATATACCTCCAAGACCTTGTCATCACTGCTGGAAGATAAGCCTCAAAAGTCGGCATGAAGATATTGATGAATTCCCTTGGAAAGTCGGCTCATGAACCGTCACATCCATTCATGGTCAGGTCGACTTATTATAGGGCCTAACCACTATAAATATCCCATTGGACTGCGTAGAAGAGACCTTGAAGTGAGTTCGGATACCTCTGAGTTTTTCAGACTTAATTACAGGAAGATAAGTTCAGATCAAGTCTGAGATTTCAGTGCGTGCAAGGGTCTACTGTCTTCGATATAAAATAATGGACAATACAACGAGTAGACAAGGAATCCCAGTAAAGGATTAAAGTGTGATTTCAGTGCATGCTACAGGACTAAATGAAGAAGGGTGTCACAACGTGAATGATGAGGATGCTACATCGTGAAGAATAAGGGTACAACAAGGAGTAAATAATCTATATAGAATGTAAAGAAGTCTATCTCTGTTTCGGACTAAGTCTGAACCTCTATCACTGTAATTACAGTGAAGACCAAGGGTTGTCTCATGTGCATACACAATTCGGTCTAGGGCTGGTTGGAAGTGTAGAGGGGTGCTGGAAGGACACTGAAGTAGGAGACTGTTATAGGTCGAAAGGGAGGAAGCATCTTATCAAAGGTTAGAGACCGAGATTCTCTAGGTGATAGTGCAGAATGGTGCAAAGCAGTGCAGAAAGAAAAATCAGCATAAGAGGCCAAAAAGAGCAGTGACAAGGTCTTGGAGGCATTCCGGGGTCTATGTCTGCGTTGGTTAAAAGAAATTGATTTTGTAACATGTCCCATTTGGACATTTGAAAGAAAAAGAAATTTGAATTTTTGAAATTACATCTAGTTGTCCAAAGTAGCCATGTCGGCCCTCTTGGATGAGAGGTCGACCCAGCTTGAAAAGACGTGACTTTTCGCATGACCAAACCACTATATATTGGTATAATGACTCCTCCATTTGGAAAGAATTTTCGTGGATCTTCTAAGATGAAATTTGGATCTCTGTTGTAGAATTTATTTGTCTTTTGTAATGGATTTTGACCTCCTGTGTTGCACCTTCACTAGTGCCTTTCTGTGATGGCATATGAACCTTTTGCAGTGCTTTTCTGTGATGGCATACGAAACTTCTGCAGTGCCTTTCTGTGATGGCATGCAAACCTTCTGCAATGCTTTTTCTGTGATGGCATACGAACCATCTGTAGTGCCTTTCTGTGATGGCATACGAACCTGCTATGGAGACTTTCTATGATGGGTATGGGAGCTCCTGTGACGTATCCCTGTGACCTTTTGAAAAACCTACAAAGGATGTTGAACAGACCTATGGAAAAACCTATGAAGGATGTTGGACATACCTATGGACAAACCTATGAAGGACGTTGGATAGACCTTTGGACAGACCTATGAAGGACGTTGGATAGACCGATGGACAAATCCATGAAGGACGTTGTGAAGGCAGACGTTGCCTGGTGGAGGGCTGACTTGGAACTTGAGATAATGATTGTTTGGCTTATATTTTTCTATGACTCTATAAGGAAAGGATTTTTGGGTTTTCCCCCTTGGTGGGGTTTTGCCCTGGCCTTTAGCCTATCTTTGGTGTCTCTTGTCCCTTGTATTTACTTTCTTGCTTTCTAATGGTAATTGATTGATGAAGAAGATTAATAAAATAAGAAGAAACAAAAAATAATGTTCATAGGTAATTATCATATTAAATAATTCCCTTTTACACTCGAATTCCAACATATTGCATGTGCAATTTAGTGTTGTATGTCCCTTCATTCTATATAGGAAGTATTTGCAAGCTTTCTTCCCTTTTGGTGACATGACATTAGCGCCAATATTTTTCTCTTGCACTTCATAGACATTTTTATTGTTCATCGCTCATTATCCTTCTTGGTAATCTTGGGCATTAAAGACATTTAACTCATTCGACCTTGTAGGTTCATCTCTATTGCGAAACATGATCATGTTTCTTGGATTCTTAAAGCAATTCAAGGATCCATTGATTGTAGTGTCTTGATCCTCATGACAATTATACGTATTCAAATTTTGAGGGTGAAACTCTTATTTGTCCTTCTTGGCTCATCTTTAGTCTACTTTGACATTTATCTTTGTTTGGGTCATTCCCCATGTTTGCTTGCTTTTGCAAATTTCTTCAATGTGTTTTTCATTTTTTGAAGTTTGTTTGTATTTATTATTTTTTATTCTCTTTGTCCATCACAAAAAATGTCCAACAATTTTTTTTGTTTATTATCCCATTTTTATTGCTACATTGCCTACTTTTTGGTATATCCTTGGCCTTGTTGTTTGGGTATTTGATTGAATACTTGAGTTGAGTTGTAATATGTTCTAGCTAATTTTTGTTTCTTCATGTCCTTGATAGCTAATTTGTCTCATCGATTCCTTTATCCTACCATCATATTTAAGGATTTTTGCATTGTTTTTCTACTTAATAGTTGCTAACTAATTCAATGTAGAAGGATTCTCATTCAAGTAAGTCTAAGTTAGCTTTGACTTTGTATGTGACTTTAGTGGTTGAGCGAGTTTTCCCCATTTTCCTTTCTATACAATGTTAGAATGGTTCCCCACAAGGAACTTGCAAACTATGCACATTTATTTCCCCTACCCTTCTCTCTCTCTCACTTTTACATGTAACCAAACACCCCACCCTCTAGCCCATAGGCAAGGGTAAGATATTCCTTATGGCTCACAACTGCATCAACAATTGGCTCACGAAGAGCGAAACATGTCACAAGTGAGATAGGTGGGGAGGATAACATTTCTCCTCCCTAATTTCTTGTGCTAGATCCAACTGACTATCTTTTTCTTTAGACATTTGTTATATGCCCATTTCTCCAAGTTAATGGTCATCCTTGTTTGTGCTTCCATAATAAAAGTTGGGATTCATGATGGATCCATGCTTTGAGGTTTATTTTGTTGATGATGGACATCTATATTCTTCTTAGGACTATTTGTAGTGTAGATCCATGTTAACTTTAGATCTATCATGTGTCAAGAGAGATCAAGTCCATTGAGTTGTCAACTTTTTTCTTGATTGGAAAAAAATGGAGGAAAGGTTTGCACATTGAGGGATTTGATCCATACTTAATATGGATCTACATTTGTTGCACTCACATGCAACTACTTAGAATTTGATAATAGCTTTTAGTATATAATTTCCTTTGATAATATGTGTTTTTCATATATTTTCCTTTAGCAATATATGTTTATTATATTGACATATATATGTTTATTGTATCTTATTTTAGTCTCATTTTATTTGCACTATTTTTGTTTGTTTGTTTGTTAGCATGTTTGTGAGTTGTGGGATTAGCTTGTCATTTAAGAGACTGTGACCTAGGGGCATCTAAGTTGTCACAATCGCCTAGGGATCACATCCGACTTGGGAGAGGTGCTTCCCACAGCCAAGTATGAGTGAAATGTGTGATCCATTCCCACGTGTCAATTAAAATATATATTAATAACAAAATTGATATTTCAATGTTGCCCATAAATAAAACATTTCAATGTCCACTTCAAATAAAATATTTCAATAACAACAGGTGGCAATTAAAAATTATACTAATAATCATCCGACTTGGGGCACCTCATACTTTGGAAGCTATTATACTACTTCTTGAGGGACTTCTTTGACCTCTCTGTAGATTCCTGCATAGATTCGTTCCTTTGTCCCATTCACTTTTATGTTCTTTGTGCTAATTTTTATCCCAGAGTACATCTCATTCTTTGTTCCCGATTTTTTCAATTTGAGGGTTTCCTTGCTCATTGCTGACAAGGTTTGATGTCTCACCTTCCTTTCTCTTGCCTTTCTGCACTATGTTTCATTCTGCTTTCTGTGGGAACGCTATGGGCCTTCGTCCATTTTTCAAGGTTACTGAGTGCGCCTGTTATTCATTGCCTATTCTTCTCAGGATTGTGCTATAGTTTCTCCTTTTGATTCCTTGTCTTCTGTAATATCATCTTTGTCCAATGCACTATTAGTCAGATGTCTTATTTCCTGACTAGTCAGGCATTGAGTCCAATTCGACATTGGTATTGAGTACCTTAACGGTGCTAGGGTTTTGGTGGAGGACAAGATCTCTGTGTAAGTGAGTGCATCTGGCAAATAGCTTAAACATGCAATGCTTACTTCGTAATAATAGAGACCTTGTTTCGAAGTGTAGAAATGATACAATATGCATGTATATTATCGGATTCTCCTGATCTAACAATTTAATCTTTATGTTAAATACATAATCCTTCTACTTAATTCTTTGCGGAAATTAAATCACCAATTGTAAACACATGAAGAAAAATCAATCACACATAACAAGATGTTTTACCGGAAAAGCTTAAAGCTAAAATCCCCAACTATCATATATTATGTATATCAATGGATCATGAAACAATCTCATATATCTCATACAAAGCTCAGCTCATAGAGCTCTCAGTACAATATACAATCGTCTCACACTGTCTTGCAGAAATTTGCACCTCCATGCACCAATTTCTTGGCTCCTGACAGCTTGCTTCCACTGCGCAATCCCTTCTCAAGAAGAACCTTGAATGAATTTGACCTTACCTTGCCTTGACTGTGCAATACTCATAGGCATATCCAATGTGTGTGTGGATGCATTGAATGTTTCACTATAGTCACAACAGATAGTCCATCTCACCCTTTCACCTATCTCTCCACTGGGTCTCCACTGGATCTGACATGCAAGTAGTTAACTGTTGTATTTGTTCAGTTGCAAGTAAGAAACTACTTGTGAATTAATTAAATAATTAATTCACTCATCTATCACTAGTGTATGTTCAGTTACAACTAGCACAACTGAGTTTAAGTCACTGACAACTCACATAACTACTCTTCCAACTCTGTTACAACTTGCCACTATCAGTTATAACAAAGTCCTCCACTATCAATGTCCACTTTAAATAAATTATTTCAATAACAACAAGTGGCAATTATACTAATTTTATATTTTGCTCAACATGTCTAAAAATAGACATACACCTAAAAATAGCTTGTGTGGGCCCCACTAGTTTAGGTGATTATTTTTCACTAGGATCAAGGATGATGTTTCCGGATGCCACTTTCACTGTTTCTTGTTGCAATCTTCAACACTCCCTCTCAACAAGAAAGGTATGTCTTTGCATGCGCACTGCAACTCCATGCATCTTCCCTGCAACTTTTACATGCAACACTTCCGAAACTGAATAGCCTCCAAACAACTCAATCAGTATAATGCATCTCTCGTCAAAGTCTTCTGACCTCTGCTTAGTTATTGCACATGTCTTTAGGAATCACTGCGTTGTTGAACTCTGCACCCATGCACTATGCACTTGCTGTCAACTTTGATCTGCGCTCCAGTATCCGACATTGTCACTTTGATTTCATGTCCTCACGACATTTGACTGCATCAATCCAACTGATCCTGCTACTGTTGTACTGTGGGCTCCTCGTAGCCAGGTTCAATTCATGAGATCCACATCATCTCAATGAATCATGTCCATAAATTTATTCTTGGGATTATCCATGCATGTCACCCCACCTCTCACCTGGTAGTATAGCTGAATGCACTCCCTCTTCCCATCTGACACAAAATTTCTCTACAGTAGTGTTTGCTTCCACTCCATGATCCTCATCTTTTGGCTGCTCCACATTCTAAGGTTCACTCTTACCTGCATGCAAATCTTGTTCCCTCTCAAGCATCAATTGCATGTCTTTCTCGCACTTCCCAACAGTAGGAAGCTCCGTAGAAATCCCATCTACTTGAAGTCTGTAGAGATTCTTAACTTGAATCCCAACCTTCTTAGCTTGCCCTGTTGCTTTGTGTCGCAGGAAAACTTTTCCTTCACTAAAGACAACATCATAGCCTCTATCCTCTAACATTGCGACTGAGATTAAATTCTTCTTTAAACCTGGAACATGCACAACATCTTTTAGATGAAAGAGTTTACCTGATGCCCTCTGAAAGGTAATGGTACCAATGCTGGTCGCACTGTATCGTCCATCGTCGCCCAACTCAACATGCATCTGGAGATCTTTCTCCACCAAGTCATTGAACAATTTTTCATCTCCCGTCATGTGAAAGGAAGCACCACTATCAAAGTACCACCCCGATCCCAATGCACTAGACACCATGCATGCAAACAATGAGAAGTCAAGCTCAAATTGCGAGGCAAGAGCCTCACCAGTTGCAACTCTAGCAACCATCTTGTTCTTCTTCTTATGTGGACAATTTGTGGCAATATGTCCATACTCGTGACAGTGAAAACACTTCACTTTGGACATGTTGTGCTCCTTGCCATCTTCATCGGCCTCAGATTTAGAATGGAATTTCTTCCCCTTCTTCTTCTTCGCCTTGGCAGCCAAAGCACAATCCTCTTCATCATCATGCATTGATGAAGAGCCATCTCTAGTGTTCCACCTGAACTCTTCCTGCACTAGATCCGACCACAGTCGTTCCCAATCCGGAAGTTTTTCCTGTCCATTGACAGAGTCTTGATAACTGTGCCAACTCTTAGGAAGCCCAAGGAGAGTCAAGCTCACCAAATCATCATCAGCAACACTGACTCCTACACTCCCAAGCTCATCCCTGCATTGGACAAACTTTGTCAAGTATATTGGAATAGTGTTGTTCTTCTCCATTTTGATTTTTCTGAGTTTATCCTTCAACGCCAATTTCCTATGGTCGCTGCTTTGGAAAAGCTCTGTCAAAGCCTTTCACATAGCATATGGAGTGGTTTTCCCATGAAGGCTTGACACAATATGGTCTTTCACACCTTCCAACATAATTCTCCTTGCCCTTGCTGCTTTTTTTTCCATGTGTCAAGTATTGCAGCATCCGCCGAAGTGGGCTTAGGGACATCTCTCTCGATGAATTCTTTCAAGCCATTATTTTCAAGCGCCACCTCCATCCTGTCCTTCCAGGCTATGTAGTTCGAGCTGCCCTCGAGTGCAAATTCCAACCACAAACCATTGAAAGCCATTTCAATGTATACTCAACTGTTGCACCAAGAAATTCTTGCAGCAATTTCGATTTGTTTCCACCAACAAAAAACTCATCACTTTTTCACTATTGCATTCTCTTCATCTCCGATACCATGTAGAAATTATACAATATGCATGTATATTACCGGATTCTCCTGATCTAACAATTTAATCCTTATGTTAAATACAGAATCCTTCTACTTAATTCTTTGCGGAAATTAAATCGCCAATTGCAAACACATGAAGAAAAATCAATCACACATAACACGATGTTTTACCGAGAAAGCTTAACGCTAAAAACCCCAACTATCATATATTATGTATATCAATGAATCATGAAACAATCTCATATATCTCATACAAAGCTCAGCTCATAGAGCTCTCAGTACAATATACAATCGTCTCACACTGTCTTGCAGAAATTTACACCTCCATGCACCAATTTCTTGCCTCCTGACAACTTGCTTCCACTGCACAATCCCCTCTCAAGAAGAACCCTGAATGAATTCGAGCTTACCTTGCCTTGACTGTGCAATACTCATAGGCGTATCCAATGTGTGTGTGGATGCATTGAATGCTCCACTATAGTCACAATAGATAGTCCATTTCACCCTTTCACCTATCTCTCCACTGGGTCTCAACTGGATCTGACATGCAAGTTATTAACTGCTGTATTTGCTCAGTTGCAAGTAAGACACTACTTGTGAATTAATAAATAATTAATTCACTCATCTATCACTAGTGTATGTTCAGCTACAACTAGCGCAACTAAGTTTAACTCACTGAATTGAGTTAAACTAAATAACAACTCACATAACTACTCTTCCAACTCTGTTACAACTTGCCACTATCAGTTATAACGAAGTCCTCCATGCATGAGTCACCAACCAACCTTGGAATTCGAAATTCTTTCAATCAACTGGTTTGCCACATCAGTTAAGTGAAATAAAGTGCTCCAAGAGAATAAGTTACTATTTATTGTCTGATTATTATTAAGGGCTAATAATAATCGACATTCATTCTAATTTTAGACAGACGATCTATAAATAGACTTCGCCCATACATCTAAAAATAGAAACTCATCTAAAAATAGGTTTTGTTCAACCATCTAGAATCAGCCTCCTGCTAATATTAGATTTTTCTCAACATGTCTAAAAGTTGACATACACCTAAAAATAGCTTGTGTGGGCCCACCTAATTTAGGTGATTATTTTTCACTAGGATCAAGGATGATGTTTTCCGATGCCATTTTCACTGTTTTTTGTTGCAATCTTCAACACAAAGTGTGCTTTCCTTCCAGATATCAAGGTTCCAAATATAAATCTGTGACTTATATGTTGCTGATATGGTTTTGCTATTAGGGATTATGTTGTGTTAATGTTTCTATTTATAGACATGAATCAGAGAAATGCTTGGATATACAGAGTTCATGATTTAAGATGGCGTTAAAATTCTATTGTTTTGTTCTTTTTCGAGTTAATATTGCTTGTTCATATAAATGTCGTCCTTAGTACTGACAGATATGTCCAATATGTTCACCACTAGTCGCAAAACACTTTAGGCGGCTAGTGTTTTAGGGCTGAGTGCATTCTCTTGGGGTAGAATCCCCGAGTAGAAGAGGGACGAGAACTCCAGCATACAAGAGGATGAACAAACGCAAAATAGGTGAAAGACAATGGGCAAGAAATCCAGGTGAGAACAAAGATCAGTCTGTCATATAGTAAGTTTGGATCAGGCATCTAGGACAATGGAAGATTAATCAATGTGAGGTCCAAAATATCGGGTATTGGAAAGGACAATTTCTATCTAGAGAGTGGACTAAGGCTAAGGCAAAACAATTGTGGTTGGTGGTCAAAGGGGATAAGCAAGGTCCATTGTGTGGATGTACAACAGAATACTTGGCTCAATAATTTGGGAGAGAGTCTTTACAATGAGGAAATGGATTTGAGGGAAAGTTGGAATTTCGTATGATTGAAACAAATTTGCAACCAAGAGATTGTTTAACTATCACCGGTAAAAGTGATTGTCATCACCATATGAGAGCCAGTACTATACTAGTTTAGGTCATCATATAAACTTACTCAGAATAAATTTATAATCATACTGGGATTGAGTTGGCTATGCAGCAGTAACGGATGAAGCACAGTTGGGCAAGAGTGTGTGGGGTATCATCATTCTTATAGGCTACATTATGCAACATGGTGGGTCTCAGGGGCAGGACGTTGGGAGGCTTGCAAATTCGTGCCTCCTTTTAGTTCCTGATAGAATATCTAGATTTGAATACGTTATCGCTGTTATAGACATTATGTGCATGGTATGGAATTGTGATTAAAATGAAAATGGATTTTAGAAGTATTGCTCAAGCTCGTAGGCAGGGAGGATTTCGTAAAACCCTCCCGGTGTTGTAAATGGATGGTAGTTCATGTTCCCATACGGGCTATGATTTAAAGAATGCCCAACCCTATTATGGTTTTCTGGGGTGTGAATCTTAAATTTTGGTGAGGATTCCTGGAATTGTTATGTTGAAATGCATGGACGTATGCGTATGTGATGAAAAATAGTTTCTAAAGAAAATGTTATAATGTTGGATTCTGTTATTGAGATTAGTATATATACTTAGTTTTTGGTAACGAGCTCCATCGAAAATTCAGTAGATGTGAACAACGTGGCCTGTTTGTAATTCTGTCGATTTTGGCAGACATATATTGCTTTCAAAACATGGCCTGGGTAGCCTTATAACCCTGACGGAGAAGGGTATAGCTAAACTTGGGCAAATACTTAGAAAGACAAGGTTGTAATCACCCTTCTTTGAGTGATACTTCATCAAATCAATCACCCTATGATCTTACTTTGAATATGCATACATTTCTAATTCCCAATGTTGTAGCGAGCGACATGAAAATCGATGTGCCTAGGCTAAACGAAGCGATATATGGGAGAAATGACTTAGAGATGTAAACGCCTTCATAGAGGTTCTATCCAAAATCGGGAATTAGGAGTGTAAGTAACAGAACCCTCGAGAACTAACTGTTTTCCTAATAAATGAAAAAGAAAACTGAAACTTAGATCTAGGTTGAACGGTCATTGTGTAGTACACTCCGCCGTTGAATGAGGTCCCATGGATTTTTGAGAAAATTAATTCACGTCGAGAAATTGGACGTCCTCTATAGAGAGGGAGATGGGAATCGGCAAGAAATCATCGATTTCCTATTAAAAACCAATAGTTTAGGTAAAACAAGTAGATTCAGGCCGTGTACTGTTTCCCTCGGTGACGCACCGAGTTTCTTACAAGGAAGTTGGCGTGGCAGCGTCTCGTCAGAGAAACTGCTCAGGACTTCTTGACGGATTTCCAGGTCCTGTACCCCGCCGTGGCGGCTCTGCAAGAAGCGGCGGAGACATATCTTGTTGGCCTTTATGAAGACACAAACCTGTGAGCTATCCACGCCAAGAAGGTCATCATCCAGTTCCGAACTCGGCAACAGAAAAGGTAGCGTTGCATTCGGTCAGGTAGCAATCTGTAAGCAGTTTGTTTTCACTGTCACGGAGGGAGTTACATATCTCCCGTTAAAAATAATGGACAGTGAGAAGTTAAACGAGGACGACTTTGTTGAAGAAGCAAGCATTCCATTGGAGGGCGTATTCGTGGAAGGAAGCTTACCCCCGACTTCTTACAATGTCTTTTCCAGGGGATAGTTACTTTGGGGTGATAAAAAGTGGGCCTCACATTGAGTCCAAAAGGTTCTACATTATGATGGAGATGTTTGCGAAGTTTTTGATGAAAGGTCAACATGAATTTTTTTGACGAAATCTTTGTATTGTTGCACAGTAAGTGTTTGACAGAATGCTTGCATGGTAAATGTTTGAAGAAAGTTCTGTTAGACAATTATTTGATGCAGATCCTAATACAAGGATATGATTTCAAATTATGATAAAATCTCTCTTCGCTGAATCCTTATGCATGTGGGTGAATTCCAACAGTGATGTTGTGGACTTAAAATAAAAAGTGGAGCATAGTCTAAGGATTCTTATTGTCAAACAGCACCTTATTTATGAGGGCAAATGATTGGAGGGTCTTTCATTTGTTTGGTTATGAAATTACTAAAGATTCAACTCTTATATTAGCACTGTGATTGCATGGAGAAATATGGTTGTCTTTTGGGAATGCAGTGAAAAATACTTATACATTTAATGCTTTAAAGCCTTCACCTATTTCTAGTGCCTATATTGTGGAGCATGTGGAAGAGGTGCCAATGGTGGAGATTAGTGATGAAGGCCAACCATCTACATTCATTATTTGAAAAAAACAAATGCTACATGTCTTGTACAAAGAAATGTGAGATCTCTCTTTGTTCCAAAGTTTTTTTTTTCAATCTTTGGTTATGTTGATTACTAGAGAGTTTTTGAGGAGGGTCACTGGTTTTGGGAAACATGAGGCTTTCTATAACTCGGTTTCCAGATTTTGATCCTAACTTTATGACAAATAATAGAATGACATAATTGGTTAATCTCTCTAGCTTTATTCCAAGGATTTTTAAATTGTTAAGTGCTTTGATTATGTTGATTACTATGTTGCATTGCTTGTGGGGACGGGGGGATGGCGGGGACGAGTTTCCGGGACGGCTAGAGCGCACCCCCAAATTTTTAGGGGACGGCGGGTTGGGGACGACAAGTGCGGCAACTATTTATTATTTATTCTTTAATATTTAAAATTTATTAAAAAAATTAAAATTAAATAAAATTAAACATGAATGAACATTGAAAATAAATAAAATTAAAAATACTAAAATCATAAATCTAAAGACAAATTTTGAGAATTGTGCATCAAAAAAACAAATTTCGTCATCATTGCATAACTTAAACTTTAAAGGCATAAAAGCTGAATCATTTCATTATTCATACAACTTACAACCTAGAAATTACAATCTAGTAATTTACTAGACTACTACTGTCTAAAGACTAATATCTACATAATCAATGATCTTTCTATGATGAATCATTTCAAACTTTAAATAGCAGCTAAAGCGTAAATACTAAAAGTGGTTAAGCTCTCAGCGCTGTCAGGAGTGTGCTGGAGTCTGCGTGATGGAGGACGCCTGGAGCTGTCGGGCTCTTTGCTGGAGTCTACTGCCAGGAGTCTGCGGGCTGTCGGGCTCTTTGCTACCGGCGGGAAGCTCTTGGTGGAGCTGCTGGAGTATGCGGGCAGAAAGCTCTTCAAACTGCCGGCTAAAAGCTCTTCAAGCTGCAGGTGTAGAGCTCCGTGCTCGGGCGGTGACAGAACAGTCGGGACTCAGCGAAATGCAAAATGCAAAATGCATATGCGTTGGGTTTAGAATTAGCTTTTAGGTTAGAAGTTAGAACTTAGGTATATTAATGAATTAAAAATTAAAAATTATTAATTTGTAATGCGTTAGGTTTACCGTTTTACTATTTAGAAATACATTGTTTTACTTTTTATTTTATTTAAAATTTTACATTTATTATTTTATAAAAATGATGTTTTAATTTTATATATATATATATATATATATATATATATTATTTTATTTTTATTCATAATGTTTTAAAATTTTATATTTATTATTTTATAAAAGTTATGTTTTAATTTTTTTTTTAATAAAGATGAGAAAAAAAAACCCCGAAATATTTGATTTTTTTTAATTCATAATCTTTCATTTTTTTGGGGACGTCCAGAAGTCCCCGATTTATTGAGGGACGTCTTGGAAGTCCCCGAAAAGTCCCCGAATTTTCGAGGGACGGCTAGGGGACGACCTTGAAGTCCCCAAGTCCCCGGGGACGTCCCTGGCAAATCTGGAACGTTTTCGAGGAGTTCCAAAGTCCCCGGAATGCCGGAACGGAGGGAATGACATGAAATATAGGCGGGGACGGGTCCCCGTGCAACATAGGTTGATTGTCAGATACTTCATGAGGAGTGTCATTACTTTTGGGGAACACATGGCTTTCTATAACTTCATTCCCAGATTTTGATCCTCACTTTATGACAGGTACGAGACTGCCAGATTGGGTTCGTCTCCCTAGTTTGTTATTACATTTTTGGTATTAACTAGTTTTTGAGGATATTGGAAATTCTTTGGGGACTTGCATCAAACTAGTCATCTTCCATGCATGATAGTCAAATTTGTCATTAAGCTTATCCTCGGTCTTGAAGTAAGATGTAGAAGCCATTGAGGCTTGTCCTTGTCCAACAAATCTCTCTTTATGATTGCTTTTCTCTCTCTTGCTTGGGCTTTGTCTTCCCTGGGCTTTGATCCCATGTTAATTTTAGTCAACAATGGTATGTTCCATGCTTAGCACAATTACTTCAATGTTCTTTTAACAGCCCAATGACAATTTCCAATTAAGTATCCCAATAGCAATCAAATTAACCATAAATCACATTGACTGTAACTGTAGATAGAAAATGAATAACAAATTCATAAGATAAGCCAAGACAAGAGGGCACTAGATTTGGCGGATGCTAGGGAAAAACCCCAAGATGGGGAAAACCCTTTGAACAATTCTTCTTATTATTATATCAAATATTCAATTGAGAGAGATAGAGTGTACAATAAAGTCAATTGACTTGCCAAATGATAGTCAAAACAACCTTGTCAAATCTGAAGTCAACAACAGTCAATTCTGCCCTAACAAAAAAGTCAATGCAGCTCAATCAAACCCAGTCAAACTTACTTGACCTTCTTTGCTGGTCATAGTCAGCCCAAAATAGTCATGAAAATAATGGTCAAACTTGGTCAAACTTTGCAGTCAAGTCTGCGGTCTGGTTTGCAGTGAACCATGTGATTGGTCTGTGGTCAAAGTCAACAGAATGACTGTTCTCGTGGCAATAAATACGGCCTACCAAAGACAAAATTATGACCCAAAAATCGCAATCAAATGTGGTCAACACACCCCGGGTCAATGCTGGTCAAACTTGCAACAAACTCTGAAATTTCAGACCTGTAATTCGTCCTTCTGTTGCCACATGTTAGAGGAAAAGAGATACCCAATAAGTTGTACAAACCAATCAGATGAGGAGAGAGAAGAATGCGTGAGTGAATGAGGTTCCAAATGAGGTTGGAGGTCTCTCTTATTTATACAAATTGTTGAGGGTGAAATGACATGTCTCTTGAGTTAAATGAGCCTACATGATGATGTGGCTGACCTTGGCAATTTGCACATCTGTGGGCCTAAATTCAAAAACACATTTCTGCTTGTCCAAATTTGTTGACCTTTAGGTTAATTTTGGTCGTCTCATAAAGAGGAATTTAACGCAATAATCATCTTCATCAAATGAGTTGTCAAAAAGTGGAATTTGGCTTTAGTTTCCAATTTTAACAATAATGGACATTGAAAATTGAGAGACAATTCACTCATAGTGTTGACAATAGGGAATTGACCTACATTGATAAGAATCTGATACCAATTTGTGCATGGTGGAACAATGCATCTAGGGGTTTTTCCGAAATCTAAATTGACCCAGATTGTCAAAAATTTAATTGAAATTTGATATCAATATCGATAGAATCAATTTTAATTAAATTTTCATATCATTATCAATAGAAATTTCGAACAAAATTAAGTAACTCGAAAGAAATTTAATGAAATTCAATGTGAAATAAGTGGCATACCCTTGAAAAAGGAATCCTCTACATTCTTTCATAAAACTCATGAATGTAGCATGTGTAGATACTATAATTAGATACTTTATCACTGCAAAAGGTTTGACTCAAAGATTGTGGTTTAGGGAAAATTTTAGGGGCGTTTGCAAATGAGATACTTTTTGGACATTTTTTGAAACAAATATTTGCCAATTGTTTAAAAATTCGTTTTATTTTTACACACACATATATATAAATGGATGATATTCATAATTTTTTTTACCAATTTTAATATTAAATTACATGTTTTTTTATTGAATTTTGACTTATACTATATACATATGAATTTTCAAATGAGAATAGTCACCTACAATAGTATATATAAGAAAATATTTAAATCCTTAAAAAATACACTGTTGTGATTATCGTGATTGCTACTTGACACTATAATCCAATATCAAGAATAATATTTCATGAGATTGGTGGAAACTAAGTATAGGGAATTTGGTGAACAAAATTTCATGGAGGAATATATATATATATATATATATATATATATATATATATACACGGTTGTGATTATCAAACTTGCTACTTACACTATATAAAAAAATCCAATATCAAGAATAATATTTCATGAGATTGGTGGAAAGAATAATATTCCATGAAATTGGTGGAAACTAAGTATAGGGAACTTGGTGAACAAAATTTCAAGGAGGAAAAAATATTTTCAACAATTTTTTTTAATGAAGTGGGCAACATGGAAGTAGATTTGCTAGTGAAGTGGGTAGCATGGAATTAGATTTGCAAGTAAGTAGCATGGAATTAGATTTGCAAGTAAAGTTGGCATTATGAAAATAGATGTTGTAATGGATTTATGTAAAATGTTTTGGGAACTGAAGAATAGAAGAATGGTAAGGTAAACCCTTAGATTCTTTAGAGTACAAAATCTGTTAAACAAGAAGGTTCAAAATCATTATAACAATATATCCGAGTTTAATATATTATTTGTGAAAATTAAATAATAAAAATAAACTGAACTGAACTAACAGCCTAATATCAATCATTTATTAAACTTTACTTCATTAGGATGGTATAGTCTTTAATATAAATTACATGGTGGTGGGTATACAACCCTTTTCGTCACATGAACGACAAAGTCATTGAGTTGTGCTAACTTTGAAGCAATTTGATTTCAATTGAAATGCGTCATTGATTTGTGCTAACTGAGGCAATGTCGGGGTGAGTTGAAATGCCGAGTTATCTAAAGAGGATTGGGTATTCTCTTTGTTTAAACCCCCTTGTGGAATGTCGGCGAGCAGTTCGTTCAACATAGGATATTTTGATGAAACAAATGCTTCACGTCTTACGAAAACACCCTTCGTTAAAGCAACCATAACGATAAATATTCATTCCGCCAAGATTACACTTGTCTCTATTGGGCATCGACAAAGGTCATAACCCATGCTTTCCGCCCAGATTACGCTTGTCTCTATTGGGCATCGACTAAGGTCACAACCCATGCTTTGCAAAAACTTTAGTGTTCATAAATCGTTTGGGTTGCCATAAACAATGAAGTGATGTGTAATCTTAATATTTAATAATGTTATATTTAATTTTTATTAAGGTGAGTTAATAATTTATTGGAGTAATTTGGGGCCAAGATTGAATACATGGATTGATTAGTATAATACTTAGAGTATATTCAACAATTTATAAGTTGAATATACCTGAAATTTATGACTTAGCAAGAGTAGAGTTTCCACGAGGGTGGGGGAGCCTACTCTTTGAGCCTTATCACAACATGCCAAAGATGTTCCATCATGAGATTTGAAATTGGGTGGAGGGGATAACATCTTATTGTTCCAACCAATCCGTCTTCCCACAAGAAGATTACATTTAATAATAAAACTACTCACATATCTTCTAAAACTTAAAAGTATTAAAAAACACCAAACATCAATTTGATTGAATGGAAAAGAAAGAATAGAAAGAGGTAATTAAACCAACATAAATATCACATATCTTCTAAAAGTATTAAAAAACCCCAAAACATCAATTTGATTGAATGGAAAAGAAAAAATAGAAAGAGGTAATTAAAGCCAACATAAATATCCTAAAAAAATATACATTCCACCAAGATTGCGCTTATATCTATTGGGCATTGACAAACATCACAAACCATGTTTTGTAAACACTTTAGGGTTCATAAATTGTTTGGGTACCCATAAACAATGCAAATGATGGTGATTGTATATCAATGTAACATCATATTTTGCAAAAACTTTAGGGTTCATAAATTGTTTGGGTACTCATAAATAATGAAATTGATAGATATTGTATATCTTTGTAACATTAATATTTAAATAATACTATAGTTAATATTAAAATTGCTCACAGACGACCAAGTGGTTGGCACATTGGGATGTTATCCTCTCCACTAGCTTTCAAATCCCATGGAGAAACATTTTTGGTCCATTGTGAAAAGACTCAGGAGGTGGGCTCCCTCACCCTTGTGAAGTTTCTTGAGTCACAAATCTCTCGTATATCTGGCTTACGAGCTATTGAATATATATTGTAAGTGTTATTACTAGATTTAATTTTGAACCTCATCCAAATTACTCAAACAAATCACCATTTCACCATAATAAAAAAAACATAAAAACATAACTACTCAGCTCTTAACCTCAATTTGATTGAATTGAATGGAAAAAAAGAAAAAAAAAACGCAATTAAGGCCACATAAATTTTCCTAAAAAGATGCGACAAATTCAACTCTTAACCTCAATTTGATTGAATTGAATGGAAAAAAGAGAAAAAGAAAACACAATTAAGGCCACGTAAATTTCCCTAAAAAGATGTGACAAATTCAACTCTTAACCTCAATTTGATTGAATTGAATGGAAAAAAGAGAAAAAGAAAACACAATTAAGGCCACGTAAATTTCCCTAAAAAGATGCGACAAATTCAACTCTTAACCTCAATTTGATTGAATTGAATGGAAAAAAGAGAAAAAGAAAACACAATTAAGGCCACGTAAATTTCCCAAAAAGATGCGACAAATTCACTTCGTCTTTCATGAATATGTTAATTTGGTACCCGTTACAAGTAAGATTGCTTAATATTCCATATGGGTATTGGGTATAAAATATTGACTTTTTATACACAAGTGAAACTTTCAGCGCAATTTAAATTAGATTAATAACTTGTACATATATTATATTATCTGAATTCTACCTAATTCTATCAAGGTACACTTGGAAAAACAATTTTAAGTTGACTTTTTGTTTTCACCTTGATTTAAGTTAGCGTGTGTGTGTGTATATATATATATACACTAGCGCAAGTATGCTCTTTATTGTGATTCTTGTGCGTATATGACAACTCCACGTAAGTTTCCTTTTGTTGGTGTTGTCTTTTCATTTAATAGTTGCTTTTTTTTTTCCTTTTAGTGGGGAAGAAGTATAATATTATTTTATAAGAAGGGAAATTAAATATCTAATAATATTAATGACAATAGTTTCATAAACAAATATAAATATTTATGCTAATGCATTATTTTTTAAATTTTATTTATTATTATTTTTTATTTGAATAATTTTGAAATTATATATTATAAAAATATAAAAATAAATAATTATTAAATAATAGTTATAAAAATGAAAATTAATTGATAATATATATATATATATATTTCATCTATTAAAATTTCATAGAATTAAATTTGGGAGGATCTTTCATAGAAGTAAACTTGGGAGGGAAAGATCTTGTTCATTCTTTTCACCCATATATATATATATATATTTGAAAAATAAAAATGCTCATTTCAAATTCATGGGTGTAATGTTTAGTAGTCGGAAGGTTTTTTTCCACATATAAGAGCATTTCAAACTTAAGTTGATTATGAATTTAAAATTAAATTATTATTATTATTATTATTAGTTCAAAAGCTCAATTATATTATCATTATTATTATTATTAGTTCAAAAATCTAGCAATTAATTTTTTGACCATTATTCTTTTTTGGTAAATTGAGCTAATTTATTAATTTCGAAAACATAATATTACGTATTCTACAGGTAGGGTTGGTAAGTTGCGCTTAACCAATCCCTGCCTTTGGGTAGGGGGTTGACCCAAACAAAAATTGGGAACGAGCTTTACATTGTGCGCAGTGGCGCTGATGCATCTAAAAACTAGAGAGTAGAAAATAACAGAAAAGCCCTGTGGGCACATATGACAAAAAAACAGAGTAACACTGTGCAACTGCGCAGATGTTATTCATCATCATCATCATCACTGTTGTTGGCATTCTCCTCTTCAATTGGACAGGCCAGAGCTTGCGCCACAACAGCTTCCACGACAGCTTCCACTTCGGTAGCAGTTCGCTTCGGGTAGCTTGCAAGCGCGCAGAGGATGGGGGAGTCCAAGTCTACTATGTCAGGAACCTTTGTCCAAACGCCGTTGGAATCCATGATCCAGATGTCCGTATCCTCAATTGCCTGCGCAGGATTGGTCGGGGGAGCCAACGTGCGATGCAGAGAGGGAACTCTGGGAGAGGAGGTGGACCTCCTCGCGCCTCGACTTCCTCTTTGCGTTGATTGCCTGGAGGGTTCTGCTCGCTGCTCGAGATCAGATTGATGGCATGCTGGGGTGCTAGACGAGGAGCCATTAATCGATTCAAGGCGGTTATCCTCGTCGTGATGGTAACGACCCGGGAGGGCCCCTCTCTAACCACCACGAATAGTGCGTTGGCGTAGTCTAGGGGCCATTGCGCACCAGGGAGGGGAGGCAGGAGTGACACTAGGGCTGAAGAGGCTGCAAAGAATGGGATGTAGGTTCGTAGGATGAGGAGCCGTAAGCAGAGGGATTCTCCGCAGCTGATTGGAATCAGTGGGAATCTAGATTAGAAGGAGGAGAGCGAAATGCAAAGGTGACCAGATAAGTGAGAAAAGGGGCAGAATGCTAGTGGTTATATAGGTGTGAGGATGAGGTCTGTAAGGGTGGCAATGAGTGATCTTCGCACAGAACTGCGTGTGGAGCTCAAGTAGCTAAGCATGCATAGGGGAGTAGGAGTGACTGTGATGCTGATTATTCATCATGGGCATTAATGGTGGTATGGGTGAGGTGATGGTTAGGGTCAGGTGACGCAACACCTTTCCACTCTGCATCATCTTTGGTTCTGCGAGGAATGTGCGAGGAGTTAACAGTAAATGGATTTGCCAAGGTGAAGTATTGCGTTGGGGATTCCCATAGTCTGTATGGGTTGAGATTTGATATCCACTCGTGTCAGGCATGTCACCCGCATCCGGGGATTTTCTGACAACTATTAGTTTAGCATTGACTAATGCAATTTATAATGTTTAACTTTGAAAAACAAATAATTATTTTTCAATATTATCGCAAAAAATATTTTTCAAACATTTTGTCAGACCGTAACTTGAAGGTCTTATTGTAGCCTTTGCTCCATGTGGATAACCGCCTCATATTTTTATGCCATAATTTTTGGATGCAGTTACAATATTTGTGCCATGAATTTTATATATTTGTGGAGTTTTTTTTCATTCCTAAGTTTCATTGTAAAACCAACCAAAATTAAAATATTTGAAAATAGTTCATACTCAAGTAGATAACCATTAAGTTACTGTCCATGATAATTTGAGCAAGTATTTGGATAAAATATAGATATAAACAAGATGTCAAGGAGTTATTGCACACCATTATTTATGTGTTATTTACCACTTTAATAAGTAGGAGTTAAAATGCAAAGGTGCAGATAGGGGTTACTACCCACCAAAATTTATCTTTGCCCCTAAGTTGACAATTAATTTTTCCATTTCATATATCAATTTGCAATTTTTATGTAAACATAATTTCCACTTAAATGGTAGGGGTGTTTGCAACACTCATTATTCAAGTTAATAAGTTTCAAAGAGAATAAAGTCTTCAAAGAAGATGAGTAGTAAAGTAGTCAATAAAATATTAATAAACTTTATTTATTTATATAAATAAATGGTTATGTTTTTGGGTTGAAGGTTGCACAATGAAGTAGTTAAGAAGGTGGTAAGTTGATTTATTATCTCAGACAAAAATTGTAGAAGGTTATGATTATTATTTTTATTTTTGCTAGACCCATGAGGTTTTGAATATGCGACCTTCACACAAAGATTGTCATAATAGTACATTCTAGCCCCATTATTTTATTCCCTGTGGATGGAGAAGTTCACACACACACACACACACACATTATCTAATTATAAAGTGAATTTAATATATTCAATGAATTGAGGCTGAAATCACCAATTTATTTTTCATGATTATGTGTTATTGTTAATTATTGAGCCGAGAGGCTCATTCTACAACCCAATATGAGCGAGATGTGTATGTTCGTGTGTGCGCCTTAAAAAAAGGTATTTAAATAAAAGATATCACATGTAATAAAAACAAAAATGAATTTACATGTTTGGTTTGTTTAATTAAAAGTATTATAAAGCATCAATAATCTCGTTCTCAATGGCCACATATCAATATATTTAGAGGATCAAATTTGTCGAGATGCAAATATTTTATTCAAATTTTGCACTTTAAAAGAAATTTTCACCTCAAAAGATTTGATTCCTCTCATCTCTTGCTAGATTTGAGGTTAAGATGTATCTATGTTGGTTCATAATTAAAATTTGAAATTTATTTGTTTAATGTATGGTGATGATTACCCTCCATTGAGACCAAATTTGTGTTATATGATTTAAGAAAAATCATCAAAAAATCAAGTAATTTGTTTTAACTTTTTGTTTTTATGATTGAAGAGATTGGAAGGGAGCTCACCTTAAGCTCCATAGTTTTTAATGAGCTAACTTGTTATGAAAATATGGGGTTGATAGGTGCGGTGGGAGTCATTTAGAACACCAAAGGAAATCAAGTAACAACTTATGCATTTGGAATATGATTTCTTTGAATATTGAAGTAGAAGCTCTAGCCTTATTTAAAGACATTCTAATTCTCAAAGCTCAAGAGACGAGGAAAGAGAAAATGGTGAGAGATTCTTCTATAGTTCTTCAAGCAATACAATGTAAATCCCCTCCTTGCCAAACCCTCCTAGCTCTTTTAGTGAATATTGAATTAGATTTGAGTTCTTCCATGTTTGATTTAAAAACTTTATGGCAAATTACCAACCAAATTTGGGAGTGGAGCTGAACCTTGGAAACAATAATTTAAATGAGGGGTCTATTTGTCTCCTAACCCCATAGAAGTATTTGATATTGAGAATAATAGTAAAGTTCCCCTGTGAATGTTTCGGTGATGAATAAACATGCATTTAAGTTCCAACGATGTTTGGTTATCATATCTCCCTTCTCCCCTTTATAGAGGTATAAGAATCACATGTCACTATAGATGGGCATTTAATGTGGGTTTAAGCGATGCGGAAATTGTTTGCTTTGGATTTTACTTGGCATTAGGCCTCTTTTGGTTTCTGGAATATTTTATTCTTCATTTGTATTTGCGTAGATTCCTTGAGGGAGCTTCTCTCCATTGACTTTGAATTCACGCCGCAACATTGTTGTGTGTTCTTTGGTGTGCTTTGAGTACTATAGTTTTCTATGTGTTTGGGTTTGTCATTGGTGTGTAGGTGTTCTCTATGCTTGGGTATGGTGCTTTGGTGTTTGGGTGAAATGTTGTAATTCTTGCTAAGTGAATGATAGATGGTGAATTGTCATTGCATTAAGGGATCTTGTGTCAAATATGATATAGGGGAATTCAAGAAATGTATCAAACAATATATGAAGGATATTGGAGAAGCACAATGCAGCATTTCTAATGCTAGGATTAAATGGAAGTGACAATAAGTAGATTTTGATACAAAAATCCCAACATTTTTAGGTCCCTATAATAGTAGTGTATCTCCTTATTGTTATTGTTGTACCCCTGTAGCCCCCATATTGTTATTATTGTGCCCCATAAAAGCCACTATTGTTATTGTTGTGCCCTTACATTATTATTGTTAAGTTGGTTAGCATTAGATTGTGACCCCATGGACTCCTATATATAGAAAGGAGGTTTTGTCATTTGTATCATCCAAGAATTGTTCATTTATGTAATGTAAAGGAGGTTGCCCCCTCGAAGTGGTTGAATTTTAAGGCATTTATCTCTCTTTTCTTCTATTTTTGGAGTTGGTTTCATAACATTTGTTATCAGAGCTTTGGATTCTAGGGTTTTGCTGCTCCAAACAGGTCATCGTGGAATTTTCGCTATAATGTTTTTTCTACGAAGGTTCAGAAACTAATTTTTTTATCACGAGAAGTCGAAATCATGAGGAAATTCGTGTAAAAAATTCAAATATTGGTTCACAATATTTTCAGAGATATGATCTGTGGAAGTTAGGGTTTTTGTAGTCTCTCGAATTTCATCTAAAAGAGGCGACCTTGAGAAAATCGTCATAAATCTCTCTCTGAGCATCAGATTGGAATTCTGTGAAAGGAGGCTGAAAGTACATGGACTTTAGTTTCATGTATATCAATTTCAGAGTTGAAGGAGGAAACAGTGACACATGGCATGTCCTACAAGTTTGCTCTACGGAACCTGTCCATAATTAGGTCATTGTGGGAGATTGGGCATAACTTTGTCTTGAAAAATCCAAATCAGGTCTGACCTGTGGCATTGGAAAGAGGACTCAGAGGGATACTACATGACCGAATTTCAGATATTGAAGATTCGAAATAATAGATATAATTCAGTTTCAATATTGAGCTCCTCAAAAGCAAGAAAAATGTGTGTATTTGTTTTTTAAAATTGCATAACGTTTGTTTGAAAAAGCAGTTTGAAGTGATTCCAAGGGCATATTGAAGCATTTTGATCAATATTGGGTTCTATAATTCCTCCCAAAAATAATTCCACACCCATCAAGCCCTCAGAAAGCTCTACTATGATGCATGAAGAGGAAGAATTGCAGTATGAGATATCAAAATTACGGTACCAAGTGCAACAAATTTCGATCTTACAAAGATCAAAATTTGAGATTAATTTGGATGGTTTGAAGGATCAAATGAAAGCTAATATGGATGATAAAGTAGTGGAAGATCACATCGAGCATCAACAACAAGTTCTGCAATTCTGAAAGGATACCTAACTTTGGTGCAGAATCGAATGAAACAACACGAAGATCAACATCGCCACGAAAGAAGTTCTGAAGTCGTCTCAGAAACAAGAACTCGACAACTATTAAATCGATCAATTTCAGAGTATCTCGGCAAGTGGAAGAACTTACTCGTTGAGGATTCCACATGGGAGGATGAGAATTTTATACAGAAGCATCCAAAAATAATCAAGCGTTGAGGGCAACACTTGTTTGAAGGAGAGGGGCATGTTAGGTCCCTATAATACTAGTGTATCTCCTTATTGTTGTTAGTGTAACCCCCTTATTGTTATTGTTGTACCCCTGTAGCCCCCATATTGTTATTATTGCGCCCCATAAAAACCATTATTGTTATTTTTGCGACTTTGCATTATTATTGTTAGGTCGGCTAGGATTATATTGTGACCCCATGGACTCCTATATATAGAAAGGAGGTTTTGTCATTTGTATCATCCAAGAATTGTTCATTTATGTAATGTAAAGTAGGTTGCCCCCTCGAAGTCGCTGAATTCTAAGGCCTTGATCTCTCTTTTCTTCTATTTTTGGAGCTGGTATCGTAACAAACGGAGTAGCTAGAGATCATCATCGTGATATTGCTATAGCTAGACATGTTGTAGATCTTAGAAATCAGTAAAAATTAGTGGATGGCTCATAGGCACACAATGTAATTGAGAATTGGATATATTTTCAATTTGAAGGATCTTGTTGTAGTGCATCTATGCATCCTAGAATGTGTGGTGAACCCGCCTTCTCACTCAGAGCCTTCCCTTGCAACAACGTCCGCTTGGACTTTTGGGAACCATCCTCTCCCAAATCTAGAATTGAAATAAGGAAATGCTTGCTAGATGTTGATGGCAAGGAGAAGAATAATAAAGCTCTTCTTGTGAATGTTGTAAAGAAGTGTTAGCTTCAAGATGCCCTCTAGGAGCCAGACACTTAGTTTTTTTAGTATGTTTGCTACAATGATTTGCAAAGTTGTTTCCTTGCAAATACAAAATTTCTGGATTTTCAAACCCATTCGTGTAAACTTGGATCAAATTTTGTTTTTGGAAATTATAGCTTTGACCTTCATATTTTGTCCTTCCTTTTTAGTTTTTCTGCTTTTAATATAAACCCTATCCATTATTGTTTTTTTTTCTAAATAAAACATACATGTTTTTTTTAGATTCTACTAATAAAACACAAACACATTACAAACAAGTTATGTGTGACATGCCATAAGAGGAAGCTAAGTTAGTCCTAGCTACAAATTAGTAAAAGATCCATTTGAGACCATGTCTTAAGCTTGTTTGAAACTACGAGTATACCATAGGAAAAACGAAGACTACATAGCTTGCATATATTTAGAAAAGACTAAAAATAGATGGCAAAAGACTGGGGGTGTGAAGCTAGCAAGGGAATTAGAGCACGTTGTCTTTTGGGGCAGGCTAGAGAAATGGGTTAGCTTGCTCTTAAAACACTTGGATTTTCCTTGTTTTGGAGGTGTTTCTGCGGGCTCTTCATCAATTAATATAGGGTTGAGGTTGGTGCTTTTCCCTTGGCCATAATGTCTATATTGTCAGCCTCATCATTTATGCCGTAGAAGCACAAACCATGGAATATCTTGTAGATGATGTTGAATTTCACTACCAGACACCTCAATTTGTCGATGATTTCATCTTGGTTTTTTTATGGTCTTCCAGTGCACAAGGAAATGATTTTTTTGGCCCTATAATAGAATTTACTATGGCACGAAACAACTTGGTATCTTTTGTTTAGGGTGCACATGAGTTAGGAACTCATTTGTGAAACTCTTCTTTAATTTTTGTGGTGGAGTTTGGTGGCAAAGTCGCTAAGCTTGGAGAACCAATGTACCCACCTATTGTCATGATTCAAAATAGTGACTTGGTCATATTAGAGTTAGGGTGGCTACAACATCATTCTCAACACACAAGTTCCTTATGGACTAGCAAGGGGATTGGAGACCCTGTCAAAGGATGTGGCTCTACGTTTGGTTCCTATGTGTCTATGACCAATGGGGTCCACGAGTATGGAATAATTTGGAGGCCGATGTAGAGGCAGAGCGGTTTGAGGGATACAGTGTGGCGAGAGGGAGACATGGATGGGATAAGGGGGATGGTTACAACAAATGGATAAATGATGGGGATATGGGGCCATGAGTTGGGACAATAGCAAAAATGAACACCAAATTATGGGGGGTCCAAAACATGCTAGATTGCCTGTGTGTGTGTTACATCGTTGCATGATGTCGAGGGTATCACTATCTCATGTGATGAAGAAGCATATGAAGGGGAAGCATAGAGACATTTAAATATTGCTGAGGAGTTTGCCATGATTCAGGGCTGAGATTCATTTCTAATTACGTTATTGAAAGTGTCCACAAAGAAATCCATCATAAAGAAGAGAGGGTGGAGATGATGTGATGGTGGTGTCACTCATGGCTGTGTCCATTTGTCCCATGCTTGCCACATTGCAATCAATCATTCGACCCAAGGAAATAAACAAACATGTTGTAAATTTTTTTTATTCTTTTGTGTGACTAGAGGAAGTCAACAACTTGGTTGATCTCGTGGTCGATTCTGATCGCTACCACTATAACCTCTAGTTGAGAGTTAAGTAAGGGGAACACTCACAAGATTTCCACAAGATTTCCATCTTGTGACTATTATACCAGAAGTGCCTTAATAGTGCACCCATTTTCCAACTATTCTATATCTCATGGGCATGTTATGAAAATCATTAATAGTACAAATAAATAATAAAAATATATATATTAATAACATATTATATAAACTATTTTTTCTTAAAATTATAAAATTTAATTTTCAAAACATTTTAATAAAATCTAATTTCGTAACTTTTTTTTTTAATTTTTAATTTTATTTTTTATAATTTTCAAAATAATTAATTTAATTACGCTGAAGATGTTTTATTATGGGGGTTTGAGTTTTGGACATTGTAGAGATAAGTCATCTTCAACACAATTTTTGACACGTGTCCAACTAACTTGCTTTAAGAGGATTTGACAAGTGGTTTGTTAGTTGGTTCTTTTTGCAGGATTGATTGCTCTCAAGTTGTGTCTGGGTAGCGGATTCATAACTGGCGTCAACGTGGTTGCAAGTTTCGTTTTATCTCACAGCGATACCTTCGGCATTCTTTTTGCACCTTCATGTGCAAAATGCTAGTTAATAATATTATAACATAAAAATTAAAATAATTAATTTAATTATATGAATTTTATGATTCAAAACTAATTTAATTTAATTTAAAGTTAATTTTTGACCTTGTAGATGAAAAAATTTATCTTGGTCAAAAAAATATTCTAAAACATCATACAATTTGAAGTGATAGTAATTTGATAAGTTTTTGATGTTATAGATGAAAATCTATTTTCATAAAAACATCACGCATTGCAAATATATTTTTTTTTTCAATTTCAAATTAAAAATGATACGTGACTAAAATATATTTAATTTATATTATTTCAATAATTAATTAGCGAGAAGAATAAAAATATTAAAAGAAAATCTCCATATAAAACTTGACATTATCATTCGCCACAAACTATTATATTATTAGATTCATATATTTTAGAACAAAATCACCGACCACTAACCAAACTCCAATGACCTTGGAGGGGGCCATTAAAAAAATGTAAATCTATCCTAAATTTTGTACAAAATAATTCTCTTAAATTCAATAATTTTAAACCCACGTGTTACGAGCACTTCACTCGCTCCTACATTGCTTTGGAGAAACTTCTTTGAAATCTTTTTCCAAATAAACGAAAGATACTTTTCTTACGATCCCCCTACCTGACGAACACGATCATATTGTAACATGAAGAATCCAATATTAGGACTCTCATTAACTATATAGATATAGATAGGGCAGGGCACGGCTTTGATATTGAAGACGTGAACATGGATGATTAACCAGAGAGGCCAAATTGGAATCTTTGACAAAGTGCATGTGCATGTGGTGCGTTGGGGGGCAATACTTCAGCTACAAGATTAAACCATAAAGGCAAAACTAAAATCAGAAAGACATAAGCACAAGCACAAGCAAGCACAGGTAAGGTGGAGGCTGGGCGATCTTCGTATCTTTGCTTTCTTCAGCTCACCTCCATGCCCACGATAATTTCCCAACTCTTTTATTAATGTAAAACAAGGGCGGCCGTTTTTGTTTCTTAACATCGTCCCTCGGACCTCGCTCCTCCGAATCACCGTGCGCCCGTTGATTTGGATGCCACTTGATTCATTCAAACCCTCCTTTGAGAGAGCGAATGCTGGAGGAGAAGGAATAAATGGATACAAACTCCGAGGGTTTCGAACCCGCAATCTGTGAATTCAAACTATGCGCATGATGCCACGATTTTCCATCAGAGAGGGAAGAAGGAAGTTCCCCAAAATACCAGGTACGTTGTCACCCTGTTCACGTCGGTTCCAATGTGCATGGAAATGTAGCGCTTAATCCATTCTTTAAATCCTTCAATTCATTTACTTGCGGATCTCAGGGTCGATTCCGTAGAGGCCGAAGGTATAAATTTTTTTACTTTAGTTGTATCTCTCTGGTCTGTGGTTCTATTGCTGGGTTCTGAGGTTTGTATCGATAATGTCTGTTTTGTACTGACGATAATTTTCTCGAAGATTCAAGTATTGTATGATTATAATAACAGGGGGAAGAAACCGAGAATCGGTTGATTTCCTTTCGGTTTACATTTTTGTGCGTTACGCATTTTTACCGAATATCGAACTGAAGCCGCAGGTTCGTGAGATTGGGCTATCGAGACTCAATCCTTGTGCATGAGAAATCTTATAACGTTAAATTTTGCTCTCAGTTTGTCACCGCTGGTCGGGAAACCGAGCATGACTATGCCGAGATTTACCAATAAATATCAGGCTGTGCGGTTCGGTATTGAGCATTTCTCGTCTCGGCGAACCTTTGCCTCTGGGCTTCGACGTCCACGATACCGAAGACTCTTGCTTTTCGACGTTATTTTGTATTTCTTGGCAACATACGTGCTAGGAAGCGGGCATCCGGCGAAATTTTAATTCGATTCAGTGATGATAATGCCAATATTTGTTTGAAATAAAAATATTTGAATCTCGCTGTGCATAGTATAGCATTTGTTTGCATAATGCGCGCGTTTTGCGGATATTTTGGAATCTTATTCAAGTATACACATTTTGAATATTATTCGGACTTCTATTTAGGCGAAATGATTCGTGTTGCGGACGATAGTATGCTTTATCACTGTCACCGAAATTGCTTTTCCATTTCGTTAGGGCCACTTCCGAGTATCGGATACGCTCTATCTAGCTAACCATGCATTGGATTGTCAACCTGATAATACTGTGCGGGAAGTAGCCCTTGAGGTTTTCCCCATGACAATATTACGTTAGTGATCCTACTTAGGACTGCAGCCTTGTAATTGAGTATGGTGGTTTTCTCTATGTCGTGCCTAGAGGTCCTAACTCCTTCATAGGATCAGTAGGGCAAACTAATGTTAATGTGCTCGGAATAATAAAAAGGGGGTTTTGGTGGTGTCGAGAAGGAATGGATGTGGGTTTCAGTTGCTTGATTCTGAAATCTCTTCTGCTGAGAACGAATATACAAATTGTTTTTATCTTCCAAGATATGGGAACACTAGCAGCTTCATTGCGTGTTTCTTATATAAAGTCCATCTCAGTCCGTATTTTTTGCTGTCATTTTGAAGATTCCCTTAGCCTGATGGATCCGGCAAGCTCAGATATTTAGTGTACACCATTGTACAGTAGCCGTGTCAACCCTGCTGTGTTCACCAATGTACAGTAACCATGCCAATGGTCAACCCCGCTGTTTTTGGCAGTGTCTTAGCTAAGTTGACGACTTATACCAAGGGCCTAAAATCTAGATAGGTGCCTCATCACTTTAGAAACTATCGTATTATATACCCATGAATCAAAGGGGAACGATGAACTTGAAGCAACCTGACCAAGGAACACTGCACTTTGTTATTGGGAACTGTTTAGATGATAGTAAATGTTTTTTTGGAGATCTTTACTGTGTATGTGGTGCAAGGATCTTTACTGTTTAGATCTTTAACAATAAGTAGTAGCACCAGCTCATAAAATCTAGAGCCTGCTGAAGGACAATCTGCCTTGCAAAATGACACCAAAAACTCGGGACTCAGCTTGAATCCATGCTTAAGAACCACACAGTGGTAACTTTCAAAGTCTTAAAAAGTTGAGTTGGGACTTTCAGAGTTTTCAAATGTTGAGATGACTTTGATAGGTCTCTAGTACATTTAAAGGCCACTGAAATTCCTTTTGCTTTACTTGTGCAGTTAATATTATATAATAATATTGTTTAGAAGTCATCTACAAAAGTACCAAATAAAATTTCATATATGCTTTAGTAAAATTGGGAAGGGTCTGGCAATAAAATGTACGTACCGAGCAACTTTATTGTCATTTAGTGTTTAATCAATGAATGATTCTGGTATGCTTCATCTTTCTCTCTAAACAAGAAGATTTTACACATTTGTTTCTCAAGCTTTGGTCAAAAAGGCCTTCTCATGGTGCTTTAGTGTAGCTGTTTGTCTGAGATTTTCATTATCATGTAAAAATAAAATAATATGCAAATAAACCACCTTTTGGTGACAAGCCCACCAAACTAGCTCTTAAATGAAATAATAAGCCTTAGGAGGTCGAATAATAATATATGCATGTCGTGGGGCCCTCCAAAAGGCCCGGTAATGTCTAGAAGTGCCCTAATGATGAATAAACTCCTCAAAATGTGTTGGACAAGGGGGTGGCCTCATGTTCTCCAAGTAGTAAACCCGTGGTGCTCCCAATGGGTGTGGGGGCACACTACTAACTCCATGGGTCTCCATATGAGTCGAAGATGCTTATAGATCATCTGTAAGGGCTCAAATGATGGAATGAACCCCTGCCATGTCATCATACAAGTCCAAGGACACCTGCCAAGTGTGTGGTGCTCCTGTGGGGCTTGCTGGGCATAGTGTACCAAGTGCATCATCTTTGTCCCAACGGTGGATCTCTAGAAATCTTTGGACATCAGTAGCGATCCATGGGGTGTTGTCTGCTGTTGTGGAGGCCCATGGCTCTCTACACTCTACACACACCCTACATGTGCCAATGTATAGCCCTCTGGGAGGTTAGGACCCCATATAGTGAGACCAAACCCAAATGGACACCATCTGCAATCCTGCATAAGATCCAATGCATCCCCCAGCCTTCCAGTGCAACAAGTCATTAGAGTAATCATGTAAAATAGCATACAAACAATAGACAACAAAGTGGGCACTTCATAATGGCATGCCCTTTCGTAGTGGGCTTTGGCATGTGCTAATGTCTCCAGGTTCCAAAGGGGGTTAACAAGGTACCTTATTAAGTGGTTTCTACCCTTAGAGAGGATAGCATGTCCAAGGTACATCCCTAAAATGGGGGTGGCAAGTGATAAAGAAGTGAAATGGAATAGGGAATGAGGGGGGCAACCTTGGGCCACATATTGGGGCTCAAGGATAGCTAGAGAAAGGGAAGCCCACACTTGGGTATATAATGTGTAAGAGGGAGCAATTGTGGTACATGAGGAGTCTCGACCTTGATTTTTCCACTCTTCTTTATATGCCTTTTGCCTATTATGATTTTTCTTTAATTAACTGCTCGAGACTCAAAGGATAAGAGCATAATGTGTAAGATATAACAATGATTACCCACTTTTTGGTAGGGCAGTTCATTTCCCTCTAGGGGTTGGGACAATCATGGGTTCCTGAAGGATAAAGGAGGCTCATCTAGAGCCTATGGAACTAGGGTGATGGCCATGGGTATGGGGTAGAGCTCATGCATTGGCTTTTGCCAACATGCTAATTATGTTTGTCTCGACCATTTTTTGCATCTTGTGGTACATTTTCCTGTTGAATGTGGCCATTTATGCTTTTACTTTTTCTTTTCTGCTGCTCCAACCTCTGGGGCATCCTTCCAAGCCCGATCCAAGGTGGGGGCAAGAGAATGGGGATGCTAACCTTATGTGGACCCAGTGAGGAAATGTGGAACTAGGTGGGAGAGATGATGAATGGGGGTATAGTGAATGGAAGGGGAGTGGTATATGTGGATAAGAGAGTGGGACCACACAACCAAACTCAAGGTGTTCCAAGTAGTACCACCCTAAAATGAAATGGTCATTAAAGGAGATCCCAAGAGACTAAAATCCAAGGGTAACATCCAAAAGATGTCAGAGGACAAAAACACAAACTAATCCCATTCTTTACGCCGAATCCCCCCATCAATCCATGCCCAACAGTGTCCATGATAAGTAAACCCAATACTCAATTACCAAATGACCAGGCATACCTTTGGGTTTGGGAAGACCACCTTCCAACATACGATCACTACAGATGGGTGAGGGACCACATGGCTGACACAGGTGGCGGAGAAATGGCACAACGAGCCAGTTGAGGGCTGCAAGGGGCTCCTGGCTATTGACTGAGGTCCATCATGGAAATTTTTTTTCTCCTAGGGATATCACTCACGAAGTGGTGGGTAATAGGGCCCTACTGAAATATGAGGATGTATGGTGCCAAATCCCAGAAAACCAATGGTCAGTTAAACTTCAAGAAGATAGGTGGAATATGGGGCTTGTAATGTAAGATGGGAAGTGGTAAGTATGAAATAGGGAGAGATGAGACTACACTATCTCAATCGTGGTTTCCCAAGTAGTGCCCCTCCTATATCCATTGGGCCATTAGGGGAGGTCCCACTGGACTAGGATGAAAAATTAACCCCCCATTTAAGGTGAGAGAACAAAATCATGGTCAAAACCCCTCTTCCTTCCAGGTTACCCCCTAATCCATGTCAAATGCCCAAAATACAAACAAGCATAAGCACCGAGTTGCAAAATGAATAAAGTAACTATTGATCAGAAGCCCACCTTCTAACATGTGTTCTTGCCAAATGGGAAAGGAAACATATGACTGGTACAGGTGGCAAAGATATGAATGGCACATCATCATTAGCTACTAGTGGTTGTCAGGTGCTGCTGGCGGGAAGGTTTGAAGAGATGATGGGAGAAAAATTTCTCCAATGGGATCACCAACTTTTGGTGGGTAACAGGATTCATATGGATGCAAATGAATATATATGTTATTTTTTTTTCAAAATTTGTGTACTTAAGTATTTTTTTGTCAGCTGTTTTCTTTTTTCCAGTTTTCTCTGGTTCAGGTCTGGTTCCTGCTTTTGGGTTCAAATGGTCTGGTTCTGATAACATTGTTCTGATCATGAACGTGGATTGATGATTATTGAAATTCTTTCTATTGTTGAGGTCATGTTGACTGCTCATTAGTCTAACTCTGAGAATAAGCAAAATTTTTTCTCAAAGCTACTTTGCATTTTTTAGAGCTTTTAATGTCCCATTATATTTTAGCAGTCCCAGTGACTCGTCATCCCCATCGAGTCCTTTGAACTTTCTTTCACTGTTTTCAGCCTACAATATGTGTACACTTTCTACAAGGAAGACTTGTTTGCAATAGAGATGTTGGTTTGTGTTGAGGAAACAGGACCATCTTTAGATTAGTCATAAATGTGCACCAGAGGGATAGGCAATTCCCAGAGGCAGCTTGATCTGTTTCATATAGGACTTAATGTAACCTCAAAGATGCCTAGGTTGCTGAATGTGGTTATTAACGTTTTTCACTAGATGGAAGTTATTAGATTTGATATCTGTGTCTGGATGCGTTAATGCTTTTTGTAAGTACTAATCATGCTTAGGTTCAGACCTTTTATGGATATTTGGAGATTGTTTTACCATGGATTTATATGTTAAACTGTGAATAAACCATGATTTGTTGGAGAGATTGTTGTCTTGCCCTTGTGGTTATTAGGTTTTGATCCAATTGAAATCTAGTGTTGGTTATGTCATCTCCTTACCGTTCATGATTGTAGGTATATTCAATATTGTAATGACCATGATATCCATTTTTATATGCTATGGTGGTTTTTCACCCTTTTTGTGATCCATTGAACTAAGGCCTGAAATCTATTTTTCTCCACCATGGCAGTCAGCTGGTAAATTCCAGTTATTTTTTGCCAATGCTGATTAGTATAAAACCCTGCAGATATATGTTGAATACTAGTTTTAAACAGGCATAGCTTGGATATCACAAGTATACTTTCCAAGGACATCCAAATATTCTTGAAGAGTTTGGAGACTGGTGACTGGACATAATGAGTTTTCAGCAATAATTGGGCCTCAGAGTGCTATTATTCAAAGGCCTTTTGGGCTTCTTATTCTTTTTTCTCTTTTGTATATATCAGATACAATGGTTTCATTACTCAACATCCTTACTAACATACTGTTTGGTGCCTATTGGTTGTCAATGTTCCCCGTGCTTTTTGATGTGGGTATTTGGGAGATATCTTGTTCTGCTCACAAATCAAGGTAAATTAGTTGTTGTATGGCAAAGGATAATTGCCATCAATTACTTCATTTTGCAGAGAATTTTGTAAGTACTCATGCTAGTGGAATGGAAATACGGGGAAAACAGGTCTGAAATGGACTTCACTTTTGGAATGTGTTTGATATTCATTTTTAATGGAAAACACATGATTGAATTTCTGTACTGGGAAATTACTCTTGGAAGAAGGTAGAAGGAAGAAGGATCTATGTTAGTTTTTTTTTTTTTTTAAACAAAAACAGTAGAACTCAGACGTCAATTGTTTCTTCATATTAGTTTGTTAGTGTTGCTTGACACATCTCTTCCATCCTAGGTTGCACGAGAGAAGTTGGTGCAACAAGGACTTTCTGATGCCTAAGTTGACATCTAGGCTGAGATTGGCTTATGGTAGTGAGGTTGTTTGCTCGATAGACTTCCTTTTCCTTGGAAATGATAGGATCTGTCTTTTGACAGGGCATATGTGAATTGTAATTGTATGCCTTTTAAGGTTTAAGTCCCACTCTTCAAGATACATGCAAGGTCACCCCTCCTTAAAATGCTAGGTTGTCATATTTAACTTTGGCTCCTTTTATCGCTGGTGGAGCTGTTTAATTTTTTCGCAATTACGGACATCTTTCAATTAGTAACAGTAGTCTTTACATCTCTGCTAACATTGTTCTACAATATATTTTGTCTGTATGGTGCCCGTTAAAGATGGAGTTGTTATTCGAGAAATATAACTCTGACAAGTGAAATCTAATATTATGTTGGTGGAAGCGAATTTTGTAACAGATTGAAAGGTTTGCAATTACTATTGTCTGTTGTTCCCTTAATATGGAATAAATGCAGAAATGAAGTAAAACCATAAACTAGCTGCTTGACCATACCAGAAATTGCAAGTTTTGATTCATCCAACTGGGAGACATGGACTGCTATCCAAATGGCAGCTTTGGCTAATTATCTTAGGGAGCCACATTTCAGACACCCTTATTTCTCGAAGGAAAATATTCATCTTTTTGTTATTCAGCTCTTTTATTTCTAACTGTTTTGTAGGCAGCAAAAAAAAAATCAATGAGTGTATCTCATCACACATGGTGTAAGTTTTTGATGGCAGTTCTGTTATTTCTAGAAACCTCTACATTTGCTAGTGGAAGTTTCATGCATCTGAGTAGTTAAATTCATAATGATTACTACATACTGGGCAAAGGACTATGAGACTTAACTTTAAATTATTGTTTTAAAAGTTACTAGGAAATCTGGCATCTGGAGAACAATGTTATACTGATAGATTTGTGGGGGTTGTGCATCAATACAAGTCCGATCACCTTGCTGCTTGTTGCTTGCTGCTACACTACACTCCTGTAGGTAGATAACCCAGTGGAGATAACCACAATTTTTACATATGCGTATTGTACTTGGGTAGAATTTTAGCTGTTTGTAGTTTTCTAAAGGTGCTTCTAGGATCTGATAGCGGCAGTCTCTCTAAGGTCTCAGGTTAGCCTCTAGAGATATTGGCTATGCCAAAAAGTACCTAACTATACTGAATTCTGTGCATATTGAAATTTTCTAATGGGAATTGATACGGGAATTTTCTAATGGGAATTGATAAATCAGATCAATTCACAATTTTTACTGGGTAGTCCCTGTTTCTTTTTAATCTTTTTTGAGGATCCTTTTTCTCTTATATTTTTTAGCACATTGTCACATTTTTAAGTCTTCCATATTAATAATGTATAGCTTGTTCTCCAGTTCTATTCTGATAAAAGTAAAACTTGGTACTTGAGGTCCATATCTCTTTTCTATTTTTAGCACATTGTCCCTGTTTTAGGTCTTCCATATTTTCATAATGTATTTTTTATTTTCCAAAAATATTCTGATTGAAGTAAATTTGCTGCAGATAATCCAACCTAGTCAATGAGATAGAGTATACAAGCCAGACAGCTGTACTTCATAGGCTTCAAAAGGTGAAGGTTTTGCCTTAGTTGGGCATGTGGTAAGATTGCAAGTAGTTTTGGTGGAGATCCAAGGCAGTGGAATGACAATGTCTGGTCATTATGTAAACATCAGAAAGCGTCAGCTGAAAGAGCGCTTATCTTGCCCTCTATGCTGCAAGCTTTTGAGAGAAGCTACAACAATATGCGAGTGTCTTCATACATGTAAGATTCTTCTTTTTCTGTCACTTGAATTGCCATTTCATTATATCTGCTAGTCCAAATCTGCTCTTATTCCGGGTTGCTTGTTGTTGTTATTACTTAAATTCAGCAAATTTTGTTAAAGAGCACCTATGTCAAAGCAACATGATCCCATCTTTCCAGGTCCAGCTAACTATGTTTTCCTGTTCTGTCTAAGTGGAACTTTGATACCAACTCTATATTTTGAAATTTGAAGTATAGAATACTCGGGTAAAATGTAGTTTTCCAGTATAAACTTTTTTATTATTGTGTTAAACTCAATCTTCAGTCTGTAAAATTGAAATAATGAGTGAAAAAAGTTGTTTTAATACAGGTGTTCTTTGTTCAATCCTTTCATTAAATTGGATAAATAATTGCCGAGGACGTGTCTGCCGTGCAACTTGCTTGAAAGGGATGTAGAGGGAATGTGAGAGGTGGAAGTAGTCTTAGTGAACACAAAATGATAGAAATTACCCTGATAGAGTGCAGGCTTTAATCATGTGTTAACTATGGACTGCATTGGATAAATGCAACAGCGGAAAACTTAAAATCTCTTGTGACATCTAGTGAGGAGGTGTTTATGGAGATAGGAAGGGATGATTGACAAAAAATGTGAGAGGAAGATGCTGGTACTGGTCATCTGTCTTTACGTAGCTAATTAATTTTTGCCAAAAATAACTGGATACACTAAAATGATCATTGGTTTCTAGCACAATTGGACTGGACAGGGCATTTTGCAGAGATTAGATACCAGGAAAGCAACGATGGGATGAGTCCCATGTCTAGAGGATATTAATTTGAGGCGATGATGAGATATTCGATAATATAGGCTGGTTCATTTATTAAGTTTTCATGCTTTCTTCATCATTAACTTTGGTAGGGAGTGTAAATGTTACTAACTTGGGTGGATGTGAGTAGTCCTTAAATTGTAATGTTAATTTGTTGTAATTGAGTTTGAAAGCTTCTTTAAAGAAGATGCGTAGGAGTGTCAATGGGGGCTTGGTTAGATAGAAAAGCGGGGATTTCATACTCACCACCACCCACCCAATGAAGGTTCAATTGCCCCTTGAGACATGTTTTGATCCTCAGAGGCCATATTTCCCAAGTAAGCAGGCTGTCTCAAGTGGTTGGGATTGAGTGAAGATCTTGGTCAACTTTGGTGGGATCATTGTAGATTGTTGTAAGCCAATTTACATTGCATTTTAATATTTCTGTGTTGGAAAGAGCATGCTTGCCACAGTGATAATAGAAAGCATCTTGTCAAAAAAATTGCAGGAGAACTTTCAGCTATAGAATTATATATTTTGTTGGCCTTTGAATTCTAATTCATGTCAATGAGTGCAATTCGACAAGTTTTACAAACAATTTATTTTTGCTGACCATAA
Organism: Pinus albicaulis; assembly: GCA_034641835.2. NCBI lineage: Eukaryota > Viridiplantae > Streptophyta > Pinopsida > Pinales > Pinaceae > Pinus > Pinus albicaulis. The sequence continues at coordinate 798,670,097 of CM076577.1, forward strand.
CTTTGCTACTTGGTTAGCTATTCAGGTTAATTATGTACATTTGATTTGCTATCTACAAATTCTTTGACTGGTAATGTTCATATTTGTAACCTTTGCAAAACATGTCTAATATTGTCTTCATGTATGATGTTTTTTGTTTTTTTTGGCCTAGTATGATAGTACCTGTGTGGATTTGGGTGCATTGAACATGGACACTAGCCTAGACCCATCTAAACCCAGGTTTGACACACATCTTAAGGTTATGAAGCTTAATGTTGCATAACTTGAATTTTAGGCTGTGATGATTCATTTGTTTAAAATCACAGTATGAATCATCCACCTCCTCAACATTGAGTTGCATTGTCAGACGCAGGCTTAAATGGGTCTTGGGCCTTGGCTAGTTAAAATAAACCCTTTTCCTGCCGAAAATAATTATATGTTTTTTTATTCAGTCATACTTATACACGGTTGTTTTTTTCCATGGAAAATATTCTTGGAGCAGTACTCCAGGTGCTTCCTCACATTTTGTGAATGGCACCCATAGTAAATGCCACTGAAGTACATGTACTCCTAACCCAGAGGAACTCTACTTGAATTGAATGTACATGTACTCCTAACCCAGAGGGACTCTACTTGAATTGAACCCATGACTTCTTAGTGATCTCTGTATTGAAACTGGTTGGTTCAAACTAATTGAGCTAAAACCATTGGATGATCTTTAAGTTTATATGCATTTGTTATATATGATCCCTCATAAATATTTGACATGTAAAAAGCAATTAAAATCCTGTCCTTACCCATTAGCATGGCATTTGCATATTTAAATACTTGATTCTTGAGCAGTGTTTTGAAAATCACTTGAATTGGAATTGCAACAGACTAGTTCAACCCTCAAAGTATGTGAAAATTTCAAGAGTTGCACCCTTAGTGCAAATTCAGAAATTTCACTTCAACCTTGAGGTTCCCTGGGTATATTTCCTATGAATATTTAGCATTAAGGCTGAATCTGAAATATAAATTACAGAAGTATATGTTTCATTTCTGTCCAACCAAATACACAAGGCAGATAAACATTGAACAATTATACTTCAAGGGAAATATTCTTCCAGCCTTTGGGGCACAAATCACAATGTATAACAGATCTGAAAATTGGTTCTTTCCAGCAGATTTATTACAGCCATAAATTTTCCTACTTAGCTTCTATATGTTTGTTAAATCACTTAACAAATTAGCTAGCTTTTCTTGATAATGCTACATATCAAACAACTCTAGAAACTACTTTAGTACCATGAGAATATGAGCTGAAAATCAGCTCTGCAAGTACACAAAGCTGGAATAGCAAAGCCCTCTTCATATATAAGTAAGATGAAGTTACAAGTACATACCATTAGCTTATCCCAAGCTGGTACAAGAAAGTCCTATAGATTGATCACAAGCTAGAATTCTTTAATGCTCTCCAAACCCTGGCTAGGGTAAGCACAACGAGCTTGCATCACACCAATTGTCAAACCCTAGGCACCAATTCCTCCTAGCTAGAAATCGTTCCTAGTCTTAGTTTTAAAAGTTACAACTGCTCATCGAATCGACCATCTATCAAACCAGGTTTTGAACTAGAATTAGATCGAACTAGATTCAATGCACTGGTTTTTAAAAAAATGAATTAAATAATTAATATTCAATGAAATAAGTTTAAGATTGACACCATTAGAGACAAAATATGCTCGTATATATACCATGTAAGGGTGAAGATATCAAAATGGTACCGAGTACCGTACATATCAACAACAAATTGCATAATCAATGAGCCTCTAAATGGCCTTGAGAGTCTGAAAACCATGCTACAAGCAATTGGGGTAGCAACCTCTACAAATCAATGATCAACATGATCACTTATCAAACTCATCACCACTACCATAAATGGGATCATCAACAGGAGCTACATATACATCACCTAGATCAAAGTCTTTAGACTCCTTAGACTTGTTAGGGGCATCTACAACCTCAGTAATTGTAGTATTCGTACTATGCCTAGCAGAAGCATGAAGTGGCCGAGTTGCATAACTAGAGCTTGCTTCTTCCATACTTGGTGCTTTGCTTTCTTCAACTCCTAGACAGACTACTGGATCTGCGTTTGGATCAACCCCCCAACCTCCATGGCATCAATATCAAAATTTGGATCAAACTCTGGTGGTTGAATCTCTTCTGCCCATTTTGAAGTTGGATCAATATCATCCAACACAATGGGATTTTTATTAGGCATTTTGTTATGAAATTGCTGGTATGGTAGACAAAGGTTATATTGCATGAAGATGAGATTTTTTAACTGTTTTTCTTCCAAATGGATTCTCTTCTTCGTGTGATTCTGCTAAAAATTGATCAATTGCGTCCACACCCAAAAACATTGTAGGTTTGACTAAGGACTCTAACTACAAACGTTTGTAATTGAGGACATTAGCTTGCAAATGACTCCCACCAATGTGCCAAAAAGACAATGACTAAAGTTAATTGAATTTTCAACAATTTAATTAGTGAGTTTGGCTAAAAAATAAAGTATTTATAGTTGGGATTTTAAACAATTTAACTTTAAAAAAATTGGAATTGCTTACCTAGTTGGTCTACATCTCTTACAATCTTTGCTAGGTTTTTTCCAAAGGTACGTGTTGCTTTAGTGAAAGCATTGGTTCGTTGATGTATTTCCAACATTGAGCTTTGTAATTATAGCTTAGGTTCAAGAACTACACAATTGCATGTATATAGTGATGGAGTTGATTCTTCCATCTATAGTTAATGATCTTCCAAATAGGCCCATACTTAACTACTCTATTTTTGTAGGTTGCCCATATCTGCTCCTTTTCTTGATCCATAGCCTCTTAGATGTGGCCCATGGCCAATTTTTCCGTATCCACCAACCGTGACACCCTAACAAGAGGCTTGCTAGTTTTCATAATCTCTGCTGCATTTTTTTTGAAAAATGGTTTTCAAAATCTTTTTGGTATCTTTTCCCATTGAGATACATTTCATTCATCACTAATAAACATTCTATGCAAGTTTTGTGCTTGGGAAATGAGAGATTGCAACATGAGGAAGTTAGTTGCAATTCTCGTGATGGTAGGCCTAACAAGCTTCTTGCTCCCAATGTTTTTCCTCATTAGATTAAATAGTAAATACTCATAAGTTGTTGTTGATGTATTTTGTGATATACATGATATGCTCTAGAGTATGCTCTAGTGTGCTGATGAGGTCTATGTAATGTGCACATTGGGTTCAAAATATGGTCCTACGTTTGGACTGTAGCATCTTTCCAACATGAATATAGTTTGAGCCGTTATTTGGTGTTGCAAATACCCATTTATTTGTGATGACCACGCAACATTTTGCTCCCCCACTGTCCTCACCATCTCATCTATAAGCTTAATTAACATGCTTGTATCTTTTACCCTATCGGATGCATCAATTGATTTCAAAAACATTGTTCTTTGAGGGAAAGAGATAAGGAAATTTATGATAGTATGGTTCCTTCTGTCAATCCATACATCTAACATGATGGAACAACCTGTGTTGGCCCATGACTCCTTAAACTCCTTCAAATATTTATCTATGGACAAAGCCTCTTTTTGCAAAAGAGACCCCCCCCCCTCAATTCATGCATACTAGGGCCTTTGAAGCCCTTTCCTATAGCAATAACAAAGTCCCACATAACTTGATAATAAGGGGAGCGAGCAACATTGAAAGGGATATCTACATCATACCACCATTTTGACAATATATTCAAAAGGATTTTCTTTGCATTTCTGGTGGGTATCTAAGCTGGGTTGAGTTAGACTTGGTTGAGACTGAGAGGCACTAGAAGAGGCGAAGTTGGGGGAATGTGTGAAATAGCTCTTAATGTTGCTATTCTTTTTAGTTTGATTGAGACATAGGGTGGGAGGGGCGGGGAACATAATGGAATGGGTCATGGACAATGGTGAAAGGTATAAAAAAAGAGTTTGAAGTTCAAAATCACTAGTATCACTAGAGCTTTCTCTCATAACTTTTGCAAGTTGCCTCTTTCTTTCAACTTCTTTTATTGCCTTTTCTCTAGCCTACTACTCTTCATAATTTTCAAACTTTTGAAGCATTTATGCTCTAATATGTCTTATCACCTCCTTTGGTGCATCACATGCGGTTAGGACCCTTAAACCAACCAAGTGTTGTTTCAACCTAAAAATACTTCCCTCGATTGAGTGATGGCAATATTCGCAAATCATTTTGCTGTCTATAACATCACAATTAGTCCATGTAGTGTCGTTGGCTCTTGGGGCCATGGATAATGTAATTTAAATGGAAAGAGATTCGTGATTTGAGGAAAAAAACTAGAATTTACAATGCAAAACCTATCTTCTATTTAATAATAAAGGACATATTTAGGAAAAAAGTGGGGCAAATTTTAACTTGAAGGAGAAAAAAATATAAAAGAATAGGGACAACATTCAGATATGCAATATCAGAAGGGGGAAATCATACTTGGGAATGAAAAGGCGGGTTGTGGCCTCATCCCTGCATTTCATTTATTTCACTAGCTATTTACTTTGATTTGCTACAAGTTTTAAGAGCATTTACTTTCATAGCAAATTCAGATTTTTTTTAATATGCAAGCATCTTTACTTGAGCTTATTTAGCTTGAAATCATACTTCAAATTTTCTTATGCTTCACCATTGAGCACACTCTACAATCTTAAGTTTCATGCATCAAGTAAAACTACATTTTATTTCATGACAAGCAAATATATTTCAAGTTGAAGTTGAATTTTCATTTTCATGTTAATTTACTTTTAGATCTTACATGCCCCAAGCATCACTAAAATTTACCTCCAACTTAAGTTGGTTGAATAGACATTTTAGGGACCCTCTACCTCTATGGACTCCTCACTGTGAGATCCAAATATTTGGGCGAGGGTGAGGTCTGAGGATTATAGTTCAATTGTAACTTTGCTTTAGAACTAATTAATAAAATAAACTAAGAGCACAATCTCATCACATTTATTTGCAATTTTTTTGCTATCTTGATGGTTTAAAGTTTCACATGCAAATATTATCTCAAGAAGCATTTTAATTCCTTAAATTTTGCAACAAGTTTAATTCTATGGTACTTGGAAATTTGCTTACTTGTGCAACTTCATTGCATGTTGTCGTTTTAATGGTCATTATAAACTTATGGATGATTGATATATCTTGTTTCATTGGCAAATACCCTTATTTGGTGTGGCAAATTTAATTGCATGTTGTTATCTTGGTCTAACATTTGAGTTTTCTATTATCTCATTTACATTCTCCAAAGTAGAACACTAATTGTTTCCTTTTGAGCAAGATAGTTTCTCATGCTTTGATTCATAAATCTGTTTATCTTGAAAGCATTTACAATATCTTGTGCTAACATTTTCTTGTTTCACTTTTTAGGATTATTTTTGCTTTCCATTTGAGAGCATTTTACTTCATTTAAGCAAATACATTTTCATTTCAAAGAGCAATACTTTGAAGGCAATGGTTTTCATATGCTTTATGCTTATTTAAATTATGTATTGATGGTTATTGCTCATATCACTTTTTGCTTAAGGAGTAATCTATTTAACTCTAACAACTCTCCTAGAAACTCACATCTTTTAACTTAGTGTTCCATTTAGGGACCACCCCCCATAGCTAACCTAGGAGATAGCTTAAACGGAGACAGTCGGGATTAGTATGACAGCCCCTTCTCTGAGTTCCTTGCCACCAACCACACCTTATGGGGTTAAAGGCTTTTCCTGCTAACTGTAGGTAGGTGTAGGCGGCAAGCGATAACACTCCCAAAGACATTAACTTCTTTGGACATGGCCAAACTAGTTGCAAATTATCTCCAAGCAACCAAGCCCTACATGCAAGCCTCATGAAGAATGTCACCCTGCCACATGGGATTCCAACCTTGGAAGTAAGTGTGCCACATGAGCATTAAGTGAAGGTACACCAATCCATTAGTAAGTTATCTCCATTGTGTATTCCATTAAGATACAACCAACAATAGGCATCACACAATGCATTCCACATCACATTAAGCACCCCCTAGCATGATGTAAACAACTTTGGAGTAACCCTAAAAGCTAACAAAGTCATTGCACTGAGCCATGAATTGGGCCAACCCTAGAATCCGACTGGATTTCGGTTCTAGAGTGAATTAACTAGTTTGTTACATAATTGGTTGAAATGTTTAGATTCAACGAATTCTTGTCTTGAATTGGTTAGGACCTACCAATGTTGAAAAATAAGTAAGTGATGATAAAAAAGGATGAGATAGGGAAATGATGATCCACCAGTAGGACGAGTCATTCATATAAATCTTTACAAGGCAAAGGAGGAGGCTGAGCCAAAGACTGTTCCTATGTTTGATTTTGAGGATCTGATTCCAAGCAATAGGGATAAGTTTGATCATGATGATCACTGATATGTAGTTATTAGTTGTAAGTTCTAACATGTAGCAGGAATATTTTTTGGACTCTAGTGGACATCTATGGTCTTGATGTTTGTGTAGTTTTGTTTCAAATATATGTTGTAGATGGTGCCATTTTGTTAGATTCACCCTTACGTTTGTTATAGTGCTTTTTTTCCCCTAGGAAAACATGGCAGGAAACCCCTCTAGTATGCCTCGTTGATCCATGGATGGAAAATGGGGTAAACTGCCAGGCTTGATTATGAACTTACCCCAGAGGAGATCAATTGAGTTGAACTTATGACCTCCCCAACTTCAGGGGGGGGGGGATCTTATGTTTGGCTCGTAGCCACTTGAAGTTAATCTTAGGACTTGCTTTATAGTAATATACATACGAAAATTTTGCATATTAGGTGTTTAATGATTTGCATGTTCATTGATGGACACACACACCCCTTACATTTATTTTATTTTATGTATATTTTAGTAACTATTCCCGAAATTAGATTGTTTGTCGGTTCTACTTTGGTTCAATTCTTGATTGGTTTTGCTTCTGATTTTTTGCAACTTCTTTTATTTCCTTTTCCCTAGCCTTCTAGTCTCCATATTTTCGAACTTTTGAAGCTTTTATGTTCTAATGTCTTATCACTTCCTTTGGTGCATCACATGGGGTTACTTGGTCCCTTACACCAACCAAGTGTTGTTTCAACCTATAAATACCCCCTTCGATTGAGTGATGGCAATATTTGCAAGTCGTTTTGCTGTCAATAGCTTCAAATTGAGTCCATGTAGTGTCTTTGGCTCTTGCGGCCATGGATAAGGGAATTTAATTGGAAAGAGATTTGTGATTTGAGGATGAAAAAAAATAATTTACAATGCAAAACTTATCTTAAATTTAATAATAAAGGACGTATTTAGGGAAAAAGAGGGGCATATTTTATCTTGAAGGAGAACAAAATATAGAAGAATAGAGACAACATTCAGATAAGCAATTTCAGAAGGGGGAAAGCATACTTGGCAATGAAAAGGTGGGTTGTGGCCTCCTCCCAAAGACACTAACTTCTTTGGACAGGTCCAAACTAGCTCCAAATTATGCCCAAGCAACCAAGCCCTACATGCAAGCCTCATGAAGAATGTCACCCTACCACATGGGATTCCAACCTTGGAAGTAACTATGCCACATGAGCATCAAGTGAAGGTACAACAATCCATGAGTAAGTTATCTCCATTGTGTATTCCATTAAGATACAACCAACAATAAGCATCACATAATGCATTCAACATCACATTAAGCACCCCCAAGCATGATGTAAACAACTTTGGAGTAACCCTAAAAGATAATAAAATCATTGCACTGAACCATGAATCGAGCCAACCCTAGAATCAGACTAGATTTCGGTTCCATAGTGAATTAACTAGTTTGTTACATAATTGGTTGAATTGTTTCGATTTTGACGAATTCTTGTCTTGAACAGGTCAAGACTCACTCATGTTGAAAAACAGATAAGTGATAGGAAAAAAGGAAAATATGGGGAAATGGTGATCCACCAGTAGGACCAAGCATTAGTATAGATCTTGACAAGGCAATGGAAGAGGTTGAGCTGGAGAGTGATCCTATGTTTGATTTTGAGGATCTCATTCCAAGTAATAAGGATAAGTTTGATCATGATGATCACTGATATGTCGTTATTGGTTGTAAGTTCTAACATGTAGCATGAATGCTTTTTGGACTCTAGTGGCCATCTAAGGTCTTGATGCTTGTGTATTTTTGTTTCAAATATATATTGTAGTTGGTGCCATTTTGTTAGATTCACCCTTACGTGTGTTATAGTACTTTTTTTCCCAAGGAAAACATGGTAGAAAGCCCCTCTAGTACGTCCCCTTGATCCATGGATGGAAAATGGGGTAAACTGTCAGCCTTGATTATGAACCTAACCTTGAGGGGATGAAGAGAGTTGAATTTGTGATCTCCCCAACTTTAAGGGGGAGACCTTATGTCTGGCTCATAACTACTTTTAACTTAACCTTAGGACTTGCTTTATAATAATATACATAAGAAAACTTTGCATATTAGGTGTTTAATGATTTGTAAATTCATTGATGTACACACACACCCCTTACATTTATTATATTTTATGTATATTTTAGTAACTGGTTCATAAATAAGATTGCTTGTCGGTTCTAGTTTGGTTCAATTGTTGATTGGGCTTGCTACTGTCTTTTTGCACATTGGTTTCAAGTTGAGAGAATTAAATTTATAATGCTCTAGTATATGATCCATTGTTTAGGCAAAGTTTGTGGCTCATCTTGTACACTTCTAGAACATTTTTAAACATATATTTTCTGCAAAGGATTTGCACCATGGTGGATTTTGTTTTTGGATGTGATAGACACCCCTATCATTCCCTTTGCTTTTCCTAGTGGGTTGCCTCCTTTGGTCCCCTTTGGGTAGAAACAAGGTTGGTTCTTTGAGGCCACCTCTCTCCTTGTCTATATTGGCATATATATAGTGTCTTCCTCCTTTTAGTTATTCTTTGGATGCCCCAAACTATTTCCTTCCTACAAAAATGGATATCAAAAAGATGGTTAGGACGACATCCATTAGAAGTATATTCAAATCTTTTGGGTCTATCTCCCCCAAGTCTCTTGGTTCTCAGAAGGCCTTTCATTATGAACATTTTATGAGTTGGAAGACAATCTCATTTTCCTTCCCAAATACATTTGATGTCATGCGGTTGGTGGCTTAAAGATCTCACTTGTCCAATTGTGGGTTTACTCATATCACTAATGGGTCGAGATGAGTCAGCACAATCCAAGGTCTGAGAGAATTTGGTATCTATGTCACCTCTTGGAGATTGAGTGTAAGGAACACACTTTTCTTTAAGTGTCATAGAGACTATTAGAATACAAGGGAAGTTTCATTACTTGTTTTGGGAATTAGGTGGTTACCTTTTGACCTCATTTTTGTACCTTGAATAGATATTTCTAGCCTTACATGTTTGGGAGATGGCGATCCATGAGAAAAAGACTTGTTAGGGCTTCTACATGCTTTATTTCATTAGTTTCATTACCTATTTATTTCAACCTATCTTTGTTAGTGAATGTGGTAAACGATAGGATGATTCCCTTAGCTATGAGTTGGATGGCAGTGGATTTGTGAGACACCACACATTGTCTTGGTGGAAAGTAGACATTTCAAATTTGCGAGACTTTAGAATCACTTACTATGGTGTATGATCTCTTAGGTCATCTTGGTTGGTCATATCTCCATCATGAGTTCCTTCCCTTTGACCTTAGATGTTAGGAGGGACAAGTCATCTTGGTTTTCTCTATACTCTTCTTGGTCCACAACTTTTCCAAGTGTTGTATGAGTAGGCTCAATCAACCCCGGGTAGTCTTCATGGGGTATTACTCGGCATAAATTGACCCCTTCATAGTCATTGACGAGGACATAAGGGCGTCTTCTCACTTCCCTTCATCTACTTTAATCATCACTTGTGATATTTATTTTGAGTTAGGGCCTTGTTATTGCTCAGATTATACATGCATTGTAACAACGACTTAGTGCGAGGGTTGTGTCACTCTAATCCTCGCCCATCCCGTTCTAGCTGTCTCCCAACAACAGGCTATGGGGGAAGTGAGATGACGAAGGACAAGTTGGAAACCAACGAGTCCGGGAGACACGATTGAGTGGCCTAGCTACTTAGTTAATTCAAGTACGATTTTAAGGATTAGATTAAATTTATATTTGAGACTAGTGCATTGTGGAGTCAACTTCCTGCTTGTTTGAATTTAACGTTAAGTAACTAGATGGACAACCGCTGCTTGAATGCTCAACTAACCTATATGCTATGCAAATCCTCAGACCTAGGTGTGATGCAAGAATCTTGTTTACTTTTAGTTATATGCCTATTCTAAGTGAAAACTTTGCCTTAACTATTTTGGAACTAGTATTTAGAGTAGGTTGTGGGATGGAAGCCAACGGGAAGCAAGTAGAGGCTTGATTAACGACACCTCCCCTTGTGTTCCAACCACCTGGTGCCTCTGACGCTATAAAGATCGTGGCTCACCGTGTTAACCACTAGAAAGGTGCTGAATCCCTCAAGCTAGGTGAGGAAGGGTGGCCCTAGAAGTCTATCAACCAAGCTTATGCTTCGAGGTGAATTATTAATGCAACCAAACTTAGAATTCTTATGCAAGATGGATGAGTGATTTCATGGGTTAAGATTGATTAAGTGATTCAAGTATTTTAGTTCCGATTACTCTTTAATTGTGACAATGAGTACTTAGAAATGGGAATAAAAAAAAAATATTATTACCAAAAATGTGCCAATTACCAAGTGTTGAAAATAAGCAATCCAAAGATAAACTTATATTCTACGAGATGATTGACCAATGATAACAATTACTTATGACAATTTATGATCTTCAAGATATTTAAGTAAAGTAAATGCCAATAATCTTATGCCAATATTGAGAGATGATAGATATTTCACAACCACTATCTCTCAAGATGCCAATGCTTAAGATAAACAGGACTATGTGTTTAGCAATTATCCAATGATTCCCTTAGCGACAGTCCTTAAATAACTAGATGCTCAACACAACAATGCCAATTAAATTTTAAAGCCCAAGATACGTCAAGAGAGGGAGATATGCTTCAATACCAAAGTAACTTAAACCATCCAACAAGATTTTAGGTCTTAGATATGTGAGTGATTACTTAGTGCAAAATTATGAGCTTGCAAGTATTGTAAAATGTAACTAGGTTCGGTCTTCATTATTGTACTCGAGTCAAAATGTAATTTATTTGTCAAAACAAAAGCTATTTTATTATTATTATTAACTTATTAAAGCATGGGTTTCATGCTTGGGTCAAATGTATAGGTCAAGACTTCATTGTAGACTTTAGGTTATTGTCAAAGTCAATTTGTGAAGACTCCTCCATCAAGTCCAAGTCTCCTTGCTGTTGAAAGAATTCTCTTCATGTCGGCCTCAAAATAATACATTAAGAAGTCGGCCTACAAGACACATCTCTTCAAGGTTTCATGTTGGCTCATTACAAGAGGGAAACTACTATAAATAGGAGTGCACCCTTCAACCAAAATCACATGACAGAAGCTTGCATTTTAGAAGATGATTTCAGTGATCTCAGTGAGATAAGTTCAGACAAAAATTTAGAGAGAATACATTCAGTGATGCAACAGAATCTCGAATTTCATAAGAAGATTGCGGTGATATCAGAGATGATGTTTTGATGGCATTACAAGGAAGAGCTGTGATGATTTCGGAGTTTCCACAGTTTAGTCCACTACAGTGATGAAGTTTCGTTGATACCATAGTGAGAAGGTTTCACAGTAAGAAGATCTCATTGCTCAGTGGTACTGAAGTTTCGGTGTAGCAAGTATTCAATGCTAACACAATGATATGAACCCCGATATGCAAACACAATGAAAGAAGGATGACTTGATGGAGGTAGTCTTGAGTCTAAGTTGTAAGGGTCTTGGTCATCTCATCTTGAATCTATTGTAGGAAGAATTTTGACTGGGGTTTCCCCTAGAGTGGGGTTTTTCCCTAGCAATGTGCCTACATATTGTGTACTCTTTTATTTGTTGCTTGGCATTAGCCTTGATGATAAGAAAATATAAATCGAAAGAACTAATAATATAACGAAAACATCACAAGTTAATGGCATTAATAAGGGAAATCATTTAATTGGCACTCCTTGGATTTCCAACAACAAGGAAATAAACGAATGCTAGCTTTCAAATAACCAATGCTAAGACAAGCTTCTTCTCAATAGCACTAATGAAATGAGCACTTATTAACCTTTAGGACATGTTACCCACCACTTTGTGGGTGATATTCCTAGGAGAAAATTTTCTCCATAATGGACCTCAGCTAGCAGCCAGCAACCCCTTACAGCGTCTTCCTAGCTCGTTGTGCCATTTCTCTACCACCTGAGCCAACCATGTGCTCCCTCACCCATCTGTATTGATTGTATGTGTTAGCACTGGAAATGTTAATGGTGTAATCACCATTGTGTCACTATTTTCAAATTTTTATTATGTCCTAGTTCATGTCCAAAGTTTGAGTCATTTCCAATAAAAGTTAAAAAAAAAGAGTCCCAACATCAAGGTATTTTTAAGTGAATAGGTGTCATAGTGTTTTAGAGTCGTAGAATAAGTTAAAATCTCTATTTTGACTTATGTTAGTGTTGAAGGTTAGTCGATGTTTGGGTAATAAAGTTGCAGTCATCTGGTCTGGAATAATAGCTACCTTTGTTGCAAATTCATTCTCAAAATAGTAATACAGTAAAAGGTAGCTATTTCTTAGAAATGAAAGTCATATAGTCCACACAGTGAAAAGCGCAACTATTTCACTGAAGATTTTGGTTATCTCAGAAAAGAGGCTACAGGTAAACAGGTAATCAGTTTTTCAAAGTTGGCAAATTAAGGCTTCGTGGATAATATTGCAACCAAATTTCTTTAAAAGCATAGTGCTGCCTTAAGAAAACAGATTGACCAACAGAGTGGGAGATCCAGAGAAGAGCAACAGAGAATGTTTAAAGGGAGATTGCCAGGAATTAAACTAAGGAATGAAGTGAAGGAGAAGAACCGCATGCGGAATGATCAGACGACCTTGATCCAATCGCAGATCCAAAAGGGAAGAAATCGACAGCTCAGATTAAAGTGCAAATGGAGCGACTTCGCAAATCACAGTTTTTAAAGTTTATTGTTAAGGTGATCACATGGTATGTTAAGTGATTTGTGATGCGATGAGGCGAAGGGCGAGCAAGGAAGACCATCAGATCTGGGCACAGATCAACGGTGGAGATTAAAGCACAGATGGAGCGATTTCACAAATCGTAGTTTTTAAAGTTTATTGTTAAGGCAATCGCATGGTATGTTAAGTGATTTGCGATGCGATGAGGTGAGGGGCACGTGTTGGCGTAGCGCACTAGTGCGATTTCGCGCATCGCATAGTTTATGGCGTAGTTTTTATCAGTGTAAAGTTCAACTTGCAGGGGGCTAATGTGCGATTGCTTTCGATTGGTCAACATGTTGTGGGGCCCTAGAACCACAATTCCACGTGTATGCATATTGTTAGGAGCAATTGCGGTTTGGTTTAAAGTTTCGATAAACGCTGTTGATTGCACGCATATGTATATTTATAAAACTTTCGACGCATGATCTGTGATCGGTCCCAATTCTCTGCCACGTCACCTTCGCTCTCATTGCACATTGCACTTCGCCATTTTCAACATTTAACTCCCGCATTTCATAATAAAACTTTCGATGCGCGATCTGTGATCGGTCCCACTCCTTCGCCACATCATCACCCCCCTCGCTTATCATTCATTTCGCTCCATATATCCTCTATCAATTAAACTTGTTTCAAAGGGTCTCTTTGTAATTTCTCATAAAATGAACCTCCGTCATTCTATCCAAAAGTTTTGGGTTTTCCGCCATTACAAAGGGTTTTCAACCAAAAAAGGGGAATGGAACCACGGAACAGTGGCAGAGTTTCTCTCAAACAATTTTCTACCACTACTCTCAGTACCAACACGTTTTTACTAGGCATTGGGCAGCATTCAAGGAACAACCACACCATTTTCACTGCTGTTTGCACTTTTTAGGGAGTTGGTTGCACCAAAACGGAAGAGGAGTCTCCCCATAAAACTGCCACATCATACAAACCACTTCAAATTGTTAGCCTTAATGTTGTTATTTTCATTTTGTCATAGCACTTTGTAATTAAGATTAAAGGATAAGCCTCATCTCTTGCACGAGATCGTAATGACTTTTGGAAACAGATTCACCTTTTTCTGTGGAAGATGACAGTATCATGTTTTGTATATATATGCCAAACTGATATGAAGTCAGGGTTGGTTGATGGTTATAGAATTTAACTTATATGATCCGTAATCTTTTTTGTGAATGAAATGGAATGATACTACTGAGGACTTATTACCAATTTGTTGTGTGTATTGTTTGCTTTACTTGTGTTTCCATATCTCCTTTCTTCTAGTTCCAGTTTGCAAATCATCATACTGTTATGTGTTTTTATTAGTCTCTTAAGCATGTTATGTGTTTTATCAGTTTTTGTTAGTCTCACATAGTGAGCATTCCCGATAAAATATATGTTATAACAGTGGAAGAGCATCACTCATGATAGTTATTCTTCATAATATTTCAGTGAGAATCTTGTCAGACTAGAAATAGCTTTCTCTCAATGGAATATCCTCAAACTGCTACTTTTGGGAATTTCTACTAAATTAGTAGATTTTTGTTTTACAGACCTACTGATTTTTCTCTCATATTACAATTTTGTTTCCTCATAGACTACAAACTTGCACTTTTCTACCACACCAAGTTACAATACCCTCTTTAGTAGAACTGTGGATTTGACTGAAATCTATTTTCAGTGAAACAGAGTTTATACCATCTTCCAATCCTATAAAACAAAACATTAAAATTGCCTTAGAGTTTAAGATGTGTTTGGCCAGGCGCTTGTTGCAGTCCAAGTGCTGATGACAGTGCCAACATCTTTTGGTGCGTCTGTCAGGAGACGAAGGCCTTGTAACGAAGTATTCTCCCGTGTATATTGTTATGAATTGCTGATAATCAGTTCTTGATGGTGAACAAGAATTGGTGACTTTAATAAGACTGCAAATTTGTTCACCTGGCAACTCCACGAAGACGAAGAGGGGTTTCAAGACCTCCTTCTACAAGGAGGAATCAAATATCTCCAATTGTGACCCCAGTTCTCGACCCAGAGAAAATGATCAAAGATGCTAAAGGAAAACAGAGATTAGTTGAAGCCATATTTCAGTCAGTGAAGAAGGTACACAAAAAGTACGTTCCAAAGCAAAAGGTACCTCTATCTACTTTAGAATCTAAAGAGGTTTTAGTTTCAAAAGATTCTGTTGAAAAATCTCAAGTTGAAGCTACTCCCCTAGAAAATAAAGTGGATGTTGTTAACAAGTCAGAAGAGTTTGTGCTGAATGAAGGGGAATTGAAACAAGTATTTGACTATTGCACCTTTTCTTGATAGGGATATTTTGATTGAAGAAGACTTCAAGACTATTTTAAATTTCCTTCAGACTCATCTTGAATACCAGTGTCTTGTCACCCCTCATCAAGAATATTTTCTTTTCTCGCCAAATCCAGCTGTTAGGTCATCTTCCTCTCATCCATTTGAAGAGTCTGTACTTGAAGTTCTTACTTCTAATTTATTTGATTTCCTTGCTCAACAAAATAACGCTGAATTAACTCCATCCCCACAAGAGATAACTTTAGATTCTGATTCTTCTACTGAAGGAGAAGTCAAGACATCATTTGTTCATCTTTTTGAAAACCCACTCTTCTCAATTCCAAACCCTGAAAAATCAGCTCAAGACCCCCAATTTTCTGCTGTCCTAAATCATAATCAGAATTCACCAATTGTAATTCCTATTTCTCAAACAGCTACATCAGTTCTACATCGGCAAAATATGGCCCAACCTGCCCTTACAAGGATGCAACAGATAATGGTTGCGAGATATGTGCCACTTGTACTCCCTCAACCCTTGCATGCACATCCCCAAGGAGATTACTTGAAATATCTTCCAAAATACACTGGGGAGGGAGAAGGAGTTTCTGCTGAGGAACATTTAGTGGCTTTCTATAGTTATGCTGACAATCCGAATATTGAACATGAAGATCTTTGGTCAAGACTCTTTGTTCAGAGCTTGGATGGTGAAGCTCAAAAATGGTTTAGAAGTTTGGCTTCAAATTCAATAACAGGAATTGACAAATTAGAAGAGATATTTGTGAAGCATTGGGGTGATAGGAAAGACTGTCTATTATCTTACAAAATTTGGAACTCTGAAGAAGAAGGCAGATGAGTCATTAGCTAATTTTACTAGGAGGTTTAATAAGATTTATTAGAAAATTCCTGAAGAAATTAAACCCACTGAAACCACAACTATGATAAATTTTGCAAATGCTTTAGATTCTGAGTTTGTCTTATGGTTGGGGGCTGAAAAAGCATAGACACTAACAACTATGCAAGAGGCTGCAATTGGAGTGCAGTCTAATCTCATGGCTTCTAATAAATTAAAAATGGAGGAAGAAAAGACAACTAAAGATAAAAAGAAGATGAAAGAAGAAAAGCCTTCTTCTTCCAAGTCTCTTTCAGTAGAAGGAAAGATCGATCAAATGTCCAATTTGATCAAGGAACTTGCCTCTAAGATGTCAAAATTAGAGGTAGAAAATAAACCCGCTGCTAGAGCCAATCAAAACAAAGCTAATAGAAATCAGGCTCCCTTCTGGAGGCCTTTTCAGCCTCAACAAATCCTACAGCGCCCAAGGAGGAACGCTGATGATCAAAATGTTCAGCCTCCTTTGAATAATTTTGCTGAAGAAGAACATGAAGGGAATGAGGAAGAAAATGAAGAAATAAACCATGTGGGAGAAACTTCACAGTCGACATGTTTGACATTGCAGGAATACGAAGATAGATCAAGAATTTGTTTGTTTTATGATGATATGAATGCTCAAATTTATGCACAGAATGATAAAAAACAACAAGAAGTTCAAAACAGAAATTACCCTTTGGGGTCAAAAGGTCCTGTCCAACAGCCTCAACAAAAATCAGATTCAGATAAACAAGCTGCTAAACAGAAGGCCAAGGTAAATGAGGTTCTTCCACCTCAAAATTTTGCTCCAATTGTCAAAATTACTGCAGAAAATAAGGAATTAGTTCCAATTTATTTCAGTTTCAAATCTGAATTGAATAAAATCAAAAATTCCAGTCCCACTACTGGAATTATTGAAAAATCCAGCATATAAAAAGTCTTTTAGGAGTCTGCTGCAGCCTCCTCTTGCTCCTGATTCAGTCAACCTTGAGGATGAGCATCTCACTATTTATCTAGGCTGTCATGTCCAAGACCAAAATGATGATAACTCACCACCTTTCTCCCTGTCACTCAATATACATGACAAATAGCTACATAATTGTCTGTTAGATTCTAGAGCTTCCCACAGTCTCATGGCAAAGAAAGTGATGGATGAATTGGGATTAGAGATCACCAAGCAATACCATGATCTTTACACCTTTGAGTCCAAAAAAGTCAAGTGTTTAGGAGTGATTAAGGATTTGGTTGTTTCCCTTACCCAGCTGCCTATGAGGAGCTTAGTGATGGATATTGTGGTTGCTGACATCCTTTCTAGATTTGGGATGTTACTTTCCAGATCTTGGTCTAAGAAATTGGGAGGTACCCTTTAGATGGACATGTCATATGCTACCATCCCAGTATTTGGAAGGGAATTCAGAAGGCTGTATAGGGAAATTCAAATGACCTACATCATTAGTGATCAGCACAATCCATCAAATCATCCCATATATGCTGAAGAAAAGGAATTGGGGTCATCAATTCTGCACCTTGCTACTGATGACAATGATTTCCATCCTGAATTAAGTGAAAAACAACACTTTCAAGGTGTTAATGAGCAACATTTAGGAGGATAGATCTGGAAATTGTACTTTGATGGAGCCTCTTCAAGAGAAGGATCAAGAGCCGGTGTAGTCCTCATTTTTCCTACTCAACAGAAGGTGACCATATCATATAAATTTGCACCTTGCTACCACATCAAGTTACAATACCCTCTTTAGTAGAACTGTGGATTTGACCGAAATCTCTTTTCAGTGAACCAGAGTTTATACCATCTTCCAATTCTATAAAACAAAACATTAAAATTGCCTTAGAGTTTAATATGTGTCTGATCAGGCGCTTGATGTAGTCCAAGTGCTGATTCCAGTGCCAACAGTATGTTTGAAGGTGGGCCTCCGAAATCTAAAGGTATATCTTGTCATTTGGTAATTGTGTATTGGGTTCACTTATCATGGATACTTATGGGCATGGATTGATGGGGGGATTTGGCGGAAAGAGTGGGCTTAGTCTGTGCTCCTGTCCCCTTGATCTCTTTTGGGTGTTACCCTTGCATCTTAGTCCCGTGGGTTCTCCTTTATTGACCATTTGGTTCTAGGGTGGTACTACATTGGAAACCCTGACTTTGGGCATGTGGTCGCGCTCCTTTATCCATATGTATTACTCCCCTTCCACTCATTATACTCCCATTCATCATTTCTCCCACCTGGGTCCACATAGCCCCCATGGGTCCACATAGGACCAAACTCCCTATCCCCTTGCCCCCACCTGGGGCCAGGCTTGGAATGATGCTCAAGAGGTTGAAGCAGCTAAAATAAAAAGAAAGAGCATAATTGGCCACACTTACCAGGAAATTGTACCACAAAATGCAAAAGATGGTCAGGAGAAAAATAATTAGCACGTGGGCAAAATCCAATGCATGAGCTCTACCCATGGCCATCACCTTGGTTTCGTAGGCCCTAGATGAGCCTCCTTTGTCATACACGAACCCATGATTGTTCCACCCCCTGGAGGGAATGAATCGCCCTAACTTAAAGGGGGTAATCACTACTATATCCGACACATCATGCTTTCATCCTTGAGCCTCGAGCAGTTAATTAAAGAAAATTCATAAGAGGCAAAAGGCATATAAAGGAAGGGTGGAAAAATCAAGGCTGAGACACCTCATGTACCATGATTTCTCCTTCCTATATATTATATACCTTGGTGTGGGCTTCCCCTTATCTGGCTGCCCCTATGTCCCGATATTTGGCCCATGATTTCCCCTCTCATTCCCTACTTCGTTTCACTTATTTGTCACTTGCCACCCCCATTCAAAGGATGTACCTTGGACCTACTATCCCCTTTAAGGGCCGAAACCATTTAATAAGGTACATGGCTAACCCCCTTTGGAATATGGAGACACTAGCACATGTCAAAGCCCACTACGGAAGGGCATGCCATTGTGAAGTGTCCATTTTGTTATCCATGAATCGTAAGTTTTTTACACGATTTTTCTAATGACTAGTTTTACTGGAAGCCTAGGGGGCACATTGGATTTTATACAGGATTGCAAATGGTTTCCATTTGGGTTTGGTCTCCTTATACGGGATCTTAACCCCTATAGAGCCACATTGGCACACATAGGGTGTGCATACAGAGCCATGGGCCTCCACAACAACAGATAACACTCCACAGATCCTCATTGATGTTTAGGGACTACTAACGATCCACTTTTGGGATGATGGTGATGTGCTTGGTACACTATGCCCAACAAGCCCCACAAGAGCCCCACACTCTTGATAGGTTTCCCAAGACTTGTACGATGTCATGGTAGTGTTCATTCCATCACTCAAGCCCTTGCGGAGGATTTACAGGTATCTCTGATTCATATGGAGACTCATGGGGTCATTTGTGTGCCCCCACATCCACTGGGAGCCCCACAGGTCTACTACTTGGAGAACAAGGGGCCACCCCCTTGTCCATCATATTTCGAGGAATTTATTGCTCATTATGGTACTTGAAGTCATTATTGGGCCTTTGGAAGACCCCACGACGTGTGTACATTATTATTTTCCCCCCTGTGAGGCTTATTTTTTCCATTTTGAGCTAGTTTGGTGGGCTTGTCACCAATAGGGGTGTTATTTGCACATTATTTTATCATTAGGGGCTAATGTAGGCCCATAGGCTAATTCAAACTCTTTAGGAGGGTATATATTGATGTTAGATACATTCATTTGTATCATCACTTGACTTGGGATCTCTTTAATGATAGAGAACTTCACATCTTCTCCTTTGGTGGACATTTTTTGAGATTGATGAATTTTGATGTATGGATTTGGACTATTTTTCATGTCTTGGAGCTTTGTCTTGCAAATGAAATGTTGGTTGGATATACTCTATAATGTTGTAAGTAAATTTAATGTTGTTATTCTTGATGCTGCATACTGCTAAAATTAGGGCAAGTTGCTGCATGATTGAAATGTGGAATTAAGTGTGTTTTAGCTAATTTAATGTTATGGGCTGATGTTAAATGAGTGAAATGTCATAGAGATTATTTATCTCGATAAGCATGCATCATTTGCTTTGAAGTATAAATGCTTGAAGGTCACTTTTCTTTTCTTTCTCTCAACATTGGATGAAGCTGAATTTCTGGGCCTCCTTGATCAAGAAACCAAGTTCTTACTCATCATCATCCTTGACTCCATATCCCCAAGTGGATTAGGCACTGATCCCTAAAGAGGGTGGTCACCCTTTTCACCTTTTTCACCTTTTCTCACCTTTTTCGAGATCTAGCCCTCAAAGGTCACCTAGGGCATCAGTTTCCCAGGAATTGACCCATGGAAAATTTTTGATCTCCTACATGCTTCTGCTTTGGTGGGTTCCCTCCCTCTCCTTCAAATTTGAGGCAATTCTAAAGGTGTAATCTCTGAGAATCTTAAGACCTAGCTCTAGGATCGAATTTTCCCAAGCATACCCAAGGCTAGACCTCAACAAGATCAATTCAACCTTTTGAAGTAAATATTCCTTGTTTGGTCCTTTCCTTTCACCTTGTCTAGGATAGGAACATCATTGGTTGATGTATTCCATCCCTGAACCTGGGTTGGGTCCACCTGGCCCCGTGTGGTCCCACTTCTCAATAAGGATTATTTGTCAAGGACCATTTGGGAATTGAAGTTTCCCAAGGATTATAGGGATTGAGAACCTCATCTATAAGCCAATTCCTTCTCTCTCAACCCTCCAATCCTCATCCCTTACCCCTAGTGGATCGAGTTCCTTGCTTGAAGAGCAAGCAAACTCCATTCTTCACTCCATCCTAGGGAAAGGGTTTCCAGGGTCACTTTCCACCTATACATTTACATATACTTTACAAGTTATTCCTACACTACTGGAACTCCTCCCATCATTGAAAGTCTGTAAAGAGCATGGAGTTGTAGCTGTGGTGACAGTGGGCTAAGCCTCCACTGTTGCCCTTAGTCTAGCAGTTGCCATATTAGGAACCCCTTTAGGTCCCATGCTGGTTTAAGTGGTAACATTTCTGGCACTATTGCCGGGGACAAGACGTGTGTCTTGTTCCCCATACGACATATTGACATATTATTTTTGGGGACTTCATTGGAAGAACGAAGGCCTAGTTCTTCATTGAACTTTAAGGTCAATGCTTGTAGGGTGAAGCAAGTATTTTCTAGGCATCTTCAAATTCACCCTGGCGATTCCTATATATTTGTCATGTATATCTCAAATAGGTTCTCCTTCGATAAATTTCCCGCTTTGGACATCGCTAGCATCCCAGGGCACCCCAATCATGTCATAGGAAGGATGGTACGTGGGGTACCCGTATTTGATGGTGACCCAAGTTTCACAATTGACCATGTGGAAAGATTTAATGCACACATTTCAAAGGAGAAGGTGGTCCACCAGGATGTCCTTATGTTGTTATTCTTTAGTTCTCTTTATGGTCATAACTCATGGTTGCAAAATCACGAACCTAGGAGCATCTCATCTATTGAGAAGCTTGATAATGGTTTTCTTAGGCATTTTCAAGTATGCCTCGCATTTAGCATTCAAGAGGAAGCCTTCATCGACAATTGTCAAGACCTTGAGAATCTAAGTGATGAATGTGAAGACAAGTCCTCCTTGGGTCAACATGATGAGAAAGATGATTTTGAGAACACGTGTTGAGAAGGATGAGTCCATGGAAAGTGAAGTTGAGACTAACATTTCCTTTCTCAGGGATATTACTCTTGATGAATCCCCTTCTGAGAACCTTGAGGAAGGTAATCCCATTTGCCCCTTGGAAGATGACATTACCTACAATAACATCCATCGATACCCTTGGGAAGAGGGATTACTATTTGCCTTTGCATTAGGAGGAGCAATTGGAGATGGTTGATTCTCCTTTTAGGGGAGACTCAATCTTCGATACTAATAATAATGAAATCAATGAGGCTCCCACCTATCTTCCTTATGATTCGATGTTCAAATCACTTGAGCCTTTAGATTATGATTTTGGAGGAAGATGGTCTCGTTGAAGATAATGTCTCATTCTCCCCTTTGTCTTTTCCTCTTATTTATAATCTTCAGTCTCCCCCGAGTGATTCCCTCACCCCTTGTCTTATGACCTCATGTGTTTGTGAGCCCTTTTCCCCTTATAAGGGTGGTGTCAGGAAATAACCCTCATTGAATATACTTTATCACCTTGTATATCCCCTCAGGGTCATAATCAATCTATAATCTCCCCTTTCCAATGTGATCGTCATGGGAAACCTAGTTGTGTTTCTCTATCTCATCAGTGCCCCTCTCATACTGACCACGACCCCGTAAAGGCAATGAGATATGACATAAATGGCAATGGAGATAATATGCTTGAGGTGGCCATCTATCAAAAATTTATGAGCCTAATCATTGGCATCTCTATATGTTGGCTAGAAGAGAGGATCTCGTGGACTATATTACATCATTTTCATACGTCTTCTCATGTACTCATCCATGAGTGGCCACCATATTTTCCGTCCTCCCGCCCACATCACCTTCCATATACTTGGATTTGCATTTGCTTCAGGGTTGGTTCCATGAGTAATCATATAGGAAGATATATTATGTCCATGTGATGATATGTTGGTTGCACTGGATTTATGATTACACTTATTGGCAAGGTTACTTGGGAGCGGGAGCGGGAGCGCAATTTTCAAAAGCTCCCAGTCCGAGAGCATTTCGGGGAGCGGTTTTTTTATAATATATATATTTTTTATATTTTTTTATATTTTGATGCATATATGTCAACAAAAGCATGTAGAATGATGAATTAGACATAAAAAACATAAAAACATAGATTGAACCATATAACATCAATCATCTAGAAGTAATCTTCATCAACCACGTCCACAAGTTAGAAACATACAACATATTGACTCTTGAGTCTCATGATTCATCAATCTTAAAGTTTCAAGCTTTCAAAATTCAATATATAACATTTATCATCATTGATTCATTGATCACCATAGTTGTACTTGTAAGCTAAGTGTAACCATTACAACAAAGAATATTTAACATGAAATGAAATGAAACAACTTTCAACTTTCATGAAGCATCATATTCATAATTCATAATGACTTATAAACTTATAACTGTCAACTTCAAACTTAAATTGTCATATATTGTTTACAAGAAATATCATAATAAATATGAAAGAGTCAAGTTTCAACAATTATATATAGTTAAAAACTACTAGAAAATAGAAAAGACTAGTAAACTCTAAATCTAGTTTATCTATTGCTTGGCCTCTTGCCACGAGAAATGTCTAATTTCTAGCAGCTCCAGCAGTCTCCTCCCGCATAGTACCACGACCATAACTAGAAGGCACATGCCCTCCACGTGAGGATGTAGGTGGAGGCCGCGTTAGCAAAGGAACAATAATTGGAACTCGAACACTGGCACTGACACTGCTACTGGATGGTGAGTGTGGTGATGGCATCGCTGATGTTGTTTCATCCTCATCTCTTAAAATTTTTGCTTCCAATTCTTCTAGATTTATAGTGCTGTCCTCCAAATTATCATCCTCTGGGTTTTTGTCCCAAACTTTATATGATAGATCCTCATAAGCCTGATCACAATAATGACTCAACAACCTCAAGTTGTAGTGCACATAAACCAGGCTTTTTGCTCGGTTTCATTGATTTTGTTTCTTCTCACATTATGGATGAAGTTGTAGGTGCTCCAACACCTCTCTGTAGAAAAAGTATTTACAACCTGTGAGAGAACTTTTTTTGCCAATTTTGGCAAAAATCCCATGCCGCCATATGCTTTCCATCATGTGAGAGCATCAAATCTGTCTCTATCTTTCGTTGCATGCAAAGAACCAAACAAAATAGTGAAACTGAAGTATCTGCCTAATTCAAGGCGCAGATTAGCACACTCCTCCTTGTCAGGGACCGACTTGTATAATGCTTTCATATATCCCTCTTATACCTCTGGATTTGTATGAGGTTTGATCCTAACCCCACCCTCAGGTGCAGGTTGGCCCAACCAAGATGGAGAGTAGTTTTTTGGCATAAGGATATACGCTAAGGCATGTTGTGAATCATTGAATCCAAGTAGGGATAATTTTCCTTAACAACATCTTTTATTTTCCCCAACATGCTATCCATTTGCTCATACACCTCCCCAATCACTGGTTTATTTGTATTTGCAAAGCAAATCATGCTATAAATGGGCTTGGTGAAATTCAAAATTTCCCTCAAATGTGCCCAAAACAAAGGATCAAGAGCAGTCTCCACCTGTTCAAAACCTTGCCTGTCAACTGATGTTGTTGCCCTGTCCTTTAATACCCACCAGTGTGGACTTGATACCATGGATGCCAATGACTCTTACCTCCAAAAGGCGCCTGAAGGTGAGGTAATAGCTAGCAAATCTAGTCTTTGCAATCTTCAACAACTCCAATATTGAGTGACTGCGGAAAAACCCATGGGTATTGCTATGATTTGTAATAAATCTTATCATTTTTTGCCCCTCTCATGCAAATCACCAAGCCATCTGTATTGTGGTTGTTTGTTTTTAATTATATCATGCATCAAAAGGTTCATTGTGTGAACCAAACACCCAAACCAAAATATGTTGGGGTATTTATCCTCAATAATTGTTCCCGCTGCCTTACAATTAACAACATTATCAGTGATGACTTGGACGACATTGTATGGCCCAATACATTCAATTGTGTTAATTAATGGTTCTGCAATGTTGATGCCGGTCTTGAACTTATCTAAATAATCATATGATGAAAGGAATATTGCACCACTAATAGACACAACAAGAACACTTCAATGGCTTGCCTTTTACATTTGTCCATCCATCAGATAGAATGGGCACCCCATGCTCATTCCAATAACTTGTCATTCTACTCAAAGAATGAGTTATTTTTTCTTATTCATGATCAATTCCCACGGTTCTAGCCTTGTCATACCTAGAGCTCTTGTATCTTTTTGGGGCATCATTAATGGCAGAAGCCATTTCATGCCAATAAGGTGAACGAAGATCATTGAATGGTACTCCACATGCATAGAGAAACCAGGAAATTTTTGAATCCACATCATTCCTAGACCCTTCGTCAAGGAAATCTGATATGCGTAGAACCATATCAGATTTCCTTGAGAACCCTTAAAGATATGTTTGCTCCTATGCCAGGTGTGCCTCCATATCCACTGCCATGGGTGGAAGTTGATGGACTTCTTTGTGCATGATGTGATGGTGCATAAGATTCAATGAAACCCTTAGATATTTTAGATTTGTATTGGGCTTCCTCCTCTTCCCTTATGTATTTGGCTCTATCTGTTGCTGACACACTTACACAAGCTTTGATTCCTATATTTTTATCTCCATCCTATGTCCTTTTCCCACAAAGGTGCCTTCTGGCACGGGTGTATGAACCTGTGTATTGTGTATTGCAATGGGGGCAAAAAAATTTAGTGGTTTCACCCCCTTTCCCTGCTTCAGGCCTAGTAACATATTTGCACAATGGTGTTTGGTCAATTTTAGTTCGTGTCACTGTGGTCTCATTATCTCCACTCTGCCCTTCCTCCTCACCATAGTACTCCTCTTTAGGATTTTCATCAAATCCACTATAACCCACTTCTCCATCCTCCTCTTATGGAATAGGCCTCTTTCTTCTACTCTCCAACACCATAATAACCAAAAACGGAACCAACAAGAAGAAAATGCCAAGCCATATAGCCATGATGTTTCAAACTTTAAAGTTTTTAGCCTACAAAAAAATGGAGGAATGCCAAATGGGAATAGGAAAAAATGCAACATAGGAAAAACAAATTTCAATTTTTCATTTTTCAACAAATTAAAATGCAACAGAGATACAAAAATTCAATTTTTCATTTTTGAACAAATTAAAATGCAACATAGAAAAAAAAATTCAATTCTTCATTTTTGAACAAATTAAAAATGCAAAATAGAAAAAAAAATCCAGATTAGACTCTCCTACCTCTTTGTCCTTCTATCCCAAGCTCTAATATCCTCTCCAACCTGCAAGCTCCTTGCTCTCTCCAACCTCCAAACTTCTTGCTCTCTCCAACCTCTCCTTTCCCTTGCTCTCTCCTCTCCCTCGCAACCCTGCTTAGTGGTACCATATCGATATGCATGTTAGAGTAGGATGCATTGCATGATGATTTTTGCATTAGAACTAATTGCATATGGTATTTCTCATGATAGATTAGCTGCATTTAGATTAAAATTTGCATATTTCATTACTTGTTGGTTTTATGGGTTGACATTAAGCATGGGTGATCATAAGACACCATGAAAAACATGTTGCCATGTGGTTTGATCTTTGACGTGTGCGAATAACAGGTCTACGATGACCAAGAGATTGTTGGAGTTCTCGTGACCTCCCGTTCGAGTAGCCTTGCCCACTTCTTCGAGAGATCACTTCCAAGTTGGAGCCAAATGTTACCCACCACTTCAAGGGAGATATCCGTAGGAGAAAATTTTCTCCGTGATGGACCTCAGCCAGCAACCATCAGCCCCTTGCAGCCTCTTACTAGCTCGTTGTGCCATTTCTCTACCACCTGAGCCAGCTATGTGGTCCCTCACCCATCTGTATTAATTATGTGTTTGAAGGCGGGCCTCTCGAATCTAAAGGTATGTCTTGTCATTTGGAATTGAATATTGGGTTTACTTATCATGGATACTTGTGAGCGTGGATTGATGGGGGGATTTGGCAGAAAGAGTGAGCTTAGTCTATGCTCTTGTCCCCTTGATCTCTTTTGGGTGTTACCACTGCATCTTAGTCCCTTGGGATCTCCTTTATTGACCATTTGGTTCTAGGGTGGTACTACTTGGGAAACCCTGACTTTGGGTGTGTGGTCCCGCTCCTTTATCAGTATGTATTACTCCCCTTCCACTCATTATACTCCCATTCATCATTACTCCCACTTAGGTCCACATAGCCCCCATGGGTCCACATAGGGACAACCTCCCTATCCCATTGTCCCCACTTGGGGTTAGACCTGGAATGATGCCCCGAATGTTGATGTAGCTAAAAGAAAAAGAAAAAGCATAATTGGCCACAGTTAACAGGAAATTGTACCTCAAAATGCAAAAGATGGCTAGGACAAAAATAATTAGGACGTGGGAAAAAGCCAATGCATGAGCTCTGCCCCTTACCCATGGTCATCACCCTATTCCATAGGCCCTAGATGAGCCTCCTTTGTCATACAAGAACCCAAGATTGTCCCACCCCCTGGAGGGCAATGAATTGCCCTACCTTAAAGGGGGTAATCACTGCTATATCTGACACATCATGCTTTCATCCTTGAGCCCCGAGCAGTTAATTAAAGAAAATTCATAAGAGACAAAAGGCATATAAAGAAGGGTGGAAAAATCAAGGTCGAGACACCTTATGTACCACAATGTCTCCCTCCTATACATTGTATACCCTGGTGTGAGCTTCCCCTTATTTGGATGCCCCTATGTCCCGATATGTGGCCCAGGATTGCCCCTCTCATTTCCTACTCCGTTTCACTTATTTGTCACTTGCCACCCGCATTCAAAGGATGTACCTTGGACCTACTATTCCCTTTAAGGGCCAAAATCATTTAAGAAGGTACATGGCTAACACCCTTTGGAATATGGAGACACTAGCACATGGCAAAGCCCACTACGGAAGGGCATGCCATTGTGAAGTGTCCATTTTGTTATCCATGATTTGTAAGCTCTTTTACATGATTATTCTAATGAATGGTTTTACTGGAAGCCTAGGGGGCACATTGGATTTTATACAGGATTGCAAATGGTTTCCATTTGGGTTTGGTCTCCCTATACGAGATCATAACCCCTAGAGAGCCACATTGGCACACATAGGGTGTGCATAGAGAGCCATGGGCATCCACAACAACATATAGCACTCCACGGATCCTCATTGATGTTTAGGGACTACTAGCGATTCACTTTTGGGATGATGGTGATGTGCTTGGTACACTATGCCCAGTAGGCCCCACAGGCGCCCCACACACTTGGTAGGTATCCCAGGACTTGTACGATGTCATGGTAGCGTTCATTTCATCACTCGAGCCCTTGTAGAGGATTTACAGGCATCTTCGATTCATATGGAGACCCATGGGGTCATTTGTGTGCCCCCACACCCACTAGGAGCACCACAGGTCTACTACTTCGAGAACAACGGGGCCACCCCCTTGTCCATCATATTCTGAGGAATTTATTCCTTGTTATGGCACTTCAAGACATTATTAGGGCTTTGGATGGCCCCACGACATGTATACATTATTATTTGCCCCCTTGTGAGGTTTGTTTTTTCCATTTTGAGCTAGTTTGGTGGGCTTGTCATCAATAGGGATGTTATTTGCACATTATTTTATTAGGGGCTAATGTAGGCCCATAGGCTAATTCAAACTCGTTAGGAGGGTATATATTGATGTTAGATACATTCATTTGTATCATCACTTGACTTGGGATCTCTCTAATCATAGAGAACTTCACATTTTTTCCCGTGGTGGGCATTTTTTGAGATGGATGAATTTTGATGTATGGATTTGGGCTATTTTTCTTGTCTTGGAGCTTTGTCATGCAAAGGAAATGCTGGTTGGATATACTCTATAATGTTGTAAGTTTAACGTTGTTATTCTTGATGCTGCATGCTAAAATTAGGGCTAGTTGCTGCATGATTGAAATGTGGAATTAAGCATGTTTTAGCTAATTTAATGTATGGGCCAATGTTATATGACTGAAATGTCCTGGAGATTATTTATCTCGATAAGCTTACATCATTTGCTTTGAAGTACAAATGCTTGAAGGTCACTTTTCTTTTCTATCTCTCAACATTGGATGAAGCTGACTTTCCGGGCCTCCTTGATCAAGAAACCAAGTTCTTACTCATCATCATTCTTGACTCCATATCCCCAAGGCTAAACCTCAACAGGATCAATTCAACCTTTTGAAGTAAATATTCTTGTTTGGTCCTTTCTTTCATACTTGTGAATTTGATTGTATTTTATGATATGGTTTGAAAATTACTGGCTTGGGGACACGGTGAACCCAAAGCACAGAAAATACAATTTGTTTGATTGAATAAGACGTAAATTTAATAATGCTATGTGAAAAATAAAGGGCCATTCTATCTTTATTATTTAACTTTTCTTCCTAAATTCTAATTTCTGACAGAGATTCACCTTTTCCATTCATTGTTAGCATGTAAACTGGATGCACTTGCTCAATATTAATTATTATGACCTCGTGTGCTGCAGTTTGTAAGGAATGCATTTATCAGAAGCTTCTTGACGAGGAGACATACTGTTGCCCTGTATGTGATGTTTATCTTGGCTGTGTGCCGGTTGAGAAGCTCAGGTATTGCATTGTGGCTTTCTTTTGTCTTTACTATATGGTCAGATATGTTTCTGTGATTGCGCTTAATCTCATCCATTTTGTTGTTTTAATTTTTTTTAACATGGAGGAGTCATGAAGTATTGAAACAACTTTCAGAACAAGATATAGATTTTGATGCTTCACTGCCTTAAGAACAATTATATTTGTTGAAACTATCACAATGCCTCTTCAGTGGAACATTGGTAATGCCAATTCAGTTGTATTTGGGATATTATCATAAGAGACTTCTTTATGAATGGGAGATTGACTAGATTGTATTTTAAATTGTAATGGTCTTGTTTAGGTAAGTGTTGTTGGGGAGTAGTCCTCCCTAGAGAAATACTAGGAGTGAGGTGTTGCTGGGACTCCACTTGTGAGTTATAGGAGTATGGTTGTAAGTGCACTGGAATGCATCCTAAAGAAAATAGCACACAGAGTGCACTCTTCGACCAGTACCACTCATGTCCAGAGTGTGATTATGGAGTGGGGTTGCGTGCCCCTGGAGCACTTCCTAGTAACTAACGAGTCTCATATTGTGTCCAACACTTTGTTCTTGGACTTTATACATATCACTTCCTATTGTCAAGGGCTGTATTAGGCATTTATATTATTTGTAATGATTCATGTTACTTAATCTTTTCCTATGAAACACAAGAGATTAACATATTGTGCTACATATCCACAATAGGCAAACCGTTGGTCGTTTTTAACAGGAAATATGTAAGAAAAATTCTACATATATACATGCTGCATAAATGCGTATCTTCTTTTATTTTGGTAAATGAAAAATAATTTTCATTATGGTAAAACGATACGCAACCACAGTCATAGCATTAATGATCCGAGGCATCCACATCTGAATGCTTGCAAGTGGTAAACAGGTTTCTGTGACATACAAAATATTAAAAGAGTGTGATCTTAATAACTGCTGAAATATATTTCCCAGGCAGAATCTGACATTGAAGACAAAGCATTTTAGTGCATAAAAGATATAACAGCTTGGCGATATGTAAGATATTTCACTATGAATACAAATAATCTTTGGCAATAATTTGAGGTGCTGTTAGGAGGATGATCCTGACTTGAGCAGTGTGAATTGGGGAGGAGGAAATTTCGGAGGGCTGGGGAGGCGGGGTGTGGGGGAGGGGGGGGAGAGGAGTGGGCGCAGGGGGTGATGTGCAGTTATGATTAAGCAAGTCAACAAGATCACTTTGAGATTGTGAGGAATGTCATTCATACATCCTTGAACAGACCAACCAATTCTTTGTGAATAAGTATGGCAGTTGACAAGTTGATCTGCGGCAACATTAGATTGGTGATGCGTCTTGATTTATTTATGTACTTGCTATATTGATATCCTTGTGACAAAACTCGTGAGGCAAATAAAATGGACCACACCAACTTGTTGGCGAGGAAAACTAATTGCTGATGAGTTTTTACATGCAAGTACTGGTGGGTCAAACTCAAACCCACTAGTACTTGCTGATTTTTTCATGGGTGGGTGATTTTGACTTGCAAGCCTACCAATTAAAGTGGTGGCTCCATTTATAAGTCCATATGACCCAAACAAGAAGAAAATTACTATTCTATTAAAAAAAAATAGCTGTGAGCTTTTTCTGAATCTGAGTATAATTCTTACTGTCTAGTGTTGAGTTCGTTTGTTGAGCTGGGTTTTGTAACACTGACAGATTAATTAATTAATTGACCAGAGGGAAGTAATTATTATGTTTTTGTTCAATACGTTGTGGTCTTTGTTTTAACCTGCCATCAAATTACTCCCTTTATATCACAGAAGAATGCCCTATGATATCATCTCTCATGTTGGGTTGTGGTTGCAACTTCTTTGATAATGCCAAAGCTTTTTAGATTTTTATCATATGGAAATCTAAGATTAGGTATGTTGATATCATTGATGGCTCTCTACTATAGATTCCTTAGTTCCTATAAATTAAATTGTTGATAAATGTGAAAATAGCTCCAAGTTTGAATTAGATTACTTTTGCCATCTTGGTTGTGATTCAATAGGACTTCCCGCAAATCCAAATGGTATGGAGTTGAAACAATAGTTTTTTAAAATCTTCCCTTGAAAGTTGCACTGTTAAAATGTTCTTCTGATTGTACAAGAATATCTTTTACCTTCATGGGCCCTAATGCTAATAGAAAATTAGACCAAAGAAACAATTAGGTCTGCTGTTCCATCTATATTCTTAAATACCAAAAATGTAGCAGCTCTATCTGTCACTGATATAGGTACAGTTCAAAGGAGATCGCCACAACTGTACACGTTGTATACTATATATATATATATATATATATATATTGTAGAATTGTGGGGGAACTTCTTTGATGAAGTCTCCCAGTTGTACAAATATAAAATATGAATGCTAGTTGAAGGATCTTTTTTGTTGAAGTCAACTATACAAGACAAATTACAAAGGTAAAGCACAGATATGATACATATTTGGACAAAGTCAATTTGACCAAGCTTCATAGTTTCTTCTTCTAGGAGGAAATTGTCCCTAATTAATAATTTTTGCATAGATTTGGGAATTACTACTCAACTGCTGATTAGGACAAACCCTTGCATTGGGTTGGTAAAAAGCCTTTGCATACCACCAAGTAAATTCTGTTTTGACACTGTCCAGTAAATCCAGCAGCATATCTACAGGCAAAGGAGGCTGAAAATGAGGAATGGTGGTGTCTTGATGTGTGACTGGGACTGATTACTTCAAATGTTGATGCTCATGCAACTTGATATAATTGACCTTCACCAAATCATCGATAGAAAGCTGAGGTGGAAGATTCATTTTGAAGGCATTTGGAGCAGCCTGTCACGTGGTGGTATATTGCTCATACTGGATTGGCTTGAGGTTGTGATTTGGCTGATTTTTGAGACTTGTTTTTGTGAAAATGATGCTAAACTCTGTTGCCAACCTAAAACTGAGGAGGTATTTGATGTCCGTCATATAATGCCTTGTACTTGGCTTGTGTTTACTGAAGTATTTCATAGACTTTGTTGTAAATTGTGGCCAAGTTCTGCACAAAGGAAGAAACCTTATCTTGATTCTTGCTTCTTCTGTTGGTGGGATTTGGGTGTTTCAAGGAGAGAAAATGGAAGCTTATAAGAGGAAGGAGTCTGGAAGCCGTAACAAACCTCAAATTGGGATTGCACAATGGACACAAGAGTTGGCCTGTAGTAGTTGTGCTGAAAAGTGTGCATGCAATTATCCCATTGCTTGTTCTGTTGCTGATAAATGCAGAGAGCATGGCCAAGGTCCTTTTGATCAGTCTTGCAGGAACTGTGAACCTCTCTTTGGATGGGAGAGCTGCCGAAGCGCCACGTAATCCGCTGTCTGAAAATTTGGAACCATGCTTCCTGCGGTTGTGGAACTGTGATGGTTTCATACATGGTCTGGCACACAGTTCTGGCGGTCCGGCACACGGTTCCGGCAGGAGGAGAGAATAGTAGATAAATTCACTACTTTATTTGTCACGGATGATAGAGATAGATTAGTGTTTTGAATTTGGGCTTTTCAGTCTTCCTACTTCTGAGTAGATGACCTATTTTGTAATCATTACTTTTGGTCATGTTGATAGTTGCTAGATAAGCTATTTCAATGATTTAATGGTTACTTTCTATTATACGCTTAAAAAATTTGATGTTTGTTTGTAATTCATAGAATTTAAATGGTTGACGTTTGAATAATTAATGATTAATGTACTATGGATGCTATTTCTATCTTGGTTTATGTTCAAATATTCATGTTTTCATATATTCTGCAATTAATTTGGCTTTCTGGATGTGCTTCACTTTTCGGGGATTTTAGAAGATGATGCTCTCAATGCTTTGCTTCTAAAAAATGCTCCCACTTCGTGCATTCTTGCTTTTGATTATCTCAGTTTTTTTTGTTAGTTTGGGGATGGAATTAGGTGGAAAACCTCAATTGACAACCAAGAAGCTTCCACAATGTCTTCTATATGTACCTCATAATTCAAGAGTAACGCTCTGAAATAATGAGTAACATGTCTTGCATCATTTTGGCTTGAAACTTGTACTGTTGTTTTCATTTACAACAACTGCTCCATCAAGAACTGGCTTTATTGGCAGTATTGCTCTTGGATCTTCTCTGCCAAGAGCTGAATGGTACAGGGGTGTTGTGACCTGTTTGAGTCCTTAGAGTTATGAAGAGTCATGATGCAGTACTGAAACAAAAGTTATGTTAGTTTGCAGTAGTTTTCATCTGTGGTAAGGTACATTTTCCTTGAAATCTATGGTACATGCAACAGGAATATGTGGTAGATCAAAAATAGTAGTGGGATTGCAGGTCATGAAAATCTACCGTGACTTGAGAAAATCTACAGAAGAATGAAAAATGGATTAGGAAACTTCGAGTGACAAGGTGTTACCTATGTTAATTACCTACAAATAGGATGAGTGGGTACAGTTACCCACCACTTTGGGGTGATATTGCTAGGAGAATTTTTTTCTCCATGATGGTCCTGAGTCGGCAACCAGCGGCTCCTTGCAGCCACCAACTAGCTCATTGTGCCATTTCTCCACCACTTGGGCCAGCCATGTGGTCCCTTACCCATCTGTCATGATCGTATGTTTGAAGGTGGCCCTCCCAAATCTAAAGGTATGCCTTGTCATTTGGTAATTGATTATTTTAGTTTACTTATCATGGAAACTATTGGGCATGGATTAATGGGGGGATTCAATGGAAAGAGTGAGCTAGGTCTGTGTTCTTGTCCCTTAGACCTCTTTTGGATATTACCCTTATATTCTAATCCCATGCAATCACTTTTATTGACCTTTGGGCTTTAGGGATGGTACTACATGGGAAACCCTAATTTTGGTTGCATGGTCTCGCTCTCTCATCCATATATATCACCCCTCTTCCGTTCATTACAATCCTATTCATCATTTCTCCCACCTGGGTCCACATCCTTCCACTGGGTCCACATAGGGTTAGCCTCCCCTTCCTCTTGCCCACACCTTGGGTTGGGCCTGAAATGATGCCCTAGAGGTTTATGCAACTGAAAAGAAAAGTAAAAGCATAATTGACCACATTCAATAGGAAAATATACCACAAAATGCAAAAGATGGCTGAGACACACACTTAGCACGTAGGAAAAAGCCAGTGCATGAGCTCTACCCCATACCCATGGCCATCACTCTGGTTCCATCATTTAAGAATCCATGATTGTCCAACCCCTGGTGGGCAATGATCTCCCCTACCTTAAAGGGGGTATTCAATGCTATGCCTTACGCATTATGCTCTTATCCCTGAGCCTCGAACAGTTAATCAAAGAAAAATCATAAAAAGCAAAAGGCATATGAAGAGGGGTGGAAAAATCAAGTTCAGAGTAACTCATGTACTAGATTGCTCCCTCCTATACATTATATACCCAATTGTGCGCTTCCCTTTGCTAGCTACCCTTGTACCCCAACATGTGGCCCCTGATTGCCCCTTTTCATTCCCTATTCCATTCATCTCTTTATCACATGCCACCACCATTTGAAATATGTACCTTAGACACACTGTCCCCTTTAAAAGTAGAAACCACCTAATAAGGTACCTGGTTAATGCCCCTTGGAGCTTGGAGACATGAACACATGCCAAAGTCCACTATGGAAGGGCATGCCATTATGAAGTGCCCACTTGTTGTCTTGTTGTATTGGAAGGCAAGGGGACACATCAGATGTTATGAAAGATTTCATATGGTCTCCATTTTTGGTTTGGTCTCCCTATACGAGGTCCTAACCCTCCAGAGGGCTACATTGGCACATGTAGGGTGTGTGTAGAGGGTCATGGGCCTCCACAACAGTTGACAACATTCCATGGATCCATAGAGACGTTCAGAGATTGCTCGAGATTCACCTATTGGACGAGGAAGATGCATCTGGTTCACCATGCCCAGCTGGCCCCACTGTTGTACCATGCACTTGGCAGATGACCCAAGACCTGTATGATGATGTGGTGTCACTTATGCCATCATCCAAGCCCTTGCAGATGGTCTATAGGCATCTTCGATCTATTTGGAGACCCATGAGGTTACTTGTGTGCCCCCACACCCATTGGGAGCACCACATGTTTATTATTTGGAGAACAAGGGGCCAATTCCTTGTCCACTATTTTTGGGAGTCCTATTTCACATTATGGCACCTATGAACTTCATCAGGCCTCTTATAAGGCCCAATGATATGTACTATTGATCATTCGACCTCTTGACAGGCTTGTTCTTTTGTTTATGAGCTAGTTTGGTGGGCTTGTCACTAAAGGTTAGTTATCTTGGACATTTTTTTTAGGGGCTAGTTAGGCCTAATCAGCTAAATCAAACTCATAATAAGTGTATAGATACAAGTGATGTGATTTCATTTTAGCATCATCACTTCGATTGGACTTGTATCTCTTTAGAGAACTTTGCTATCCTTCTCGGAGGATGAAATTTTGGAGCATGGAATGAATTTTGATGTTTGAATTATTTTCTCTTGTCTTGGAGCTTCTTGATTGGCAAATTTTTGATGGTTGAATATACTCTTAATACATGTAAGTGCAATTGAATGCTATTCTTTCTTTCTATTTTTGTCACATACATTGTCGCTGGGATTTCACTATACTATGGCTAATTTACTGCATCCATTTATGCGAAGTTGTGGAAATTCTGTTTCTAGATAGTGATGCTTCATGTATGGGCCATGTATTATGAATGTATGTTCCTAGAGATGCTTCTCCATTGAAACTCATCTTGATAAGCCATCTATTTTGCAAAACGAAGTATAAAGTTCTTGAAGCTACTTTTGCTGCTGCCCTAATGCTATGCAAAGTTGTCTTTGAGGCGTCCTTGACATAGAAATTTCAATATCTAGTCATAATTACTGTCAACTCCAAATCTCCTCCCCAAAGGATTAGGCACTAGCCCACCATAAAGGTGATCACCTTAAACCTATTTTCCTTCTCTCACTTCTTCTTTTCTAGGTCTCCTAGGACATCATTTATCTTGCAAGCCACCCATTTAAAAAAAATTGATCTCTTGGGATCCTCTTCGCTAGGGTTTCTCCTAGGCACTCTCCACTTTTGAAGAAATTCCGACAGTGGGATTTTGAGATACCTTTAGCCCTAGCCTCAAGATTAATTTTTGCCCTTGGTTTCCTTAGGCTAGAAACCTCATTGGGATCCTTACAATGTCCTGTATGAAATTTATTCTCTGGTCCCTTTCTCCTCCGGATTAGGTCAAGTATATCATTGGTTGCTAAACCCTAGCCCTTTTCACCTAACCCCGGGTCCACTTGGTCCCATACACTATTTAGGATAATTCTTCAAAGATCACTTGGAGTGCAAGCCTTTACAAGAATTTTAGGGTTTGAGGACCTCCATTTTAAGAAACATACCCTAAACCTAAATCTTGAAATTCTCCTTGAGCCCTTCCTTGAAAGCCTTCAACCTTGCCTTCCAAAGCAAGCAAGCTATACATTTGAGCCTCTCTTGTGAACATGCCCTTGGGAGCACCCCTCACCCTATCATTGACCTATTCATTTCGAGATCCTTATTATATCGAGTGTCATCCCATCGGTGAAAGTTTGTAAAGAGTAGGGACTATAATCGAGGTGAAAGTGGACTATTTCTCTATTGTTGCCGTTGATCTGATAGTAGCCCTCCAAGGATCCCCTTTTAGGACCCCTGCTAGTTTGAGCAATAACATGTACCAATGCATTGTGGATCTCTCAAAAGTGGATGTGAGAGTCCCTGTGGAAGTAAATTGTGGAAATCCAAAAGCCTTAAAACTAGGCTCTTAGACCACCTGATATGATAATACTTTGCAATACTGAAAATTCAAGCATACGTAAGAAGGAAGAATGAAAGTACAAAGAATATTGTCACAACTGTATATCGGATAAAGTACAAATATAAGACATATTTGTACAAGGTTCACTAGATTTAGTCTACATTAATCAGAATCTTTGGATAAGAATGAACTATTTAATGCTTGACAAGATATGACAAATGGAAAATCCCCAGGTATGGAACTTCCTTTTGAATTCTATAGGGAGTTGTGGTTTGTGACTAGTGACAATTTTGCAATAATGTGTCAAAAAACATTGATAACAGAACATATTGGGGAGCATTTTGATGTTGACTTGATGACCAATCAAGTTATTCGTAAGGGGAAAAAAGACATGGTTGCACGGTGGAGATTAATTTTCTTTCTTAATTCCTCTGCAATATATGAAGTAGAGCACTAGCCAATAAATATACTTCTTTAAGGATTGTACAATATGAGCAAAAAAGCTTCATTTATAGTTGACTCATGCTCAACAATCTTATTACAGCTTGTGGAAGGTGAATTGGAAAGTGAAAATTTACGAAGGGTACTTTTCCTTGAAGATGCACAAAACAACAATCCATAATTACTCACATTATAAGGAAAGCCTAGCCTAGTAGCAAGTATGCAAGTAACGAAGTAGATTGCTGGAACTGCACACATGTTGTACACTTATTTGCGATAGATATATTCAGGATTGCAAAATTGTTTGAGATGATAATACAAGGTTAGGTGAATGATCATTTTTGAGCAAGTCACCTTTGGATACTTAAAACGAGAGCGTAAAATGACATTTAATACACGTGAAATCCATTTACTAGAGCAAGGCTCATCAGTTCCTCATTGAGAGAAAATTGTCGCCAGTTTGCTTTGATGATGGGAAAACTGATGCTCACAGGTTGATTGGGACAACTAGTTGGCTTGAGTAGTTAAAGTGATAGTGCGACCTGCCAAATAAATGGCAATGTGACATTGCCTAGTGGATTTGATTCAAACATCAAAAAATGTGGCCGTAGTCAAAGGACGCTGAAAATTGAGAATGGTTGCCTTTGGAATCTCGGATGTGTGATTCAGATTGACAAATTCCTTTGAGCAAGGTGGTTTTTGTTGCCCTCTAAAAGTGGGTGACCTTGAGGAGATTTTTTTTTCCCCTATTTGGTCAGCCAGTAGCTCGATGATGATCTACTTATAGCTTTACCTCAGAGCTCTCCACCTATACTCTGGTTAGTGCTCTTTCACATTTGGCATACTTCTTGAAGGAAGGCGAGTCATCTATCAGAAGGCACACTAACACTTTTTGTAATAATGTACTTTCATTTAATGTTTGGGACATACTAATATGGATCACAAGCCAAGCTAGATGATTGACCTCTCTTGATTGTTCATGCGTTCCCATGGTTCACTTAGGGGATTATTGTTTGCCCCTAGTCCAGTGTGATTTCCCTTGAGATCCTTCCTTCATAAGGGGTACTAGTAGGAGGTATTGATTGATATACCAAGGTAATCAATACTTGCCACCTTCCATGTTCCCTTATTATCATTTCCAAACCCTGACTCAAAGATGAGGATATATGGTGACAATCCTAGTGATTAAGGACAATCAACCCAAAGAATGGAGGTTGATGTTGTTGAAAGTGTGATAAAAGCATATGAAACAACAAACAAAGAAAACGAAACATTGAAAAGATGCTTGGGACATTAAATCCTGTGAGATCTCTACCCCCCCTCATTAGCCATCATCCCATTTCTAAGCATTTCATGCTCTATCTTAAACAAAGGAACTTATGCATGTCCTAACCTCGATGAGCGATAAACTGCTGCATCTTTAAGGAGTAATTGGAGAGAATAATGCAAGTTGGGTCTCCTAAGTTCTGCAAGAAAGAAAGATTAATCATTAAAATAGAAGGTGCACCAAAGGGGTAGAAAAAGCAAGTTGACGGAAGGGGTAACTCATGCCTTAACAATTGCTGCCTCTTTTGATCATTATACTAATGTTGGACCTCCTACAACTGGTACCATGACTATTGTTGGAAAATGTAAATCGTTTCATGTGATTATGTATATCTTATGTAACAAGCAAAAGAAGAAAGAAAAATATTATTTTCAAGCATGGGTTTCATGCATCTTTTGATTGGTCATCTAGGTGAAGCATGTTCTTCATGCTTCTAGGGTTTTTCATGTCATAAGAATAATTGTGATGAGTCAAGAGAGTCAATGTCATGTATATAAGACTCACTTGGGCAAATTGTATCATATAAAATAATTTATTTTGAGTCTAAAATTCAAAATAATTCTCCAAGCACAAGTTGGCCCTACCAGTAAGAAGTCGACCAAGGGAGGGGTATTCGACCTCATGAAATGCACATATATAGAAGGAGATTCGACTCACTTAAACATACATCTAGAAGTTCGATCTTCAAGAGAACAAGAAGGAAAACAAGAGCAAGGAGACTAGAAGACTAGAAGACAAGAAGAAGAACCCTAGCGAAGGAAAAAGGTTGAAATGTTAACTTTTCTGCTCACACGTGTGAGGATTAGGGCTTCTATTCTACTGTAGGTGGCAAAAAGTTGAAGGCCGAAATTTCTGAAGTCTCTACAGGTTTGAAGTTCTGAGATTGAGAGCTGAAATTTGAGTTTGGAGCAAGTTTGGATAAGGTTTGACTCTTAATGATTAGAGTTGACTTTGACTTTTTGGAAGGGATTTGAAGGAGGGTTGACTTTGTGTTTGGAAAGGTCTTGCTTAAAGTGTTTGGGTCTTGGTTTTCAAATTTGATCAGATTCTATAAGAAGAGAAGAGATTCTTTTTGGTTTTGCGCTTGGAGGGGTTTTGCTTGACTTGGAGCCTATATTTTGTGTCCTTTATCTTTTATGATATGCTCTTGATAATTTTTGATGAAGAGAATTTAATATAGAACACGAAGAAGCTAACTAAAATTCACAAGTAATTATTAAGGATAAGGAGAATTGTTTAAAAAATTGCTCTACTAGATTCTCCAACATGGTATCAGAGCTAAGGTGAAGAAGAGAAGGCAACTTGGAGATCATCTTGTTGACATAAGAGAAGGTTATTTGTCGAAAAAGGATCATTTGCTAAGGACACAAGGAAGGGCATAAGCAAGAAGACCACATAATCTTAAGAAGGATCAAGCTCTCATTTAAGGAAGAAAGACTACTATATCAATCTCTTAGTGAAGGCCTCATCATCTAAAGAAGAACATCTATTTCGCTTGAAGGCTCTTTGCTTTTGAAGGAACATCTTGTAGGAAGGCTCTAGCTTAAGAAATAATATTGATCTTTCTCTCTTGGAAGGCTCTTTGGAAGACATCTTTGAAGGAAAGGAAGCATCAAAGAATCTCGGGAACATCATCCACTCTTAGAAGCTGTTTGAAGACACTATTGTTGAAGGCAACCTAGAAGTCATCATTCTATGACATTGTTGAAGTCTCTTTTAAGGTCTTGAAAACATCAAGATAGTTGGAGGCATCATCAATAAGGACACTTGTTTGACAACTACCATTTTGTGCTCCATGTCTCAATCTATAGATTAAAGGGCTACATTTTGCAAGGAAAGCAACAGCTTGTTGGGTCAGAAAACTTCCTAGCATGGAAGAAGAGGATTGATTTGATACTCACAAAAAATGAGGTCATGGAATATGTTCTTGGTGTAGTTACTTAACCACACAATGAGAAGACTCAAGAATTAGTAAGATA
Organism: Pinus albicaulis; assembly: GCA_034641835.2. Lineage (NCBI taxonomy): Eukaryota > Viridiplantae > Streptophyta > Pinopsida > Pinales > Pinaceae > Pinus > Pinus albicaulis. Next base: position 798,711,346 of record CM076577.1, read on the forward strand.
CAAGAAGGGAGAGTGAGGGCACAAAGGATTCTTATTGAATCCATAAAAGCTCATCTCATTCCCTTTGTGTCTGATTTGAAGTCATCTAAAGAAATCTATGATAAGTCGGTGAAGTTGTACTCTATAAGTATATCAAATCAGAAGATATCCTTGAGAAATCAACTATATAAAATAAGGAAATCAAAGGATGAAGACATGGCCACTTACCTTGTGAAGATCTCACAAATAAGCAACCCGCTGCAAGGGCTTGGGGAAGTCGTTTCTGATTCAGAAATGACATGTGTAGTAAATGCTTTGCCACTTGAATAGAGCAGTTTTGCAACTAGTGACTACTCAAGAAAGGGCACTACTCCTTTTGATGAACTATGGGCTCAATGTATCTTGGAAGAAACAAGGATAAAGGCAAAGAATGTCACCAACTCAAATGAGAAGTCTCAATCCTTTATTGTAAAATACAAGAAGAAGAAGAAAGGAAAGTTTGGAAAGTCCAAAGGGAAACTAGATATGTCCAAGATTTAATGCTTTGGATGCAATGAGTATGGACATTTTAAGAGGGATTGTCCAAACAAGAAAAACAACAAAAGGAAGGAAACGAGTGAAGCTCACATAGATGAAGAAAAGGGAGAACTTGAGAAGAAGCCGAAAGGAGAAGATCTTAAGGATGTTTACTATTGAAGGAAGCTCCATCTATATCAGGTTCATTTGCAATTTTTCTTCCTTTTATTAGAAAGCATGCATAGTTGCATTCTTTAGAAGAAGTGTTGATTTTTGTGAAGCATGACATCATAGAAGGAAGCATGTGATGGTAGAAGAGTTAGAGTCCGCATAATCAAATTACTTTGGAAAAGACATCTAGCTCTCAAAGGATGAGAAAACTTAGACCATCTCGCATATCATAAATCATCCAAGAATTTTCTAACATAATGTTAGAGGTAGTCATCTTGTAAAGAAGGATCATCAAGATCTTCTTGTAATGCCTCCTCCCGCATTTACCCAAACTCACAAGCACGACAGGGTCAACATGAGACGAGTGTTACTATGACATGAACCAACCTCCACGTTCCAGTTAAGGAAGTGGGGCCTACAAACCGAACACTTACTGACATCCTACAGGGAATACAAATCACTGAAGAGCTGAACAACTGCCCTAGGTGATCAAAGCTAGTGTTGAAGAATGTAGTTAGGTTCGGTCTTCATAATTGTATTAGAGTGATAATGAAACATATATATCAAAAGAAAGAAAATTAAATTTATTACTAAAAAGATTGACTTATTAAAGCATGGGTGTCATGCTTGGGTCAATTGTTTTTAGGTCAAGGTCTCCATTGTAGACCTCTAGGGTTTATGTCAAGTGTCCTTGTCCATATGATATTTTAAAGAACCCTTCTTGGGAATTTTTTGTCAAGGAAGAAAATTATTTTATTATAAATTAGGTCAATTAGGCCTCCTTCACCAAGTTGGCCTTAAAGAAGATCAAGTCAGCCTCAAATAGGGTAATTCGACGTCACTAGAAGCCTATATATTGGAGCTACTTGACCTCATTTGACACACACTCTCATCAAGTTCGATCTGCAGTTTCAGTAGTTGGAAACAGAGTGTGAAGTTACAGGAGGAGGAGGAGAAAATATGGGAAGAAGATAATCGAGCTTTTGGGCTACTTTTATCTCACATGTGCGAAGATATTGAGCTGAAGTTGGGAACAAAATTCTATCTCTATTTTCGGGTCGAAGTTCTGAAGCTGGGGGCCGAAATTATACTGTAAGTTGGGAGGCCGAAATATCTGCAGTAGTTGCAGTAAACAGGATCGAAATTTCTAGGATAAGCTGCTGAACAAGAAGAGAAGATTGAAGGTTGCTGCATTATATCAAAAGGTTGACTTCGTGGAGGAGGAAGGTCTATTGGTCTAGGGTCTTGGTTGTCTCACTATCATATGAATCTATTGAAGGAAGAGTTTTTGACTGGGTTTTCCCATACTTTGGGGTTTTGCCATGGTTGTCCACCTACATCTAGTGTCCTTGATCTTCATGTTTTGATTTTGATAATTGCTTGATGCAACAAAGATAAAAGAACCCAAGAAAGATAATAAGAACATAAGAATATCACAAGTAATTATCAACATAAGAAAATCTTTTTGCCTTTCTGATTTTCCAACATGGTGTCAGAGCTACTGTGAAGAAAAAGGAAAAAGGTAGCCTGCAGATCTATTTTAAGGAGAAGAAGTTGAATAAGGGTCATCAAGAATAAGGAATCATATAAGGGGATAAGCCTACTATATTCAACAACCACGTCTAACTCATTGAATGGAGAAAACAAACTAGAAGGAGCCTCCAACTATATGGCATGGAAAAAGAGGATAGATCTTATCCTCAAGAAAAAAAAGTTTTTGATCTAGTCAAAGGTAAAATAAAGAAGCCTACAAATGAATTAAGTGCAGGAGAGAAAGCAAAGTTAGAGAAACAAAAATATTGGCCATGAGCCTAATAGTGGATGGAATAAAAGACAACCTCATTCCATATATATCCAACATAGATTCCGCTCAAGAAATGTATGAGGCACTATCCAAATTATTCACAATCAAGAACACTGGTCAAATTGCAAGCCTCAAGAATGAACTAAGAACTATGAAGATGACGAAAGACGATACTGTAGCATCCTTTTTTGTGAAAATAGCTAGAATCAAAGATGAACTCTAGGCAATAGATGAAATAATACCTGAAAGGAGCTCGTGATTACTGCCCTTTTAGGATTACCAACATCTTGGAGTGCCTTTGCATCAGGAGTCAACAGTTGGAAGGATACTCCTTCATTCGGACAACTATGGAATGCATGTAGTCAAGAAGAAGCTAAAGTATCATTAGGAAGCAACAAGGAGAGTGAAGAGGAGAACATCTCAAATTCCTATTCCACTCATCACAAAAATAAAGGAACCTTCAAGAAGTTCAAAGGGCCAAGGAAGAAAATAGACCTATCCATGATTGAATGTTACAATTGTCAGAAAATTGGTCACTATAGAAACAATTGTCTTGAGAATCCAAGGAATAAAAGGAGAGAGAGGGATCAACCAAATATTTCCAATGAAGAATCACCAAAGAAGAACAAGACTGAAGAATCAGAAATCAAGGATTTACACTACGAAGTCCTCTCTCTCTAATCTCTCCTAATCCTCTATTCTAAGTTTTGAATTGTTTTCCTTTATGTTTTGATTTCTAGTTCTTGTAGGTCTAACATGCTTTCGTAGAACATTTTTGAATTGTTTTGATAAAGTGATATGTATCCCTCAAGATCGGATTAAGAGGGCGCCCTCACCATTTTACCAAAGATATTGTATTATCTTTTTATGTGTGGTTTCCTTTCTTATTAAGATGTGTTTATATTATATGCTAATAACATTTTTTTTATAAGAAAGCTTGCTGAATGCTCAAGGGTTTTGGAGGAGATCTCAAAGGGTAAGCTTAAGGCATGGTAGAAGTTCTGTTTCAAAGAAAGCTCTTCAAGAATTGACATTCTACAAGGTTTGTTAAGAAACAGATCAAAGGTATGTCTTGAACCATAAGTTTTGTTCTCTTCATAATAAAGGTATATTCATTTCTACTTTACATTATTAACATCGTTATGTCTAGGACTTTGAATCACAAAGATTCTTGTTAGGGTGATTAATCATTAGATTAAATCTACCCTCGTTAAATCATCATTGTGGAACCCTAAAAGGTTAACTGTAAAGCTCTAACCTAAGGGTATATTGAGTATGAAACCCAAGTCTACTTAAGGTTATTGATGAAATCTAGAAAATACTATTCTTTTGATGTTTAGGGTTTTGATACTATTATGATAGAAACCCTAGTCCATTAGGGTTTACTGTGTTACGTGTTGAAATCCTAGAACTTTAGGGTTTTGGTAAATTAGGGTTTATGAGCAACATCCTTATAATATCTATAGTAAGCTCCTAGGAATGAAACCTTAGGTGTATATTTGTTTATTTGATCGAAACCCTAGCTTGATCAAAATTATTATATGTCTAACTTTAATGTATTGATATTTGTGTCTTGGGTTTACCTAACAGATGTGATATGCTTATGCATGATTATGAAATCCTAGATATATATGCTAACCTAATTGTTGATGCTCATAGTTTGTAAATTCTAGGGTTTGTAACAAAGTCCTAGTAGAAGTTTGATATTCTAGGATATGGTGATATTATTTCCAATATGATGATAAAATCTAGGGTTTTCAACAAACCCTAGTAGGGGTGGGTCATATTGTTGAAACCTTATATTGTGCTATGATTGGTTTTGATTGTTGATATCTAAGGCTTAGTGTCTCAAAGATGGATTCTAGTGTTTGCAATATATCATAATAGAGTCTCTCATATCTATGAAATTAATATTGACGCACTAGATATAATGAGACTGATATCTTGGTTAAGTTACTTTAGGTTTTTAATGATGTGATCTAGGGTTTATAACAAAACACTAGCAAGAAGTTGAAGTATAGAAGTATGTGTCTCTTGTTGATTATGAATCTAACCAAGTTTAGGTATTTGATATATAAAGTCTAATGCTTCCATTATTGTATGATTATGATATAGTTAACTTCATATGTATTTGGTTGTACTTGCTATTAAAGTGTTGTAGGTACACAATCTTCTAGATAATGAAGATGTCCGTATAAGCATGATGAAGAAAGTTATAAGATCAAGATGACCATGATAAGAAGGAATGAAACCATGAAAGACTATCCATTGATATAGAAAGTAGTTGATCTCCCTAAGTTAAGAGGGAACCTGGATAGAAGAAAGGACATATTTCCCTAGTTGAGAGAGAGGGCATATCATGATAGTCATGGTGGACACCTTGAAGTAGAAATCGGAGAATGAATGCACCACAAAGTATTGAGGATGTCTTGGTGTTGCTGAAGAAATTAAAGAAGAGGATGGGAGAGATTTGATGTTACCGATTTAAATAATCAAGAGTGTCGAAGCATCTACTTGTGTCTGATGCTTGGGAGGACATCTACATGTGTCTAATGTCTAGATCTTGAAGAGGGAGGGTGGCGTTGGTCATAGAGCTCTGACCTTGGATATGCACCTAGATCCCTGTGTTGATGGTTAGCAAGTAAGCCTGATGGTACCTATAGTGGTTGAAAGCTTTAGTCTATTGTAGTCCCACCCAGATAAATTACCTTGGTCAAGAATCTAGTTTGTGGCACTGAGTGTGCCAGAACTCTTCATAGTTCATTTCGAGATCTTTAATGTGCCTCTATAGATATAGGTAATTATGAATACCTCCCTAGTTAAGAGGGAGTGTTGAAGAATGTAACTAGGTTCAATATTCAAAATTGTATGAGTCATGATGAAATATATTTATCAAAAGAAAGAAAAAGAAATTTACTATTAAATAAATCGACTTATTAAAGCATGGGTTTCATGCTTGGGTCAATTTTTTTTAGGTCAAGGTCTCCATTATAGACCTCTAGGGTTTACGTCAAGTGTCCTTGCCCATATGATATTGTAAAGAACCCTTCTTGGGAATTATTTGGCAAAGAAGAATTTTTTTTATATTATAAATTAGGTTAATTAGGCCTCCTCCACCAAGTCGGCCTCAAAGAAGATCAAGTTGACTTCAAACAGGGTAATTTGACCTAACTAGAAGCCTATATATTGGAGCAACGTGACCTCATTTGACATGCACTCTCATCAAGTTGGATTTGCAGTTGCAGTAGTTAGAAAAGGAGTGCGAAGTTGCAGGAGGAGGAGGAGAAAAGATGGGAAGAAGACAATTGAGTTTTTGGGCTTCTTTTCTCTCACACGTGCGAAGATATTGAGTTGAAGCTGGGACCAAAATTCTATCTCTGTTGCAGGGTTGAAGCTCTGAAGTTATGGGCTGAAATTCTACAGTAAGTTGCGAGGCCGAAATTTTTGCAGTAGTTGTAGTAATCTAGATCGAAATTTCTGGGATGTTGCTGAGTTGAAGCTGCTGAACAAGAAGAGAAGATTGAAGGTTGCTGCAACATGTTAAAAGGTTGACTTGGTGGAGGAGGAAGGTCTGTTGGTCTAGGGTCTTGTTTGTCCTACTGTCATGAATTTATTCAAGGAAGAGTTTTTGATTGGGTTTTCCCCTATATAGGGGTTTTGTTCTAGTTGTCTACCTATTCTGGTGTCCTTGATCTTCATGTTTTGATTTTGATAATTGCTTGATGAAATGAAGATAAAAAAACACAAGAGAGTTAATAAGAACATAAGAATATCACAAGTAATTATCAACATAAGAAGATCTTTTTTCCTTTCTGATTTTCCAACAGCTAGAACCCTTTTTCTCTAACCTAGCTACATAACCGCACGCTTGACACTGCATCCATGTGGTTGGAAGCCTGTAACCGCACTCATAGACTTGTTTTAATGCGGTTATGACCCAATTCCTCTAGTTCTATGGATGCGGTTCTGAGATGTAAGCCACTTTTTCAGAGTAGCCTCCAAACCACTGCGCAAAAGTGCCTGTAACTTTCCAGAGGCATAGAAAAGACGATACCAATGCTGACCATTCAAAATCAAGCAGTAAATTGACCTAGACATGTCTAATCCATGATAGAAATTTCATCAAACATATGGTAAACATATAAGCTACAGATCATGAATGCATATCTGATCATAAACTTATAGTATTCATATGAGAATCACCAAGAAGGTTCTAAGCCCTCCTTAGCTAGCTGCAATAGCACTTGTTAGTCCATGCAACCATTAAATAACTTATAAAATCATCATAGTAGCCATAAATCAAATACATCATATAACCAACATAGAAACCATCGCAGATCAACCATATTATCAGCATCATAACCAATACAATTGCTCATAAATCACAATAGGAAAATATCTCATATTAATATATGAAAATGCCAACCAAGTTGGGGAGTTCCACGTACCACCCACCCATAGATTGGGTTGAACCAAACTTCTCTTGTAACCAATCACCTCTGTGCCATATTCTAAGCATGAATGTGGGATATCATAGGTTAAACCAAAACAAAACCAACCAGGGCTTTCAGAGGCCAAACCACCTCAACCCTCAACCATAGTGATTCCACCTCTACGTTTTGGAAATCACTAACATCAAACAAACCCGTCTCTACCAAAGCTGTCCAGGGCTCCAGGAACTAGTAAGTCAACCCACAACGTTCCAGGGCTCCAAAAGTGTTTGTTCTAACCGTGGCTCTAGGGACTAGTAACTCAACCCACCAAGGGCTACAGAGCGGTTGTCCCAACCTACAACTTCAGGAACTAGTAACTCAACCCAAGGTGTCCCAGGGCTTCTAAAGCATTTGTTCCAACCCACAACCATAGGGAACTTGAGCACCAATTAGAAAAACAAGTGCAAAATCCACAACATCATGGCTATCCAGGAAATGACAAGGCAAGGTTGAAACCACTGTCAATCCAGACAAAATTTCCATGCCAATGACAATACATAACCAGAGAATCACATGCATATACGATGCATCCAAAAATCATGAAGGAAATCACACATGCAACCTGTTACCTGCAAAGTATCACTGCTGTAGTTGCTGATGCAACTGTTCCCTTGCGCTCCCTTGCTTTCCTTTGCTTTATTTCGCCAATCCAAGTGAATGCTAGAACGCTCCATTAGAATGCTCTAAGTGTGCAAGAGTATGAGAAAATGAGAGAATGAATGAGAGAGCTAAAAACTGAATGACAAAAGCTGTGAACTGATTCTCTGATGCCTCTATTTTCTTCTTTTTCCTTCATTTTTTCTCTAATTTCCCTTGCATGCAAATCTGTGTCTTTTCACTTTCCTTTACTCCTATTTTTGTTTATTTTCATAATTAAAATGCTAATTATTGCATCTTTGCCTTGCCAATTCCTTTGCCACTTTTCATAGCCATTAATAAACCACAAGTGATGCCCGCTATAATTTTTTAACCAACATTTCACTTGGAATATGTGTCCCATGACCTTGGTCTTATTTTATTTACATGGAAAATTAACTAGGGGTTGTTACACCTCCAATAAGAACCCTAATTTAGGAAGGTTCTTGGAAAAAACATTATGATTGGTATATATATTCCATATTATGGAAACAATAGTCTTGCATGATGAAGGTATGTAGATGGTCAAGTTGCAGTTTGAGGGGCAGAATCGAAGTATTTCTCCTCTTAAAGGAAAACTTGTCTTCAATAAGGTTGGAAGAAAGCTCATTCAAAGAAAGTATCGCTAGATGGTTGTATGGAAGCAAAGGTATGCATGTTTTCAAGTAACTCTTCTCTAAGTTAGGGTTCATATCTACAAGAATCTTGCAAAAGGAGTTGGTTATAAAAATGTGCTTGGTAAGTCTTCCATATGGTTACTCGATACTTGGAAGAAGAAGTTTGGCATGCTTTGAAATGGTTAAGATCAAGAATCTTCCACAAGATGACATGACTTAGTCATGATGGTATTGATCAACATTGAATATGGTTTCCTGAAGAAGGAAAGAGAGTTGATAATGACAACTCCAAGTAAGAAGAAATTGCAATTCGCTGGTCAGTTTGTTCCATGGGTACTTTGATTACAAGTGATCAACATGAAGAAGAATCTTTGGTAAAAGATGAAGATAGACCATGCGAAATGATGTTGATCTCAAAAGTAAGAATGATCTGAAGAGGCCATCATATTGATGTCTTTGTTTTGATATATGTCACAAGGTTCGTCGAACTTTAACATTGAGGTTCGAATTTTGGCAAACCTTAAAAAAATGTTGAGGTTCGGCGAACCTCATCGAACCTCAAAGCCATTGACCAAGTCCATAAATCAAAACTCATAACTTCATGTCGCAACTAAAACTTGTAATTTATCCTTTAGTTTCCATGCATGTGATAACGTTTTTGATGTTGATTTCTTACTATTTTATCCTACAATATATATATATATATATATATATATATATATATATATATATATACGAACCTAATGGCGAACCTCATAAAAAAATTCAAACTCAAACCCAACCTAATCATTCCTAAACCCGAACTCAAAGCCCAACATTTGATCAATATATATGTTTTGCTACCTTGAACGAAATTGCAGAAAAGCATAATGGAAATTGAGGCAAGTATATCGACAACTGTTGGTTTTGAACTCAATTCAACGAATACATGAATTGAGTCGATAGTTATGGTAATCCTTAAAGGATTGTATGGTGAAGTTGTATACATCATCTTGGGATTAAGAGGTAGCAAGACAAAAAGATAACCCGATATTCATATGAATGATGAAGATCACATTCATGTCAAAAGGGAGCTCTAATTAAGCTATGCTTTGATTGGCTAAATATAATGTCTTTGTTGATGATGACTAGAGGAAAGTGATATGAAAGATTGATGGCCTGAATTCCGTCACAGTTTGGCTCCATTACACTCATGAAGATGAAAGCTCTATTTGATGAAGATGCGAAGAAGAGGAGCCATGTGGCTACTTGAAGATTTCCATGAAAGTCTAGTAGTTGATGTATTAATGAAGACACACTAGAAAACTTCCTAATTCAAAGGATGTAAAAGACTCTCCTTTATGCTTTAGAGGGTGTAAGAAATATCCTTAAATGTCTAAGAAGGAGCAAGGATCTATTCTCGAGTCAATAGGGAATGAAGATCTCCTCTCTAGGTTGAGAGGTAGTGATGTTAAAGACATCGTATTCTCCATGTGTCATGCACTAGACCAAGACTAACAATCGCATGTCTTAGTGAAGGCACTAGGAAGGAGAATGGAGAATTGGATAATCATCTAAGATTAATACACCTTGAGGATATAGAATCCAAGATAGGAAGTAGTCTTGTTGACTGACACTCTTTGAGGATTGGACAGGTATCCAAGACAAGAGTTGTCAAAGAGGACTGATATTCTTTGAGGATTGGGAATCCAAGAAAAGAATAGTCCTAAAAGGACGTACCTAGTGAACAACCAGAAGGAGTATATACCTTAAGAGGTAGTGTGGTGTCTCACGTGAAGCCTCCCAACATTATGCCCTAATATAAATAGAGCTTGTTAAGTTAAGACCTTATTAAGTTGACATCGCTGGTTATGATGTTGATGCTTAAAGGTGGCTTACCAATCCAACTTTTCTTATCAGAACTCTTTAGATTGAGAATGTCCTTATACCGATTGTACAATTATGAATACCTCCCTAGTTAAGAGGGAGTGTTGGAAAATGTAACTAGTTTCAGTCTTCATAATTGTCATTGTACTCATGTCATTATGTACATCTTATGTGACAAGCAAAAGAAGAAAGAAAAATATTATTTTCAAGCATGGGTTGCATGGTTCCTTTGATTGGTCATCTAGGTTAAGCATGTTCTTCATGCTTCTAGGGTTTGTAATGTCATAAGAATAATTGTCATGAGTTACGAGAGTCAATGTCATGTATATAAGACCGACTTGGGCAAGTTGTATCATATAAAAGAATTTATTTTGACTCTAAAAAGTCAAAATAAGCCTCCAAGCACAAGTCGGCCCTACCAGCAAGAAGTTGGCCTAGAGAGGGGTATTAGACCTCATGAAATGCATATATATAGAAGGAGATTCAACTCCCTTGAACAATACATCTACAAGTTCGATCTACAAGAGAACAAGAAGGAAAATAAGAGCGAGGAGACTAGAAGACAAGAATCCTAACGAAGGAAAAAGGTTGAAATCTTAACTTTTTTGCTCACACATGCGAGGATTAGGGTTTTTTTCTATTGCAGGGGGCTGAAAATTGCAAGTCGAAATTTCTGACTCACTACAGGTCTGAAGTTCTGAGAGTGGGAGCTGAAATCTGAGTTTGGAGCAAGTTTGGATGAGGTTAGACTCTAGTTGATTAGAGTTGATTTTGACTTCTTGGTGTTGGAAAATCAATAGTGGCAAATATTAATCTTATTTTCCTTAACCTTAATATTTGCTTGTGAACTTATTAGCTTTCTTGTATTCTTTTAGTTAGATATTTCATCAAACAAATATCAAGAATATAAACTGCAATAATAGAGGACACAAATACTAGGCTCCCAACCAGGGAAACCCCCCCAAGGGGAAAACCCAAAAAGTTTTCTCTTATAGAATTTGCTTCAAATGAGACAACAAAAACCCAAACCCTAGAGCAAGTCCTTTTCCTAGAACCAAGTCAGCTCGACCTCAAGTCCTTCCTTAATTCTGCACCAAACTGCTGTACATTGCAACTTCGACCTGCCAGCTTTGATACTGCAAGTCGTCCCGCAACTTAAACCTTGTAGCTTTTCTGGAAACCCTAATCCAACCTCCTCTTGAGACCTTCCCAGAGCAAGACAAATCTCCCAAGCTCAATGAGGTTAATGTAGGGTTTTCGCCTAACCAACTGCAAGATTCTACACCTTGTCCTACTATAGGTCGGACCTGCAACTTCAACCTCCTTCTGCAGCACTAGAAACCCTATAACTTCACATGTGTGAGAGAGATAGAACCCAAAACAAAGATTTTTCATCCTTTTCTCTTCTAGACGACCTTTCTTCTTCTTCTTGCTTCCTAGCTTCAAATTAAATTCTTTCTTGATAGATCGAACTTGTAGAGTGAGTGTGTCCAAATGAAGTCGAACTGCGTCCTTACATAACCTTCTCAAGGGGTCGAATTCCCTTCTTTAGGTCGACTTGATGTTCCTATGGCCTACTTGTACTTTTTGAGCTTTCAGGACTTTCTAGACTAAAAAAGAATTCTTTTTATAAATATATTTTTCCCAGAAGGGTCTCCTAAACATGACGTTGACTCCTTTTACTCAAGACAATAAATTGTAAGACCTAACAAACTCAAAAGCACGAAGAACATGCTTTTACCTAGAAGACCATCAATAATGAGCATGAAACCCATGCTTGAACAATGATAACTTTTTCTTTCCTTTTCTTGTTTGTTACATATGATACATATTGAAATGGGTACAAAACTTATGAAGACCGAAACTAGTTACATTTCTCAACACTCCCTCTTAACCAGGGAGGTAGTCGTAATTGTACAACCAATACAACATCATATCTCAAACTAAAGAGTTCTCACAAGAAGTGTCGGATTCATGAAACCTACTATAAGGATCGTCATCATGACCAACACTGTCCCTGAGGCCTAACTAGACAATCTCTTCTTTAATCAAGAGCATTATGCTAGGAGGCTTTACATGTGACACTGCACTACCTCTACAAGGTACATACCCCATCTTGATGTCTATAAGGTAGGTCCTTTTAGGACTATTCTTATCTTGGATCTCCAATCTTGAGTCCTCAAAGAATATTGTTCCTCTTCGACCACTCTTCTCTTGGATACTTGTCCATCCTCAAAGATTGTTGGTACCTTTCCTTTCTTAGATGCTATATCCTGAAGGAAACCACAGATGCTTATCCAACCCTCCGCCATTCTCTCTTCATCACCTAAAGAGGAGAATGCACATGTGATGTTCAACATCACTCCCTCTCAGCCAGAGAGGACATCCCTATTCTCCTTTAATCTTGAGAATAGAACCTTGATCCTATACATGGATACTCCTTTACTCCTTTCAAAATTAGAGGAGATTTAGACTTCCTTTATATTTGGAAAGTCATCATCACAAGCCTTATAACTTGTCTGCACAAGAGTATCAACCACAGAGGTACCTTCTCTCTTTAATCTTGTGACAGGTTCCAGGCCTATATTCTCGTTCATCACTTTCTTCTTTGATATGAAGGCGTTACATTGAGCCTTCCCAATCTTCAAGCTGATCATAGCTTCTTCTTGGAAGTGATCTTCCTTTGACCTCCAGGTTATCATCTCGCACTGCTACCTTTTAATCAAAAGATTTTCATATCTTCACTTTAGATTTTCCAAGTACCAGATATCGAGCTTCCCTCAATATCCTTCATACATACAGTTGAACTTGCCTCAACTGGCATCATATATTCCTGCAACATTTTTCTAGGTAGCAATAATATGTTAACTAGATAACCAACAATAATGGAAAATAAACTTACCTCATCATGATAGCCTTCTCAATTCATCAACATCCTCATGGTCCATCTCTATATGAATCTTCCTTCATACGTCAAAGTGACCTAGGATCAAACTTGATTACCAAGTTATAACTTTTCTTTCGGTGACTATACTGGATGTTAATCATTATTATATATACATATTCTAGAGAAAGCCTTAAATTCTTTACACATCCAAAAGTAAGTCAAATCCTTTTCAAGCATCATATACGCATATACCTAAGCATTTATGGCCAACTTTCTTTCCAAAAGATTCTACACATATGAATCTTATCAAAGTTTAATTTCCAACATGCATTCCTATGCTTGTTGAGAAATCTATAGGGCTGCAATTAGGATGACTTCTCTTATACTTGATATCTGCTTGTGATGTATTTTTACCTTTTTCTTACTTATTAGCTTTGTCTCTGTTGTTGCACAGAATGTCTAGGCATCACGACAACGATTCAGATCGGGGGCTGTCACCCTGATCCCCAATTTCTCTATATATGCTGTCTCTTTGCAGACTAAGGGAGGTAGACCCTAACGAAATGAAGAAGGGGAACTGAATGGAAACCAACCAATTCAGGAGACACAGTCAAACGACCAAATACTTGTTAAGATTTAACGAGATTTTACAGATTAAATTAGATTAAAAAGTTTAAGATCAAAGCCTTGTGGAGTCAAAATATCCCATTATGAAATTAAGATCAAGTAGTTGATAGATAATTGCTGCTGAAACTGGACAACTATCTTGCTATGAAAATACCAATCCACCACGACAATATTCAATTCTTCAATTAGATGCTCAATTTATCAAACTGGAAGATAAGCCCTTTTCAACAATGCGATTAAACACTTTCAATATCATGCGTCAACAATGTTCGATCTAGGAAATAAAGACATGCAATTTATCATCACTTGAAGCATTCTCAAAGTTGACTAGGCAATTAACATCAATTTCAAGCAATTTAAAACCACAATTAGAGCTAGTTGAACAATCATCAATCCCAGTTAAGCATAAAAAATACTTTGAACCAAGTTCCAGCTTTAAACAATTTAAATTTCGAAAAGATATTATCTCGAAAGGACTATCGAATTTAAATGCTAAACATTTCAAATAGTTTCAAATTTAAATGATCTTCTCAATAATTCCAATTCAGAAATTTGAATTTAGTCTATAGTTAAACTTTTGAATAAAAATTAAAAGTTTCACCTTTGATTATGCAATAATTTAAATTTTTAACATCCTTTCTTTTGACCCGAGACCACTTCGAAATAAAAATTTTAAAACAAAATTTCCAAATGTTAAAAAGTTGAAATTTTTTAAATTTTTAATTTTTAAATTTTTTTTTTTAAATTTTGGGCTTTTTGAATATTTTAAAAGTTAATGAAATGTTAAAACTTTATACAAATTAGAATGTTAAAAAGAAAATGAAATGTTATGTAATAAACTCAAAAATATTATTTTTGATTTAATTAAAAGGGAATTAAATGATAAATTCGAATTTCCTCAAAAATTTATAATTTCGACGGATGATATTAAAAGATGATTAAATCTTTTTAGATGGTCGATATTACTTTGATGGGGATCAACCGAACTAGTCGTTGGAGATTTTATCTTATAAATTTGAGGTCTTTGTCAGTCTTTTAGTCATCCGATCTCTTGATCATGTACTTGCTCTTGAAGCTTTCCTGTAATATTTTCTGGAATAATACAAAACAAAGTCTTTGGGGTTTTAATTTGATGGTGGTGTTCCTCTTCAGCGTTTTATGGTAAACTTATTCTTTATATTCTGCTGGTGATTATTTTAACGAATTGTTGATTAATGGCTCTTGTAGAGTAATCTATTGCACAGGTATCTTGTTTACATTACTGGATTTAGGGTAAGAATATTAATTAGATTGAGTTAGCAGCTATCTCTAACTCTTGAAAATTTTATGTTTTATCTTATTTCTCTATTAATTTAATAGTTTAATTTTAAGGGTGCAGAAATCTATTGGATTTAGAATTGGGTGTTTGAGGAAGTCCTCGGTTGGACCAGCTGACTCCCAAGGGGATAAGATTTGAAGAACCATCTGGATTTAATTCCTTGGGCTTATCTTAAATTTTATTTTTTGCAGGGTTCTTTTTAGGGCTTGTGCCTCTCTCTTAATTTCTTCTTTTCTGAATTGTGCTCAATGATTTTAAATATGGCCATGCGGGCTTTGATCTGTAAAATAACATTGTAAATTTCGCTTATTTTTATTTTACTCACCGGGGTTTTGGGGTTTTTGTTTTTCTGTGCATATATTTGGGTTTTGGGTTCCTTGTTTCTGGTTTTGTGCAGGTTGTAATGGAAGATCTTTAGAGAATTTTTTTAGATCTGAGTCAGATCTAGGCCCTGGAGGGTAAGATCTGGTCTCAGGGTCAAATCTGGATTGCAGATCTAGATGAAATCTTGGCTCAAATACATGTTTCTGCAGAGAAAATTTTCCATCAAATTAAAATTCAAATAAAAAGTCTAGAATTTGTTAGTGATCTTAAATAAATTTTGAGGTAAGAGTTTCAATTTCTAGGCAGGAGATTATTGTATTTCCTGCAGAGATTTTTGAGTGCTTGCTGCGTTCTCCATCTCCTTTCTTCCCTCACGCTGCCCTCAATCCTGCGGCATATGCTCCATCTCACCCTGCCGTTTGTCCTTTACTGCCTGTGTACGCTGCTTTAGTCTGCAACTTCCTCCAGATTTTCGCATTTCCTCTTTCCCTTGACTCACGCAATCCCTTGCTCCATTGTTTACCCCCGCAGCTCCCCTTCGATTTCCTGCTCCTTGACGTCGCTCCCTTGGCTCATGTGTCAGCTTTCATACCCTGCTGCCTTTGTCCACGCTGCCTTCTACGCAAACCTTCCATCCTCATCGACCTACTCCTTGCATTTTCCTTCTCGCGTGAGTCTGCTATCAGCTCACATTTGTCTTCACGCTGTCAGAGCTTTCTACCTTATGCTGCACAAACCTAACGATTAACACATTTAATTCCTTTTTTTTATAACTTCAGAATTTTCGTTTTCGTTTTAACATTAGACTTCAATTTAATTTTTTGACATATGATTTTAATAAGATAAATACATTTTGACACATGAAGGGGGAAAACCCATTATGATAGACCCTCAAATAGTACCCAATTCTGCGACTCAAAACATGATCTAGTAGACCAAGTAGCTTGTAATAAAATAATCTAGCCAATTAGCTAGGATTATTCCCAAACTACTTTTACAAAGACTTGATAGAAAACACTAGGACCTATTTAGTATCTTGATGACAAAATCCACCCTAGCTTTGGCGTGAGGCTGGAGGGAAAAAATCTGCCGATCACTTGTGTCGAGAAACACAAATGAATCAGTGAGACAAAAAACCTCCTAGGATAGAAATCGTCACCAAAATACTAGGCTTACCTAGGTTGTTACATACATGATGGTCTATCTTAGATCATTTACATCATAAACATGCATAATGAATCCGAATGGCGTGAACACCTCGAACATGATGAATCCCATTTGCAAAAATGGGGGTGTACTGCTATGGGGTCGTTGACACAGAGTGGTCAACAGTCTCTTATTATTATGTTGTTCTTAAAATAAAACAACTACCAAAAACATGAAGATCAATAGTATACAAGAACACAAGATGTATTCTGCAAGCCAGGGCCAAAACCTCTCCACTTGAGAGGAAACCCCACAAATCTCTTCTCTTCATATAGATTCTTCAAATGATGAATTCCAAGACCTCTAGACCAAGACTATACCCTTCCAAGACCAAGCCAGACCTTTCAAATGATGTGCTTCTTTGACCTTAAAGCTTCTTTGGAAACCCTAATCCAGCCTTCTCACCTTCCTAAAGCAAAACATCTCTCCCAAGATCAATGAGGTCAATGTAGGACTTTCTCCTTCCCAGCTACAAGATTCTGCACCTCGTCCTACTGCAATTAAAACTTGTGTTTTGGGCTCCTTTTGCAGCACTAGAAACCTTAGAACATCGCACTTGTGAGAGAGATAGAGCCGAAAATAGATATTTTTTGTCCTTCGTTCCTCTCCCAGACCTTCACTCTTCTTCTTCTTGCTTCCTAGCTTCTGATCAAGTTCTTTCTTGATAGATCGAACTTGTAGAGAGTGTTTCCAAATGAGTTTGAACTTCTTCCTTATATAGCCTTCTCAAGGGATCGAATTCCCTCCTTTAGGCCGACTTGATGTTCCCGAGGTCGACTTGTACTTTTGGAGCTTCCAATACTTTCTAGAATCTAAAATAATTCTTTTTACAAATATATTTTTCCTGGAAGGGTCTTATAAACATGATGTTGACACCTTTGACTCGAGACAATAAATCCTAAGACCTAACAAGCCTTAGACGCACGAAGAACATGCTTTTACCTAGAAGACCATCAATATTGAGCATGAAACCCATGCTTGAATAATAATAACCTTTTTTTTTTATTTTCTTGTTTGTTACATAGGATGCATATTGAAATGAGTACAACAGTTATGAAGACCAAAACTAGTTACATTTCTCAATGCTTGGAAGGGCTTTCAAGGAGGGTTGACTTGGTGCTTGGAGGGGTCTTGGTTAAAGCATTTGTTTCTTGGTTTTCTCATTTGATCAAATTCTATAAGAAGTGAAGAGATTCTTTTGGGATTTCCTCTTGGAGGGGTTTTTCCCTGGCTTGGAACTTATATTTGTGTCCTTAATCTTTTATGATGTTTATGGTTTATGCTCTTGATAATTATTTGATTAAGAGAATTTAATAAAGAACACAAACAAGCTAACTAAAATTCACAAGTAATTGTTAACGATATGGAGAATTGTTTAAAAAGTTTCCCTACTATATTCTGCAACAACTATGACCACCTTGCTTGAAGTCTTTCCCATTCCGTGACCACCTTTATTACATGCATCTATGGATTGATGGGTGTACCTATGAAATGCCCTTGCTCTTGGGCGCTAGAGACACATAATAGCGTTAATTGCATAATCATCCCCAACATAGGTGTGGTAAAATGCTTACAAATCCTAAGTTAGAAAGACATTTGAAGGCAAGGTCGGTGTGAAGTATGTTTTTGCTCGTAACATTGAATATGGTCCACTATGATACATTACTATTTTAAACCATAATGATGTTGATCTCACTTGGTTTTGAGGGTATGTTTTAGGTGGCTCATTAGGATAGCTTGACACCTCTTGCATCACACACAAGATATCTAGCACAATTTTAAGAGCGCATATGGATTTGCAACCCCAATGCTGCCCTCTTGAGATGACTATTGGGATTTGAAGAGCCTCCACATGGTTGTATGCCCCTTGCTATAACTCCAAATTCTGAAATGTTTAGCCAAGAAGCCAATGCATTGGCTTGATTGATGGTGTGTCTAGATGGATCTAAGACATGCCCCAAGATGGTCTTGACCTTCTTTGATGGATGTATAGTTTAAAAACCGGAACCGGTGAGCGGACCAGTCCACCTAATAAACCGAGTTTCAAACTGGAATTGGGCAAACTAGGACTGGTTAGATCTCAATGAACCGGTTTTAAAAAATACATGAAATAAATTTTTAATGAAAAATACTTTTCTTAAGATTTAATACCATGATTCCAAACAAATAAACACAAACTATGCAAAGTTTGCTCATATATATACCATGTAAAGGTGAATATATTAAAATGGCACCAAGTGCAATAAATATTAACAACAAAATATATAATCAATGATGCTCTAAATGGCCTCTAGAGTTCAAAAATAAAGCCTACAAACTATGGGATCACTGGCCTGTTGGAAAGTGTAACTAGGCTCGGTCTTCATAATGACTTGTAATTATGAATTTATGTACTGAAGAAGACAAAGATAATAAAATGTATTTTGTAATACTTGCATCATGGGTTTCATGAGCAAGGAAGTTTTATTATAGATCAAAGACTTCTTCGTGATTTCTTTAGGTATTTGTTATCTTGTCAAGATAATTAGAGTCATGTAAATGAGGTGATGTTACACTTAGAAAATATCTATAAAGTCCTCCAAGACGAGCACCATTCTCCTCCTCGATGTTGGCCTCAAGATAGACTATATATTCATGTCGGCTCGTAGATATTAGAAATATCGGTTCACTAGAAAAGGTCAACTTAAGAGTTGGGCCAAACCACTATAAATAGGTGCTTAGGCACCTCACATTTGAATGTTGCTAAAAACCAATTTGAATATTGTTACTTTGATTGAATATGCATTTTCCTGTTATTATAATGTCCATGGATTGAATCAAATTGTGGTAGATTTTAGACTTTGCTATATAGAATTGTATGTATCTTGTAAGGTTTGTGGCTTTCTCTATTGCAATGTTAGACAATCAATGACAAGAAACTACATTGGAAAGAAGTTATGTTTTAACTCCATTAGAACTACTAAGATTTAAGGTTTGGGCTGTGGCAGAGGTTTCCTTTTGTGAATTTATTGCAACAAAGGTGCAAAAGTAACAATTAAGTATTGTGTTCTTTGCTCCATTCCGTTGCTTTATGCCAGAAGTATAGTCCCTACATTTATTTGCAAATATCTTAGCTTAGAATTTGAATCCAAGGGGTAGTTCGGCAGTGAGATTTGCATCCAAGGCCGAGAATACAATAGCAGAGAGGCAGATCAGCATTAGAGAGGCAACAAATGCGTAAGAGGGTTGACGCAGAGCCAATAGGGTTTACGTATCGGGGGTGTAGAGCCAGAGAGGGTGACACAGTCACTCGTAGAGTTGCGCTGGGGTTTCTATGGGGCAGATTGGGCATCTATATAGCAGATCAATTTTTGAGCCGAGAAGGCTCACGGAGAGGGTGACGCAACCACTAGGAGAGGTGACGCGGTCTAGCTTGTTGTAGCCATCGCTCAACAGTAATGGGGACTGCGTAGTCACCTTTGGGGTTTCTTCATCCAGTTGCTGGATCAACCATAACATCTGTCTCCGGATACATCTACTTCTACCGAGGATTTTCTCGGTTGGGTGAACCGGCTTTGGCACCCTAGTTTGTATTCAGAAATCTGCTTAATAATAAAACCCTTAGAAGTGCTGCACCGATTTTCCTGCATTGGGTTTTTCTTGGGACATTTGTTCGAAAAATTTGTGTCCTTTGTCTGTGTGCTTTACTTATTTTTTAGCACTTGATCTGTATAATTGTGTAGGCTGCAGTGTATTTACTTTGATGTTTTCTTGAATTATTCATAAAATAACTTGTTAATTAAAGAAACACAAGTAGGAGAAGTAAATTAGATTTACTGCAGTAGGGTTTCTGGTTTAGATTCAGAAATTTTCACATGGTATCAAAGCTATTGCAAAGCAGGTAGAGCTGAAGGCATCAGCAAAGGGATGAAGATAAAATTTTGCTGCAAGGAAGAGGCAAGGAAGGGTGACACAGATCTAGAGGGTTTCACGCAGAGCCTGCGTCAACTAGATGGGGTGACATTGTAGCTGCAACAGAGGCAACGCAGTGTTTGCTGGGCCAGCACAAAGGGTCGACCCTTCGTCCTTTTGGTTGCCATGGCTGGAAGAGAAGTTTGTTTTTCTTCAGGAGTTGCTGGTGGGGCATTGTTTTTGTTGGTGTAGATTAATGCCAAGAATTCTAGATCCAATGCTGATCAACAACAAAGAGTGATCGAAGAGGTCTGATTCGACATCAATTGGTAGGGGATTTCTTGGAGGGAAATCATTTTTCAGAGGGAGCATGGTTCCTTAGAGGGTTTCTAGCACCAAGAAACCCAGATCTGAGTTTTGCTGGGGAAGTAGCAGAAGAGGGAGAAGAGAACCAGTTTGACATCTTTTGTTGAGAAAATATGGCCACACATGGATTGAGGGATCAAGATAGGTTGGATGGAGCTTCCAACTTTGTCATCTGGAAGGCCAGGATCTTGTCAGTACTGGATGAGCATCGTATCAAGCATCTCGCCGAGAGTCCACTTGCTGTTCTTGTTGACGCTGATCCGCTCAAGAAGTATGAGGAAGCTCAAGTGAAGACTAAGCGCTTGATCAAGGACGGAGTCAAGGATCATGTGGTCCAACACATTGCTGAGAAGAATACCGCACATGAGATGTGGACTTCTTTGACCACATTGTATCAAGGGACTTTTGTTCAGAGGAGGATGCTTCTTGAGAATCAACTCCGATTATTCCAGATGTTGAAGGGAGAAGAAGTTGACCCCTTCCTCATTAGATTGAAGGCGATCCGTGATCAGCTTATTGCTGTGGGGGTCACTCCTGATGAAGGTCTTATGTTAAGGACTGTCTGAATGTAGTTTTCAATGAGTGGGAGAACTTTGTTCAAGCCATTTTGGGCAGAGTAGTGCTTCCAAGTTGGGAAAACATGTAGGCAACTCTTCGACAAGAAGAGGTTAGGAGGATGACCAAGGGGGGCATGTGCAGCGAAGGGATCAAGATCAAGGAGGAGGAAGATGCGGCTCTCGCATCTAAGGGACAACATGGGCAACAAAGGATGAAGAAGAAAGACCTTTCAAAGTTCAGGTGCTTCAGGTGTGGTGAACTAGGACATTTCGCCACACAATGCCCTTAGAAGAAGGGTGAAGACAAGTCTGATTCAAAGCTTGCCGCAGTTAAGGATGATGATGGAGATGATGACGATGTGGCCATGAGTGCTCATGTGCCTCGAGAGAAGAGGTGGGGCAACATTGATCTGTAGTTCTTTCGAACTGCAGTGAAACATGTAGGATCCTTGAGGTGCCCAAACTCTTGGATCACATACAAGCTACGGGAGCCCTTAATGATAGTAGCAAGATGATTGGAGTTAGTTGGTGTGAGGATGATGGAGCAACATTGGCAGAGCTAGAACGCTGAAGACTGGAGCAGCGCAGAGTAGAGGCAGCAGCAGAGCAGAGGATGATGGACTTCAACAATGCAGAGGTAGTGCTTTCGCTGTGTTGAGCAGCAGCAACGCAGAGGCACGAGAGGGTTTGCACAAATTAGCAGTAGAGGGTGCTTCAGTATCGACGTACACCCAGACTGACTTGTATGTCAGGATTTTATGTTGTTTTTTCAATTGATTACTTCTCAACAATTGAGTTACAGTTCAGTAGTTAGCAGTGGTAGTGCTATGGCCAACATGATGCATCATTTTGAGAGGGAGTTGCAGTACAGATGAGGCAATGTCAGGGGTAGTGACATGGGCAACATTACATATAGCAGCAACGCAGTGTATGAGGGGCAACAATTGAGCATCGACAACGCAGAGGACCGATGCCAGGGATTAGAGTAATTTTTCTTGTGAGAAGTGTTGCTAGAGCACATTCCTCGCTAAGAGGGAGTGTTGATTTTTGGATAGCATCAGATGTGCTCTAGCTCTGAAACTTTATGGAGGGGCTAGGACACATGAGATGCCCAAGACCCAGAAATTGTTTGGAGAAATTCCACCTGGAGCTTAAGTTATTAAAATAATTAATTATTTTAATGGGGGACCCTAAGTCTAACTTAGGGAAATTAAATTATTAAAGTGAGTTAATTTAACATGTGGGTGAGAATGTTCTAAGTGACGAGGATCAAGTCTTTTCTAATCTTAACCATTGATTAGAGATTAGATCACAACCGTTGATTTGTCAATTGGAAAAGTATTAAAGGAAGGCTTGGGGTCAGTTGGAGAACACACAAAGACTGAATTTGGTGATCGAATTCTTCTGACGGAGCAGTGCTCAGGCGAAGATCAGATTTGAGTAATCCAGTGCAGTTAGGGGCAATTTGGCAGCGGGATTTGCATCCAAGGCCGAGAATACAATAGCAGAGAGGCAAATCAACACCAGAGAGGTAGCGTAGGTCTAGGAGGGGTGAAACAAAGCCAGTGGGGCTCATGCAGAGGGGATGCAGAGCCAGAGAGGGTGACACAATAACTCGTAGAGCTACGCTAGGGTTTCTGTGGAGAAAATCGGGCAACTATCCGATCAATTTATGAGCGGAGAAGGCTCTCGAAGAGGGTGACACAACGACTAGGAGAGGTGACGTAGTCTAGCCTGTTGTAGCGATCACTCAACAGCACTGGGGACTGCACAATCACCTTTGGGGTTTCTTCATCTAGTTGCTGGATCAGCCATAACATCTGTCTACGGATAGAGGTACGTCTGTCGAGGATTTTCTCTGTTGGGTGAGTTGGATTTAGCACCCTAGTTTGTATTCAGAAATTTGCTTGATAATAAAACCCTCAAAACTGCTACATTGGTTTTCTCGGATTGGGTTTTCTCGGGACATTTGTCTGAAAAATCTGTGTCATTTGTTTATGTGCTTTACTTATTTTTCAGCACTTTATCTATATAATTGTGTTGGCTGCAATGTATTTACTTTGATGTTTTCCTGAATTATTCAGAAAATAACTTGTTAATTAAAGAAACACGAGTAGAAGTAAATCAGATTTACTGCAATAGGGTTTTTGGTTTAGATTCAGAAAATTTGACATAAAGCACTTGTCTAATCATAACTGTAATATAATCTTGAAGTAATATAATTGTGTTCATAAGGAATTCAAATTTTTCTCTTTTGTATTTAATTGACACATTGACATTCTATTGTTATTATCTTAAGAAGTTGCTAATTGTGTTTAAAGAGGTTAAAATTGGCAACTAGGGCCAAATTGCCAAATTCTATCTTGGGACAACTCATTTGATGGAGATGATGATCGCATTAAATTCCTCTTTTCGAGAGGACGAAAATTGATATAAAGATCATCCAATTTGGACAAGCAGAAGTGCATTTTTGAATTTATGCCTACACATGTGCAAATTGTTCAGGTTGGCCACATCAACATGTAGGTTCATGAAGCCCAATGTACGTGACAATTCACCCACGATGAATTGTATAAATAAAATTGACTTGTCACCTCATTTGGCATCTTCATCGCTCACACATTCTCTTTCCTTCTCTCATTGGTTCGTACTACTTTGGGCATTTTTCTCTCTCACACATGTGGATCAAGAAAGACGAATCTCAGACGCTAAATTACAGGGCCAATATTACAAAGTTGACCGCAGTTTGACTAATTTTGACCATCACCTTTTGCGCGTCATTTGACTTCAATCTGGTGGGAATATTTCTGTCTCAGCAGGCCACAACTTTTGGCATAGAAATTGAGGTTTTCTGAGCACTTTGACTGCAGACCAAATTGCAGGTTGACTGCAGATTTCAGGACAAAAGTTTGACTGAGTTTGACTGTTGACTTTGCAATTGCTTTGGGCTAACTTTGACCTCCTTATTAGGCTGAGTTTCACTAGGGAAGCTGAGCTGTTTTGAGGACATTCTATAACGTTGTTGACTATCTTTGACTTTCTGGTTAGGGCTGATTTGACATCAGATTTTGACAGGACTGTTTTGATTGGAATTTGGCAAGTCACTTTTGACTATTGTACTCTCTCTCTCTGCTGAACTTTTTGATATAATAATAATAAGAATTGATCAAAGGGTTTTCCCCACATTGGGGTCTTTCCCTGACGTTCACCAAATCTGGTGTCCTCTTGTCTTGGCTTGTCTTTTGCAATTTGTTTCTTGTTCTATCTACTTTTACTGTCAATGTGATTAATGGTTAAATCTAAATTGGAAATTATCATTGGGATGCTAAAGGAACATTGAAGTAATTGTGCCAAACATAGAACATACCATTGTTAACTAAAATAAACATGGTATCAAAGCCCAGGTGAAGACAAATTCCAAGCAAAAGAGGGAAAAGAAATCACTAAGAAAAGAGCTGTTGGACAAGAATATTGGTCTAGCTTCAATGACGACTACATCATTCTTCAAATCCGAGGATAAGCTCAAGGAAAAATCTGACTATCATGCGTGGAAGATGACTTTGGATTTGACTTTGTTACATCTTTGTTACAAAATGATGCTTTGGACTATGTGCAGTGAAAAGTGGTGGAGCCTCCTTCAAATGCACCTGTTGCTGCAAAGGCAAAGTACAAGAAAGTGTTAGAAAATTAAATATTACAGAGCAATGCAACACGTAAAGTATGCGGAAAACACAAGCACACAAAACACATAAAACCAGAGAGACACAGATATACGTGGTTCACCCAATTTGGGCTACGTCCACCCCGAACAGCCAGTCCTTCCTTTCTATTATCTAGCAAAACGAAGAGACACAACCTACAGTAGATCCGCTGTAATATCCTCTGTTCTCTCTCACAGTCTCCCAATCTATTTCTCGCTCTGAGAATACACATACAAATACACAACCGCAATACAATGCCCTCATACAAGTGAGGGGTTGCCTTCTAGGGCAAAAAACCCTAAACTAAACATAACTTCTACCGTCAGATATCTGCCTAATGAACAACTCAGATTGACTAGAAATTACTATACTTTTACAAGGCAATTTTACATCTGTTTTTAGCTTCGGGGGCGCTGCCCCCGAAACCCCCGCCGGGGGATCGTCGGCCCCCGGAGCTCCCAACTGGGGGGGTCAAGCCCCCCAAATCCCGCGGGGGGGACAAGTCCCCCCCGCTGCAGGGTTGTATAGTTTTCTTGGGGTATACATTCGGCTAAAACAAGGATCTCTGAATCAGGATGAAAATCAGGCTCCACACCCAACAAAAAGGTGAGATCAAAGCTAAAAGAATTATCATTGATTCCATTCAAAAGGCATTTGGTTGCCTATATTTTTGATTCGGGAACATCTAAGCCTTAAGGAGATGTATGATAAACTGATTGGGATTTTCAAAGTAAACAACGCAAATCAAATCCTCTTTCTCAAGAACAAATTGAAGGACATCAAGATGGATAGAGGAGAGTTTATCCATTCCTACTTCATGAGGATTATAGAAATCAAGAATGATCTTGTATCTATTGGAGAAGTTGTTGCTAACATGGAGCTCACTCTCATTGCTCTTAGAGGTCTCACAAGAGCATGGGATGTGTTTAACACTACTATTCTTAACAATGGAAAGATTCCTAGTTTCAATGAATTATTGGCTAGATGCACTCAAGAAGATATGACGATTATGGAGAGAGAGAAGCGTTCAAATGGAAATGAACTTGCTGCTTTCTCTGCTCATTCAAAGAGGAAGAACAATGTTGGTCCAAAGAGACGAGGTCAAAG
Source organism: Pinus albicaulis (assembly GCA_034641835.2). Classification (NCBI taxonomy): domain Eukaryota; kingdom Viridiplantae; phylum Streptophyta; class Pinopsida; order Pinales; family Pinaceae; genus Pinus; species Pinus albicaulis. The sequence continues at coordinate 798,737,412 of CM076577.1, forward strand.
ATTCAAGCAAGGATTCAAAGAAGGAAGAAAAGGAAGGTGCTATAATTGTAACAGGTTTGACCACCATGCTGGAGAGTGTCCTCACAAGAAGGATACTCCACGGGATGACGACAATAACAACAACAATCACAACAATTTCAAAGGCAATGGCAATGAAAGAAACAATAGGTTCAACAATAAAGGAAAGAGGAATGCTCTCGCTGTTGAGATTTTGAGTTGTTGGGGTAGCATTGGACGTGCTTTAGAGTACATGAGATTTCCAAGACCCATAAAGCGATTTAAAAAATTCCATCTTGTTTAAGAGATATTTAATTAATTAATCTTTTTAATTAAGGACCCTAAGTCTAACTCAGGAAAATTAAAAGATTAAAGTTAGTTAAATTAAACATGTGATGAAAATGACTTAAGTCACACGGATCAAGCTTTCTTTTAATTTTAGCTGTCGATAAGAGATTAGATCACGACCGTTGGTTTCCCAACAAGAAAAGTATAAAGGAAAGGCTTGGGGTCTGTTGGAGAACATACGCAGTGGTAGAGCACTAAGACTAAGCTGGAATTCTAGGGCGTGGTTTGCTAAGAATTTTCAGAAGTGTTTCAGCTGCAGCGAGGGGTAGTATTGGCGAAAGGGATGGCTTGATCCTAGGCCAAGAGTGGAACATGGGCATAGAAGCAACAGACTGAGCAGCGCAAAGGGAGCAGTAGCTACGCAGAGCAGCCACAACCCAACAGATGCAGTGCAGAGGCTTCAAGGGCTACGCATGGCTGACACAGACCCAAAAAGGGCAGTGCAGGGGCAGCAAGAGGCCAGCAGGGCTGACGCAGGCCCAGCCAGGGCAGACGCAGGCCTGGCCAGGGCAACGCAACCCAGTCTGGGGTGACATAGGCCCTTCTGGAGCAGCGCAGGGGCTGATGCAGTGGGCTTCAGAGTGGCGTTGGGGTTTCTGAAGACTGAAAAGAGCTAAGATTTGTAAATCCTGTTTGAGGGTGTGAATCAGTCAGTTTTTCTGTCTCCAGAATAGAGGTATAGCTGTAGTTTTTCTCTGTTGGGTTAACTAGTTGGTGCCCAGATTTGTTGTACTTAGATTCTACCTAATAATAAAACCCTCCAGTAGCCAAAAGATTGGTTTTCCCGCATTTGGTTTTTCGGGGGACAGTTGTCCAGAAAATCCTTGTGTGTCACTTTGTCAGTGTGCATGTATTCAGTTTAGATCTGTATGTGTAGGATGTTGATGTATTTACTTCGATGTTAATGCTGAATATTTCACATTAGTAACTTAATTTAAGTAGGAGAAGTAAATATGAAAATTAACAGTAGGGTTTTTGTTTGAGATATTCATAAATTTCCACATGGTATTAGAGCGATTGCAGATCTAGCCTGGATCCCCAACAAAAAGGCTGAAAATTCTTTGCTGCAGAAAGCAGCAATAAACCGGACCAGAGAAGGTAGCGCAACAACAGAAGGAAGCAAAGCTGAGTAGAGGCAATGGTGACGTAGTCTCCATGTAGACTCAAACAGGCCCACGTACTTATTGCGCAGAGGAAATGGTGATGCAGTCTCCACGTAGAGTCACGCAGGCCCACGTACTTACTGCGCAAAGGCAGCACAAAAGTTGTGCTGAGACAGTCTGCTCATGCAGAGGCTAGCTAGGGTGACGCAGTCCTGAAGTTGATTGTTGTTCAGAGTGCTGGAAGCTGAGCTGTAGAACTTCAACGGTTGTTGTTGGGGTTATCATTTTGTCGGTGCAAAATTTAGCCTAAGCTAAGTCGACGGAGAGTAGGAGGAGAACAATATTTTGCCTAAGCTAAGTCGACGGAGAGTAGGAGGAGAACAATATTTTGCCTAAGCTAAGTCGACGGAGAGTAGGAGGAGAACAAATTCTCAGAAGATTTCCTGCCAAAGAAGTTTGAAGGTCGATCAAAGGATCGAAGAGAGTTGATTCGTTTTGTTTTGGCAGAATTCCAAGAGAGGGAGTGTAGGGTTTCTGTCTTGCCAAGGACCCTAGATCCGAGTCTCTAGCATAGAGAGGAGGATTCGTTTCGACATATTTTCTGAGCAGATGGCACCTCATGGACTATGTGATTAGGATAGGTTGGGCGACCTGTCCAACTTTGCAATTTGGAAGGCCATAATCCTTGGTTATGGAGGCATACAGCGTGAGGGAGCATGCAGAGAAAGTCGTGGCCACGCCAACTGATGTGAAGCTCTTTGAGAAGCATGAAGAAGCAGCGACACACGCCAAGCTCTTCATTATGGACAAGGTCAATGATCATGTGGTCCCACACATAGCCGAGAAGGCAACGACTCATGAGATGTGGGTAACATTAACCACACTATATGAAGGAAGATCTGTCCAGAGGAAGATGCTTCTAGAGAACCAACTGAGGTTATTCATGATGGCCAAGGGAGAGGAGATCGATCCTTTTCTGTTCAAACTACAATTGATCCGGGATAAGTTGACTGGCATGTGAGTCAAGGAAGATGACGATGTCAAGGTGAGGACTGCTCCTTATGCAGTCACAAAGGACCGGGAAACTTTTGTCCAAAATCTCTTGGGCAAAGCGGACAACATGTGGGCTATCCTCTGACAAGAGGAAATACGCTGGATGACAAAAAGATAGTACAACACTGGTTTGAGTACAGTGAAGAAGGAAGAAGAGGAAGATGCAGCCTTGGCATCAAAGAGGCAGCAAGGGAGAAATAAACGGGATCTATTGAAGATCAAGTGTTTCCAGTGCGACGAACTAGGACATTTTTCCAACAATTGTACTTAGAAGAAAAAGGACAAGGAAGCTTCTAGCTCCAACGCTGCTGTGGCAGACGATGGCTCTGGAGATGTCGTAGCCATGAGCGCTCATGAACCATGAAAGTGGGGCGATCTTGATTGGTAGAGCAGCTATGGGGTGGATGTAGGATCCTTGAGTAGCCCAACTCTTGGATCACATACGAGCTACGGGAGCCTTTAGACAGTAGCGGGGCAAGTGGAGCAGTGGGTGCAGAGAATCATAGATGGAGCAGAGGCAAAGCTGGATGCTGAGAGGGAGCAACACAGTGCAGATGCAGTAGCAGCAGCACAAAGGGGTGGATGTGACTTCAACAACGTAGAGCAGGATTGCTTATGTAGTGAAGAGCTGCAGCATTGCAGAGGCTTTAGGAGGACAACGCAACACAACAACAATGTAGGGGACTTCAGCGCGTAGGAGGTTTGCTTACGCAGTGCAGAGCTGCAACAACCTCCAGATGTCAGCATAGAGCAACAGCCTATGGAGCTTCAGTGATGGCCTCTAGATGTCAGCATAGAGCAACAACCTATGGAGCTTTAGTGATGGCCTCCAGATGTCAGCATAGAGCAACAACCTATGGAGCTTCAGTGATGAAGATACAACCCGACTGACTTGTCTGTCAAACAATGGGCAGGAGAACTTCAGTTGCTTACTCTCAACAACTGAGTTGCAGTGCAACAGTTGGCAGCACGATGCAACAGATTGAATGGGAGCTGCAGTACAGATGTGGTAGTGGTGATGGTAACATCATGCAACAATACGGGAGAGCAGCAACAACGCAGTGATGAAGGGCAGCAGGTCTAGCATCAACATGAAAATATAATTGAAAATATAATTTAGTAATCCAGCATTAGCAATGAACAGGAATGATAAATTAAAATATAAAAATTAAAACTATTACTAATTTTGAAATTCAAATTACAAAATAAAATACTAATTGCCTAATACTAATACCATTTAATCATCATTGTGCATCACAAAAACAAATCTCATTATCATTGCCTATTGCAAGAACTTAAGAAGTACTATTAGTTTGCCACAACACAATCTACTACTGTCTACATAATCATTCTATGATGTTGCAATGCATGATGAATCATTTCAAAATTTAAATAGCAGCTAAACATTAAAGCCTAAAAGTACAATTTAATAAAACTGTAAACATGAACAATCATTAAAACTTAATTATAAATCCCAATTTAAAAGTCTTGAAAACCATGGATTATAAATTTATAAATTAGAGTCATATACTATAGTCACATCCATAGCCTTAGTGTGCGATAGGGATCATATGAGTCATGCAATAGGTAGGTTTAGGTAGTATGCATAGTGTTTAGGCTTTTAAATTTTAAATTTGATTTTTAATTTTTACTATTTAGACTTTAGAACTTCTGTTTAATTTTTTAATTTATTTTTAACCTTTATGGAACAAGATATTAGGGGACGTCCTAAAGTTCCCGATTTACCAAGGGATGTTTGGGAAGTCCTTGATTTTTCGAGGGACGGCTTGGAAGTCCCCAAGACCCCGATGGCGTCCCTGGGCAATTGGGGACGTTTTTGACGAGTTCCAAAGTACCCGGATCGTCGGGATGCAGGGAACACCATGAAATTTGGTGGGGACGGGTTCCCGTGCAACATAGGTAATGATTTTGATGATATGTAGGTATTTGTTGTAGCATGAGTTTTTTTTGGATGCTAGAGGCCATCTAGACCCTGTTTGTTGATGTATTTTTGGTTCAGAGATGGATTGCACTCAATGATATTTTGGTTATGTGCACCCTTACAAGTTATATAAATGAGAACTTTTGCTTATTTGTATATGAATGGTTTGGATTCATATGGATGCACATGAACATATATGTTTCTTTAAAATTTGAATATTTTAGATGGTTTTGGTCGATTGGATTTTTTGTTTGGTATTTTTACTGGTTCTGGTCCAATTCCGACCGGTTCTCGGTTCAAAGGGTTTTCTAGTTCGATAACCGGTTCCGTTTCGATAACATTGGTATCTACTATAGTCTATTTTGCTTAGCAGTAATAGATTCTAGAATGATGAATGATGAATATGGATCAATGTGTTTCATTATTGAATCTCGTGGTGTATGGATGAATGATGTATGTACCAGTATGAACTATAATTATGGATCGATGTATTTCATTATTTAATTCAGTTATGTATGGATCAATATATTTGTGCTTTCATTATTGAGTATGAATTTGAATTATATATATCTATATATTAAAAAAAAAATTATGTACCCCGACGTCTTCCCATCCTCTCTAAATTTCCCTAAAAGTTGAGGGTACTCGCACATGTCTCCCTTGTGCATCTCCCCGCACTCGCGTCCCCCTCTCCCAGAGTCTTGGTGGAACATTTCTTTCAGGTCTCCTTACTCAGAGAGGCATCCGTTTCTTGTATGACGTCAAATTTGAGCCCCTCAGTTGGATTTGAAAGCTGATTCAGAGATGAACGCTTTGGTATGATGCTTGATTGAAGATCATTGTTGCAGCAGTTCGTAATGGACTTGCAAAGTCAAACTCGATCCATTTTCTTAATTGATTTATTTTTCATAATTTATTTGTGTTTCATAATTTTTCTGGCCTGCACCAGTACTTGCTTTTCCTGAGGGGTTTATGGAAAAACGATTTATTTCCTAGTGTTTCTCAAAAGAAAAGGATTTTATGGCTGCCATTTAGGCACAAGTCATGAGACTGGGCACACTAAATGGATGTTTTTCATTCTTCTAGAAATGGAAGTAAAGTATTACTAGTTTTAGTGACAGAGTGAAGATGGAGAACCTTGAACATGGATAGAAATGAAGTGGGTAAGGACCTTTTATATTGAAATTACCTCATGGGTCTGCAGGAAGGATGAGAAAGTTCTAAACTGTGTTCGAAATAAAGATGATGCTTTCAAAATGCTTCGCTGTGCATAAAAGGTATTCAACATTACAGGAAATTTCTTCCAAGCTCATCCACCTATTGATTCCCATTTAAATATAAATTTAGAGCAATGTGAGAGCTCTAATTGAATCTATCAACCAGGGGTTGATAATAAAATCCAAGAGTTGTGTGATACCATAACAAAGTAGTAGATTTCTAAGATTGACTATCTGCCATCTTTGAATTTTTCAGTCCGTTTCTAACATCAGTTTCAGAGTCAGCAAGTCCAGTTTCCCTTGCAATCTAAATTTTACAGATGACAAGCTTTATGATACAACATTACACCCCAAGACAATCCATCTTTGGATAGAACATCAAATTGATTCGAAAAGATGTGGATTTCTAGCCAGTCTTTCGGGTATTCTTTTTGTTTCAGATGTTGAATGATTATGGTATTTGAGTTGAAAGTTCATGCATAAATGTATGACATAGTATTAACAAGTTTCATTGGAGACAGTCATGCTCTTTTCTTATTTATGTATATCAAAATGTCTGTTTATACCACCATCTTCTGTCATTTGAATTTGTACTAGTCTTTTGTTTAGATGAAAAGGGTTGCTCCATTTGTAGACTTCTTTGTAATTGGGGAGGCTTGAGAGGCCTGGTTCTGGACTAATGTATCCATGTTTATTAAATGTTTGATATGCGCAGGCCAGACAACAACTTACAAGATGTCAGGACCAAGATATTTCCTTTAAAAAGGAGAAAGATGAAAGCGCCTGAGATTGTCCCACTTATTTCTCCACCTGCTAGGCGGAAGGAACGGTCATTATCCTCATTAGTAATTAATACTCCTCCAGTTTCACAGGTTAGTCTATCAAGCCGAACAAAAGCTGTGGCAAGAAAAGCTGCTGCATCAAGGGGTATTGTCAGTAAGACAAATAGTGGAAGAGATGTGGATGTTGCACAAGATCAGTCTGAAAGGCTTGACTCATTGGAACGTTCAAGGAGACAGGTATAAAATTTATGAATATGCTGTTTTCTTGGGTACATATATTTGTAAATGCACCAGGCAGAGCTTCACGAATCATTATCCTTTCACTGAGTTGCACATTTTTGCTCCACCATGCCTTTATGAATGTTCACTCTAATAAAAAGATGCTCATAGGTTTGAATGTTTGGTCGTGCCTAGCACTGAAGATTCAAACTCTAACATGAGCATAGCTATGCCAGCGTAATTCAGGTGGTGAACCATTGAACCAGACGGCTGATGATGACATACAAAATACAGCTACTCAAGACGTTTCTCGACAACGAACAGGAAAAGCTGCGAATTGGGAACCACTGGCATGTCTTGCAGAGGCAGCAAACAGGACTGAGACATCTCAACTACCTATGCTAGGTTTACCTGCAGTTAAAACAGAACATACTGATAAGCATCGAAGTATAAAGCATGTAAGTAGCATGAAGAGGAGGGGTTCAGGCTCAATCAATTCAGCCAGAAAGAAAGAGTCAAGCAAGTTTCATCCTGGCCCTAACTCAAAGGTGCAACGGAAATTGCATACTACAGGTCCAGAGAGAGTTTCTGTATCCAGGAAACAGAGAGCTGTGGCTGGATCTTTGGAAAATGGTTCCTCTATGAAATATGAAAGAAGAAGTAACCCTGTTTGGTTTGCCCTTTTAGCCTCTGAAAATCAGTAAGGATGCCCTTTCATCCATGGTGACACTATTTTTCAAAGTGCAATTATAATGTTTCTTGTTCATTTAACTAAACTTGCCTTTATAATATCAGAGTAGCATGCAATTTATGGACATGATGTGTATTCCGTAGAGATTATTGGTGAAAGAAATTATAATGAATCTAAATTGTTTGTTTGGATATATGTGTGCAGAGTTGGAGATAATGCTCTTCCACAAATTTCAAAATATTATCTCAGAATTAAGTAAGCTTTCCTGCCTTTTTTTCCTTGTTTGTTGTTACACCACGTGCATTTTTCATACTTGGTGAGATGTATATGTCATTGATGTTCGAATGCATACTGATACATTTCTAGAGTGCATTTAAAACGTTATAAATAAGCCATATATGTCTGATGAGATTGGTATGATAATTCTAATGTTCCATGGGGACTGCACAATGGGGAAATGTTCCTTGTTGGTGTATTTTTGGTTCAAAGATGGATTGCACTTGGTGCTAGTTTGGCTATTGCACCATTTCTGTATATATGAGAAATTTTGCATGTGTGTATGATCGTTTGGATTCATTTTGATGCACATGAATATTCATGTATTTTTTTTGGTCAAAATTTAAATATTTATGTATTTTTTGGTCAACTGATTTTTTGGTTCAATTTTTTTATGCTTCCCAGTTTTGGGGTTGACCAGTTTGATGGCGGGTCTGCTTATGATAATATTGGTTCATTGTTCATTTTCAGTTTTAAGTTTTAACTTTTAATTCTTGACTCTAGATATTAATGATCTCAGGCTGAGTCTTTGACATATAGTAGATCATTTAACTGTTTTTGCTCCAAACGGTTTCTTTTCTTTGTGTGAATCCTCTCAAAGACAGACCAATTGCGCTCACACCCAGAAGCACTACAAATTTGACTCAAAATGCGGATTGCAAACCTCTGCAATTCAGGACAATGGCTACCAAATGCCTCCCACCATTGTGCTGCAAAAAATGAGTTTCAGTTAGTTCAACAAATTATATCCAACTTTGAAATTATAAACAATTATTCAAAATAATAAAATATGAATTTGAAAATTGAAATTCTTTGCTGACCTGGCTCATTTGATTCCCTTGCAATCCTTGCAAGGTTCTTGCTAAAGGTACCTGTGGCTTGGCTGAACACAGTGATCTTATTGTGTATCAGCAATTGGCCACTCGCTGTGGGGATCATGCGATCAATGCAGTTAATTAATCCATCTCTAACCCCCCAGTCAAAGCTCTTGCTTCCTGAGCTTTATAATGATACCTTAGGTTCATAAAATACTCAATTGCATGTATAGGGCGATGGAGTTGATTGTTCCATCTTTGATCAATGATTGCCCAAATGGGGCCCATAATTACCCACTCTGTCCTTGTATGCTGCCCTTATTTGCTCCTTTGCTTGATCCATAGCCTCATAAATGAAGCCCATAGCCAATCTTTCCCCATCCACCAACCGCAACACCTTCACCAGTGGCTCAACAAGTTTCACAATCTCTGCTGCCTCTTTCCAAAATATTTCTTCATTAACTTTCTTTTTCACATGTTTCCATTCTGTTTGCGAGCCCACCGACATTCATTCCATTCATCACTAGAAAACAACTTTTGCAAGTTTCTATGTTGGGCAAGCATAGATTGCAATGTCAAAAAATGTGTTGCAAATCTAGTGATGGCAGATCTATTAATTTCCTTGCCCCATGTGTGTTTCCTCATTAGATTCAGAATCCATGAGTGATTGTAAATATATTTTGTGATGCTTTTGGCATGCTCTATAGTGTTCTTGATCCCATCTATTTTACTAATATCCTCAAGCATGAGGTCTATGCAATGTGCAACACATGGGGTCCAAAAGATGGTTGGGTGTTTTTACTCTAACAATTTAGCAGCAAGAACATAGTTAGAGGCATTATCTGTGATGATTTGAACACCATTTGCCACCACCACCTCTTCAACAACCTCATCCAAAAGCTGAAACAACAAGTGTCCATCTTTCACCCTAGTAGATGCATCAATTGATCTTAGAAACATGGTTTGCCACGGGCAAAAGACAAGAAATTTTATGATTGTACGGTTCCTCTGATCTTTTCATCCATCTGACATGGTGGTACATCGTGTATGTGCCCGTGAGTTTTTGATTTCTTTCAAATAATCATCAATGGACACAATCTTTTTTTGAAAAAGAGATCCTCTAAACTCATGCATAGTAGGGCCTTTGAAGCCCTTTCCAGCAGCATATATGGCATCAAACATAGGTTCATAATATGGTGAACGAGTAGCATTGAAGGGAATATCAACATCATACCACCATCTAACAATGTAATCACAAGCAGTTTCTGTCAATTCTTTTTTCCAATGTTGATCTAAAGTGGGCTGCACTTGACTTCTACTTGTAGAACTAGGACCATGTGCACTATCAGAGAGAGAAGAGGGTGTGAAAAAACTTTTGATAGTATCCCTATTTCTCATTGCACCCTTACCCTTTTCAGAAATAGACTCCATAGAGGGAGGAACATAGCAAAAAGGGTTTGATGCATTAGTGCAAGGGATAGATGAAGAACCTTCATAATCAAAAGTTGGGTTGGCAACCATCATGTGTTGTATATTTCTATTTCTCCCAATTTCAGCCTCTTTCTTTTTTTCTAGTTTTGTCTTCTTCAAACTTTTGAAATTGATCTCTCAACTCCAATTTTCTCAATTTCTTCTATTGGTACTTCACATGGAGTAATTTGGCATCTAAGACCAACCAAATGTAGTTTCAGTCTATTAATGCCCCCTCCACCACCCTTAATTTTTCTCTTACAAAATTTGCAATGCATTTGGTCAACAACCATTTCAGCATATGCCCAAGTAGCGCCTTTCATTCTAGGGGCCATTTTGGACTGAGTTTTTAACTTGGAAAGGAAAGGTTTAAATTTGAAAATGAAAAAAAAAAAACTATTCATACTATGTTCATTTATTTTACAAAAACTATGTTTACCATTTGAAGATTTTTGCAAAAAAAATAAAACAAGCAAAGACAGATTTTAGAAGGGAAAAAAAATACCTCTAGGCTCTAGCCTCCTCAATGCAGCGCTAATAGACCAACTCCTCAATGCTGCTCCAAAGCTGGCCCAATAAGCTCCTCACTACTGCTTCAAAGTTTGCCCAAAAGACTCCTCAAAGCTGCTCCAAAACCAACTCCATAACTCTTCACAAATTCCTCACAAATGCTCACTCAAATGCAATCAGATAGATGTGAGGAAATGAGAGGGGTAGGGTAGCTTTAATAGGATAGGGAGGGGTTAGAACCTTGCATAATATTAGGATATTCCGACACATAGGAAATAGTTAAGTATAACTTGGTCTAGTGTAGAGTTAGGTAAAGTGTGTTTTTTTACTATGTACATTTGTAACTTATAATCCGACGGACACGATTTGTAGTGATCCGACAGTTCACTTTCTCCTCGGTATTAATGACACTTGATCTGTGGCTTAACACCCGATTGGTCCATGATCTCTATTTAAAGAGCATGGAGGGTCATTTTTTCGGTAACCGTTTATGAGAGAAACATATGTAACTTTTCTTTTTATATTAATAAATTGCCTGAAGTGGCCGCGTTGGCTTTTAGGCCGTGGACTGTTTCCCTCTTCGAGGGTTTTAACCATGTGATATACTGGTGTACTGATTTGTGATCTATTTGTGAGCGGTGACATTTGGTTTTTGATCTAAGGAACTTACCCTGTAAATTCCTACCTGGTATCTGAGCTATTTTGAGGGCCACATCTGTTGTTGATCCAAATCTGAAGCTGGTTTGACTGCATGCTACTACCGTTTTCTAGATCTACTATTTGTGAACTTTTTTGGGCCTGGAGAATTGCTCTGTTGTGTCCGGAGCATCTGTTACAGTGAGGAACCCCTTTTGTTTGATGCGAAAAGGTTTTTGGTTGCCCAAGTTATGTCAGTTTAGATTTGGAGGTATAAAATATATTTTTTGTAGTTATATTTGTTAATCGTTCTGCTCTTTTCGGTTCCCTCTGTTTATTTCGGTTTATATTTTTTATTTATTTCCCAAATCTATACCCTTTTCCCTGTGTATGCTCTTTGCTCTGCGCTATGTGCGATCTTGGCAAATCAGAAACAGGAATAAGGGATTTTTTTTGCTACGTATGCTCTTTCCCCGCGTTTTTGTGTGATCTCGGGAAATTAGAAATAACGAAAAAATGATAGTTGCTAATAAGGCTAAACCGAAAATCTAACGTTTTGCCATAAGGTTTGCATTTCGTTTTTTTTTTTGCTCGTTTTTTGTGTTTTTTGTGCAGGAAGCACACACATCGAAGACTTAAAAAAAAATACCCGTTCCTCCTTTCAAACAATTACAAAATTTTTTTACTAGCTCACTTGGTGAGAAGTTAGTTTATGATAATAGAGGTCTTGGGTTCAAGTCTCTTTCTCAAGCTTCTTTTTGTAAAAAGTTTTTGTTAAAGGGGCGGGATTTTTTTCAAAAGTAGAACTTCATCAAATTTGAAACCGTTCCCGTAATTATTCGGCATCTACAACTCTTTTTTCTCAAAAAGGCATAAATTCTTCATCCGGAAGCCATTTTTCGAGCTGCTTTTTTTAATCGGCCTAATTTTTCGAGATCTTTCCATTGAAAGAGTTAGTTTTAGCTCTTTTCAGCTTCAGTTTTAATAAAAAAATGGAAAGTGCATGCCCGGTTATTCTTAACAACACCAATGGAAAGTCCTAACAAAGGCATAACATGGTAGATTTACTTAGAAGTAAAGGGCTTTATAGAATAGACACAGGACAAGAAACTAAACCTTTCGATGATGATAAAGCCGTTAAATGGGAAAATAAACAAGATCAAGCATGAAGGTTGATAGGAATGTCCATTGCTCAAGATCTTCAATTTCATATCCTTGACATTGACCCTCTTGATGAAGCCCTGAAAAAGCTAAACACTGTTTTTGGCATTCAAATTCAAATTAGGGCCCACCAGCTTGAAAATGAATTGCTTACTTTGGACCCCAATAATTTCTCCTCTATTGAAGTTTTTTGTCCAATTTCAAGACCCTTAGACTTCTTTTAGAAAGTTGTAAGGTCAAAAAGGAAGATGGTAGCCTCATATTTTTCATTCTTGCTAAGCTTGGCCCTGCATACTCTGTATTTGTTCCCACCTTCCATTCCACTAGAGAAGCCATCATTTCTTCAGGAACCGCCTACAAGAACCCCTCTTTTGATGCCTTTTGCGATTCTTTGATAAGAGAACAAGAAAAACTCTTACACCTTGGTCTTATCACTTCTGGAAATGCTTCTAAGAAAGCCTTAGCAGCCCAACAACAACCATTTCAAAAGAATCCCAAGAAGCAGTATCCTAAAAATTATGGTTCTAAACCAAACAAGGGTCCTAAGCAATTTCAGCCGCAAACTGAAAAAACAACTCACCAAAATGATAAGGTAAATAAAAACAAAGCGAAGAAGATAGATAGACATTGCAACTTTTGTAATCGTGATGGCCATGTAGAGTCCAAATGTTTTAAAAAGATGGAAGCTTTGGAAGCAGCAATGAAGAAGCACCACATCAATTTGGAGACCTCTTCAACTTCATCTTCAGGAATGGAACTTTTTGCTTGTGGTTTTCAAGCATCTGGTTATGCATTAAATGTATCTTCTTCTTGTCATTCTCATGAGTGGCACATTGATTCTGGAGCTTGTTACCAGATGGCCAAAAATAAATCCATGTTTTCTTCTTTAAATGATTGTAAGACCAAACATATTTATGTTGGTGATGATAGATCTCTTAGTGTTGTAGGATCTGAAACCATTCATCTAGATAATGGTCAGTTTAATGATGTACTATGTGTTCCTACTTTGTCATGCAACCTTCTATCTGTTTATCAGATAACTCATTCAGGTGAAAGGAAAATAGTTGAATTCTCACCTCATGATGTTGTAATCAATGACTTCAAAGATCCTAGACATATTTTAGCTACTGGCATTGCTGATGATTCCACAAGGTTGTATAAGTTTGACAACTTTGGGTCATCATGTCTTCCCTTCGTTTTTGTTGCTCATAATGATGAAGTGAGCAAACTTTGGCATGAGCGATTTGGTCACTTAAACTATCGCTCTCTTCAAACTCCATGTAAAGAAAATATGGTGACAGGTCTTCCTATGGTATCTTGCAGAGATGGTGTTTGCTCCGGATGTGTACTTGGAAAACATCACCGGGATAGTTTTGACAAACGTGCCTCTTGGCACGCTTCAGCCCCTTTGCAGCTTGTGCACAGTGATTTATGTGGTCCACTTCCTGTTGTTTCTTTCTCTGGTTGCAAGTACTTCTGAACTTTCATTGATTATTTTTGTAGACGCACTTGGGTATACTTCTTAAAACTCAAGAGTGAAGTTTTTAACATGTTCTTGGCCGTTAAGGCCTTTGTTGAGAAACAATCTGGACATCAAATTCTTAAGTTAAGATTAGACAATGGAGAATAAGATCAGGCAATGGAGGAGAATATGTTAACAATAAATTTATCAAATTTTGCACTGAGCATGGCATTCAAATACAACATGCTGTTCCATATACTCCACAACAAAATGGTGTAGCTGAAAGGGAGAATCACACCTTAAAAGAAATGGCTAATTGTATGCTTCAATCTAAAGGACTTAGTCTCAATTTTTGGGCAGAAGCAATTAACTGTGTAAATTACAATGTAAATCGCACTCCTATTAAGGTTTTAAGGAATATAACTCTAGAAGAAGCTTGGAGCTCAATCAAACCTGATGGAAGTCACTTTCGTGTTTTTGGAAGTGATGCTTGGGTCCATATTCCAGATGCGAAATATAAAGCCTTAGAACCTAAGAGTGAAAATTGCATTTTTGTTGGATATTCTGAAGATGTCAAAAGGATATAGACTTCTTCAACCAAAATCCAAAAATATAATCATTAGAAGAGATGTAAAATTTGATGAAAATATATTGGCCTGTGAGCCTAGTTCGGCAGGTGTGCCACCTTTGGTCTGCGAGCCTGATTCAGCATATGTGCCACCTCTCTCTATCTCTTCTATTTTTGATAGCATTCCTTCTAGTTCAGATGATGATAGTGAGGATGACAATCCTCCTCCACCTCTTGAAGATATTCCTTCCACTCCACAGCTTCCAAGATGGGTCCGCTCTACTAGGGATGCAGCAGGTTCTCTTGCAGGTGACCCTGCAGATCGATGACGTACACGTTCTCAATTCGAAAAAGCCTCTTCCTTATTGGTTCAAGTTCCAGAAAATCTTGATCCAGACACCTTTGAAGAAGCTTCCGGTCATCCAGATTGGGATGAAGCTATTAATGAAAAATATTGTTCCTTATTGGCAAACGATACTTGGGATCTTGTTCCTCTTCCAAAAGGAAGAAAACTTGTTAGATGCAGATGGTTTTACAAAACAAAGTTTGGACCAAATGGAAAAGTGGATAAACATAAAGCTCATTTTGTTGTTAAAGGATTTTCACAAGTTGAAGGCATTGACTATACTAAAACCTTCTCCCCTGTTGCCATAATGAATTCTATTCGCCTTGTTCTTTCCCTTGTTGCCTCCTTTAAATGGGAAGTCCATTAGATGGATGTTAAATCTTCCTTCTTACATGGAGATTTGCATGATGAAATCTACATGGAACAACCCCCTGGCTTTATCCAAAATGACTCTAGCCTTGTTTGTCGCCTTAGGAAGTCTCTCTATGGTCTCAAACAAGCTCCTCGGGCTTGGTATGCAAAAATGGATAGATTTCTATTAGATAATGGCTTTTCTAGGTGTCATTCTGACAACATTGTCTACACCAAGAAAGTGGGTAAGTCCTTCACCATCCTTGTTCTTTATGTTGATGATCTTATCCTTACTGGTAGTGATCCCAACCATATAAACCATGTGAAGTCTAGCCTCAAAAAGAAGTTTGAAATGACAGACTTAGGACACTTGCATTATTTCCTTGGTCTTCAAGTCTTGCAATCCAAAGAAGGTATTACCCTCTCTCAGTCCAAGTATGCCTGTGATCTTTTACACCACTTTCACATAGAAGACTGTAAGCCAGCCCCTTCTCCCTTTCAGTCTGGAGTCAAGCTTTCAGTCACTTATACTATCCCTGAAGTTGATGCTCCATTATACTGTTAACTTGTTGGTAAACTTCTGTATCTAACCCATACCCGTCCTGACCTTTCCTTTGCTATTGGTCTTGTTGCTCGGTTTATGCACCAACCTCATGAAAGTCACTGGAAAGCAGCTAAAAGAATACTTCGATATATTCGAGATACAGTTCAGTTCGGGATTCATTACAGTACAAGAGCCTCTCCATTGTTGATTGGTTTCACTGATTCATATTGGGCTGGTGACCTTGATGATCGAAAGTCTACTGCAGGCTATGTATTCACTCTTGGTTCAGGACCTATTACATGGTCTTGTAAGAAACAAAGTGCCATCTATCTTTTTTCAGCAGAAGCAGAGTATCGTGGTGCAGTTGAATCCAACAAGGAAGCCATGTGGCTTCGTTAGATCCTCTCTGAATTTGGTCTTCATCAGCAACATCCAACTACACTTTGGTGTGATAATCAGAGTGCCATTCAGCTATGTAAAGATCCAGTTCAACATCAGCGTATGAAACACATTGAGCTCCACATACACTTCATCAGAAAGCTCATTGATGATTGTGTTCTTGAAGTGCAGTATTGTCCAACCAATGATCAAGTAGCCGATATCTTTACAAAGGCTCTGACAGAAGCGAAGTTTACCAAACTTCGATCCATGCTTGGAGTTTAGGAAAGCTATCATTAAGGGGGGGATAG
The DNA here is from genome assembly GCA_034641835.2 of Pinus albicaulis. NCBI lineage: Eukaryota > Viridiplantae > Streptophyta > Pinopsida > Pinales > Pinaceae > Pinus > Pinus albicaulis. The sequence continues at coordinate 798,753,592 of CM076577.1, forward strand.
GCTGTAATGCCTCCTTCCTTCTCCTATTGTGTCACCTTTGTAAATCCTTCAATCCTATCCCAAGTTGTTCTTAAGGGGGGATGTTAGGATATTTCGACACATAGGAAATAAGCTCCTTCTGTGTCTCCTTTGTAAATCCTTCAATCCTATCCCAAGTTGTTCTTAAAGGGGGATGTTAGGATATTCCGACACATAAGAAATAGTTAAGTATAACTTGGTCTAGTGTAGAGTTAGGTAAAGTGTGTTTCTTTACTATATACATTTGTAACTTATAATCCGATGTTCACGATTTGTAGTGATCAGACTGTTCACTCTCTCCTTGGTATTAACGACACTTGATCTGTGGCTTAACACCCAATTGGTCCATGATCTCTATTTAAAGAACATGGAGGGTCATTTGTCCGGTAACCATTTATGAGAGAAACATATGTAACTTTTCTTTTTATATTAATAAATTGCTTGAAGTGGCCATGTTGGCTCAGGCCGTGCACTGTTTCCCTCTTCGAGGGTTTTAACCACGTGATATACTGGTGTACTGAGTTGTGATCTCTTTGTGAGCAGTAACCTTTGGTTTTTGATCTAAGGAACTTATCCTGTAAATTCCTACCACCCTAACAACAAATTAAAAGTTAGTTTCAAATCCGATTTGGAGGGAGAGATGGGCCCACAGTTGGCTTGGATTGGCTCGACCGATTTAGCTCGAGCTCGGTCGAGCTCGCTGGTTTTTGACCGAACCGGCCGAGTTAGTGTACGACTCGGCCAGTTCGGTCACAAACCGGCCTCCAAAACGGTTTTTCTACCGAGTCGGGGTTATGGCTCGGTTGACTCGGCTGATTCCGAGCCAGTCCGGCCGATTTTTAAAATTATGGTTCAGCGTGAGCACTATTGATAAAGTGCTTGAGGTTATGCTCTTCTACAAGGAGATCCTTGCCTTCCATATTACATAGTTTGAGGCACCCTCCAACCGGTCCTGGTCATGTAATCCGTTGGTGGCCATCTCACCGAACTATTGTCCATTTACTGCCTCTCACCCTTTGCGCAACTGGCTTTACGCACTCCTTGAGTAGTAAGCCACAAAAATTGTTGCTACTGCATGGGGAGTCGGAGTTTCTTGCGTAAGAAACTCACTGAGGTCAGAAAATCACCAAATTTGTGTTTAAGCTACGCTTCTTGATGCTCTGCACCAACAATCACTGTTGCGCAGTTCCCTCCAGCCACTGATTACGTAGATCTCCTGCGTTGCTCCCTCTGCCTCAGACAACTAGCAATCTGGAGCAATCCGACCTCTCTATCGGCTCACAGAGAGAGAGATTTTCCTTGCTAATCTAGCCCCTCTGGCTTGGATTGCACACTTCACTTGGAAATTGATCTACTGCTTACGCAACTCTTTGATCCCCAGCTGCTGCTCCAACACTGGATTTCTTGGATCTGTTCTTTGTCTCACCTGCACTCAGCTTAAACAAGCTTTCATACCATGTGAAAATTCGTATTACCTACTGCAACAACTGATGGAAAATTTTCTATTTATTATTTTACTTAACAAATTATTTATTGTGTTCTAGAAGCAAATATCGAAATACATTCACTACAACCTACACAACTAAACTACGAAAGAAATACAAATGCGGAAACAAATTTGAACGCACATAGATCACACAACCATCCTATACAATTATTTTTAGACTAATGTCCCCGGAAAAACCCAATGTGGAAAAACCGGTGGAACAGATTTGAGGGTTTATGTTATTATGCCGTAAATTCTTGAGTACAAATCTATGATTGACGAGGCTGTCAAATCATACAAAGAAACTAACAGAAGAGATCTCGTGAGACAAACCTCACTTCTCCACTGGAAACTGGCACTGATATGCACCAAGGGTGGACTGCCCTGCGCTACCTCTGCGTAGTGACTGCATCACAACTCAGCTGCCCTTTTGCTTCTACACTGGTCTCACTGCTCGCTGGAAATTGAAGCCTACTGGCCTCTAGAAAATCTCTCTGGGACCTGACACTAGTTCTGCGTTGTCTCCTCAGCAGGAAAACGTCTTTCCCTTTGGCTCTGCACAGTGACTGTGTAAGCACTGCGTCACTAGCTATGCGCTTATTCTTTGGCTCTCTTTGTCTCTGCTGTTGTGTACTCTTCGGCTCAGGAAACCTTCCAACCATAACTACTGCCCGTCACTGCAGTGAAGAATCATTTAGATTTGATCTTCATCCGAGCACTGCTCTGTCAGAAGAATTTGATCTCTAGATTCTTTGTGTCTCCATGAATGTCATTTCCAAATGATCCTTCAAGTCCTTATAATCTTCTTGTTGATGATTCAATGACCCAGATTAGATCTCTAATCAACGGCTAAGATCAACTTTTGACTTGATCCGTTTCTTCTAGATCATTCTCACTCATATTCTATTAATACACTTTAAATATTTCATTTTCGTAAGTTTTAACTTAGGGTCCCTTTAAAAGTAATTAATTATTTCTATAGAATACAATCCGAGTGGAATTTCACCAAACGCTTTTTAGGTTATTTAGAATACATGTGTCTAAGCCTCTCCACAAATTTTGAGACTTAGAGGACGTCCGATGCTACCCCAAATCAACAGTAACTGGTAGAATCTAGATTTTAGATGGTTGATGCTCGAATGATTAGTCATTAATGTACAATGGATGCCATTTTTATCTTCATTGATGTACAAATATGCATGTTTTGATATATATATATATCACATCTCTCTTTGACTTTTGGAAAATGACACTCCTAACACTCATGCTCTGTAACCTTGATGCTTCGCTCTCAAGGATTTTTGGAAACTAACACTCTAGATGCTCCTGCTCTGCAACTTTGATCTGGAACAAATACTATCATACTCAAACTGATATATCCTCAGGATATCCTGAGCTCTGTGGAAAACCTCCTGATAACATGCTGATGAAATAAGGAAACCACGAGTTTTTGAACTTGCCGATGTTATCTGCTGAGATTTCCAGGAGTTTTTGAAACTTCAAAAAATTGCGATTTAAATGGTAAGCTCGCGGTTTTCAATCCAGAAAGTCCTGAGTCTTCTCCGACCGTGTATAAGTTGGGGGAAATTGGATTTTTTAACTCATTTTGCACTCAATTCGTAATGATTCGATCCTGTGGAGAGAGGAGTTTGTCATTGCAGAGCAGGAGGATATTTGACACTCCTAACACTCATGCTCTGTAACCTTGATGCTTCGCTCTCAAGGATTTTTGGAAACTAACACTCTAGATGCTCCTTCTCTGCAACTTTGATCTGGAACAAATACTATCATACTCAAACTGATATATCCTCAGGATATCCTGAGCTCTGTGGAAAACCTCCTGATAACATCCTGATAAAATAAGGAAACCACGAGTTTTTGAACTCACCGATGTTATCTGCTGAGTTTTCCAGGAGTTTTTGAAACTTCAAAAAATTGCGATTTAATCGGTAAGCTTGCGGTTTTCAATCCAGAAAGTCCTGAGTCTTTTCCGACCGTGTATAAGTTGGGGGAAATTGGATTTTTTAACTCATTTTGCACTCAATCCGTAATGATTCGATCCTGTGGAGAGAGGAGTTTATCATTGCAGAGCAGGAGGATATTTGACCAGTTTTGTGGTGTGGATTTGGAGTTTTTCCCATTGCTCAATGTGAGAGACAACGATCATCAATTTGCAGGTAGGGATTCTTTTGTAATGGTCCATATTGTTGTTAATTTTTGCAATTTATATGGTGAACAATTGACTGATATTAACAGGAGGCAGAGCAGGAGCAGGAGCAGGAAGAGGTGACACCATCTAGCATGGGCAGCAGTAGAGGACAGAGGCGACCTCATACTTTTGCTCCTAAAGGACAACAGAGTCCATTTTTCGCCCTAGGGGCAGGGCTTTCTACATCTAGAGGAAAAGTCGTTCCCTATTCCCATAAAAGGGGCAGAGGAACTAAGTGACTGATTAGTTTATGACATGTAGATGACTCATGATGATGATATATATTTATTATATTTTTCTGTTGATATTTACTCTTGAGACAGAGTCGGGACTCCGGATTCAAGACTTAATTCCTTGTTGATATGTGATGTAGCACTAGACTTCTTAGTTCTTATACATCTTATGTATTAGCTTTCTTTTCATATTTATGTGGCAATGCATTTATCTGATGTTGTGGATACTTTAGATGCTAATTTTTTTCTTTTTAAATGAATATTTTTGTATTTTTTAATTTTGTAGTGTTTTGCTGATGTTTTCAATTTTCTCCCTAGTTTTACGACTTTTTCAATTTTTGGACCCTTGCTGATTTATTCTCGAGTTCGAATTTTTTCACATTGATCCTGAGGCTTGTTGGATAGATTTTCTCATGGTAATCTTTAGGGAAGAATTTACTGGGGTGTGTGGGCAGCACCATTTTGCTGACTACTACCAGACACAACAAGAGCTCCAGATTAGGAGCAATTAGAAGGGGAGTCTCAGGCTTAGTATGGGTCAATGCTGTATGGAAAGACGAAATTGCTCCTGTGGATATGCCAAGGCCAGTGATTTGAAAGGACAGAACATAAATACAGACATGTGACAGCCATAATAACATAATAACTTATGGCTCCTACTTCACAACCACCAAACTCCTTAGCTCTTGATAGGATGTCCTGATTGGAAAAATGTTTGGTGCATGTACATTGTAATATCGTAGAAATCTTCCTTGTTTCATTATTGTCTTCAATCTGGGATTACTTCAGACAAATTTAATATACACAAGTTAGACCATTAAAGTTTGGATGAGTTTCACTGATACTCCCAATTGACTAGAGTAATTCCTATTCTGCTTTTCTGCATACTGCCTACTTTCAACAGCACAGATAAATTGTTAAATTTGGCAACTAGGGCCAAACTCCACTTTGCACCACTTATATGATGCAGATGATATTTTTGTTGGTTTCCTCTTTCGGAGAGGTGCAAGATTGATCTAAAGATCATCTTGTTTTGATGAGCAGAAGTTGGATTTTGAATTTATTTTTCACACGTGCAATTTTGTCAAAGTCGGCCAGAATTGTAATGTAGGCTCACAAGCCCCAAAAGATGTGTCACACACCTTCATTGATGGATATAAATAGGAGAGACTAAAACTGCATTTTGGACATTATCTCCTCTCACATTCTTTCTCCTGATTGTTTTGTACAAGCCTTAGGAGACATTCTCTCTCCTCTGCACGTGTGAAAGGACAGCTGGAGATTTTAGACTGTTTAAGGGTTTCTGTTGCAGCGTTGACCAGCATTGACCTTGGGTCAACTCACATTGTTTGATTTCGATTTTTGGGACAAAGTCCGAGTTTGGGAGGCTGAATTTGGTGGCACGGAAATCGAAAAATTCTGGGCTGATTTGACTGTTGCATTGACTGCAGATTTGACTTCATCACTGATCAGGTTTGACTTAGAAATTGTGGACTGTTTTGAGCTGACTTTGATTGTTTCATGAGGCCGAGTTTGACTAGCTTTGACCGAGCTCCATTGGGAGACATTTTGCTGGTTTGACTAGTGTTGACTTTGTTGGCTAGGGCATCCTGTTGACTGCTGAAAAATTTTCTTCCTCTCTCTCTGCTGAATTTGAAGAATAATAAGAAGATTTGATCAAAGGGTTTTCCCCGCATTGGGGTTTTTCCCTGGCATCCACCAAATTATAGTGTCCTCTTGTCGTGCCTTGTCTTCTCGTTATTTATTTGCGTTCTATCAATATTTACTGTCAATGTTAATGTGATTGCTAAACAAGAAATTGAATTGGGCTAATAAGAAAGATTGAAGTAAATTGTTCTAAGCATAGAACATTGTTAATTTTGGGCAACTAGGTCCAAACTCCATGTCGCATTGCTCATATATGATGATGGTCATATTTTTGTTGGATTCCTCTTTCGAAGAGGTGCAAGATTGATTTAAAGATCATCTTGATCGGATGAGCAAAACATTGATTTTTAATTTATTTTCCACAAGTGCAAGGTCAGCCAGATTTATCCCACATGCGTAAGAGATGTGTCACACACCCACATTGATGAATATAAATTGGAGAGACTTGGAGGTCGTTTTCTCATCAACTCATCACACATTCTGTCATTGTGATCTAATTGGTTCGATAGCCTTTGGAGGCCTTTTTTCCCTCACGTGTGTGGAGCAAAGCTGCTGTTTTCTGTGCTAATTTGTTTAGGGATTTCTGTTTTCTGCGCTGATTTGTTTAGGGCTTTCTGCTGCAGCGCTGCCCAGTGTTGAATGTGGTCAAACCTTGGTCGTTTGACCTCAATCTTTTGCAGAAATTCCGATTTTAGGAGGCCGTACAATTGGGCACTAAAATCGAGGAATTTTGTGCTGTTTGACCAAAGCCCTAGTTTGTTGCGTTGACTTTTTTGAAGCTGCATGCGTTGAATTTTCTGCGTTGTTCCTGGTTTGACTTGCGTTGACTTGTGATGTGTTGTCTTTGAGGGTTGTGGGTGTGACACATGAAAATGCTGGCTGACCAAGAAAGACTTTGTTGGTTGAAGCATCCTGCTGACCGCCGTAACACAACAATATCTCATATCTTTGCTGGACATAAGGGATTGTAAATCTGATCTATATTTTCCTTGTCTTCTATTGATGTATTATTGTGTTTTATCAGCATTTTACTTTCAAGTTGATGTGATTGCTATTTTGTATTCGGCCTAAGAAAGATTGAAGTAAAAGTGCATCAAGCATAGAACACCATTGTTATCTAAATTTAACATGGTATGAAAGCTGAGGTGAAGACAAAGTTCAAGAGTCCAAGCTGGTGTTAGAAGCTATCTCTGAAGGAAGAAACCATATCAAGGACAAATGGCCTCCTCAACCTACAAGGGTTTCAAGGCTGATGATAAATTGACTGATAAGTCCGATTATCATGCATGGAAGATGTCCTTGGATTTGGTGCTAGAAGATCAAGATTTCATGGACTATGTACAGGGGAATATTCAAGAGCCTCCATCAAATGCAGCTATTGCCACGAAGATAAAGTATAAAAAAGGGGAAATTAAAGCAAAGATGATTATTCAGGATTCTATTCATAAGCACTTGGTTGCTTACATTTCTGAGCTGAACTCATCTACGGAGATGTATGATAAGCTGGTGAGCATGTTCAGGGCTAACAATGCTAATCCAATCCTCTTCTTCAAGAATCAATTGAAGAATATCAAGAAGGGTAAGGATGAATCTATTCAAATCCTATTTATATGAGGCTCACTGAAGTCAGGAATAACCTCCTAGCTATTGGGGAAGCAATATCTGATCGAGAGATGGTTCTTATTGCACTTGGAGGTCTCCCCCGTGATAGGCATGTATTCAATAACACTATTCTCAATAATAATGTGATTCCTGATTTTGATGAAATATTGACGAAATGCACTTAAGAGGAAACAATAATGATGGAGTATGCCTCTAATGGTAATGGAAGTGACCCTACTGCGTTCGCCGCTCATGCAAAGAAGAAAAACCATGGTGGCTTGAGAAATCAAACCATTGTAGAGTGGGGGCCAAAGGAAAGAAGGGAAGATGTTACACTTGTAACAAGACTGGTCACTATGCAAGAGAGTGCCCTAATAAAAGGGACTCTCCCAGGGATGATGACAACAACAACTCGAGAAGGAATGGCAGGAACAACAGGTTCCAAGGAAAAAGGAAGGCTCCCTTTGATCGTAATGGAAATGGGAAACCTTTCAAGAGGTCAAGAAATTCCACGTAAAATGAGTCTAATGTTGTTGATAATAAGAGAAATGATTTTATTCTTGTACTTGCCCTCTCTGCTGTATCTCCACTCGACACCCTGGATGTTTGGTTAATTGATAGCGGTGATTCAAGGCACCTCACTGGCTATAAAGAAACCCTTTCTGATTATGTTGAGAAGGATGCTAATATGGAAATTATCCTTGGAGATAATGCCACCTATCTCGTGAAAGGGACAAGGACTGTGACCCTCCATTTATCTCAAGGTCAAGTCATTCGATTACAAGATGTGTTGTATGTACCTAATTTGAAAAAGAACCTTGTGTCCATTTTAGCAATGGAAGACAAAGGGTTCAAGGTGGCATTCGTTGATGGAAAGGTGGTACTTATCTGGAAGAAGAACTTCAAAGAAGCTCTTTCTATTGGTTTTAGAGTTGATACACTCTACCAGGATGGAGGAAGTTCATTGGGGGCAATAACATATGATACAACTCTTCAACAGAGTTATGACACCGGAGGTTTGCACACCTTCATTACAAAGCCCTTCCCGAAGCAAAGAATGTGGTGACAGGGATGCCCAAATTGAGAGATGATCATGAAGGTATATGTTAGGGTTGTGCTGAAGGGAAGCATACAAGGGGACCATTCCCCTCAAGTGTCACAAAGACAACTGATATCTTGCAGTTGATACATTCTAACTTATCTGGTATGCTGCCTGTGACATCCTTGGGAGAATGTTCCTATTACATGACTTTTACAGATGACTTCTCCTGCAAGACCTGGATATATTTTTTGAAGAAGAAGGACGAAGCATTCAAATGGTTCCGTACCTTCAAGGTCTTGGTGGAAAATCAAACCGAGAAGAAAATCAAAGTTTTGAGGACCGACAATGGACCAAGTATGAGTCAAATGAGTTTAATGACTTTTGTAGAGAAGTTGGCATTAAGAGGGAGACCACAACTGCAGACACTCCTGAGCAAAATGGTGTTGCTGAAAGAAAGAACAGGACCATTATGGAAGCTATCCGCGCCATGCTATGTGACCAAGGTCTTCCAAAGTTTCTATGGGGAGAAGCTGCGAACACTGTTGTGTATGTTCAAAACAGATGCTCGCATTCTGCTCTGGACTCCAAAACTCTCGAATAAGTCTTCTCTGGTAAGAAACCTGATGTTTCTCATTTTAGAGTTTTTGGTTGTCCTGTTTACTTTCATGTGCTGAAAGAAAAGAGAAGCAAGCTGGATGCTTCTGGAAAGAAGGGAATGTTTGTGGGCTATAGTGAAACTTCGAAGGCATATAGAATCTATGTGCTTGGTCAAAGAGAAGTGGAGATATGCCACGATGTCACCTTCGATGAAGATGCTGCCCTCAAGAAAGTAAGAAATCTTACTGTCTCCAAGGAAGACAAAGAAGATGAAGAAGCAGGGAAGTTGGACGAGTCGAAGGATGACCTGATGCCTGATGTTGAAGGACCTATGGATCTCGTTGATCCACCTCCTTCAAATAAGAGAAGACCCTCATGGCTGAGGGATACTCTCGAAGATGACAAGAGACATATTGCCCCAAGGGGGACATTTTGTGAAAACATGAAGCCGAAGAGATACAAAGGGTATCTAGCAGCCATGGGTACAATAGTACAATCTGATCTTGGAACATTTGAAGAAGCCGTAAATCATCAAGTTTGGAAGGATGCTATGCACGAAGAATATGAGTCCATTATGAAGAATGATGTCTAGGAAGTGGTCCCAAGACCGGAGGACAAATCTATTGTCACCTTGAAATGACTCTATAAAATCAAGCATGGATCTGATGGAAGTGCTGAAAAGTACAAGGCAAGATTTGTTGCCCAAGGCTTCACTCAAAAAGAAGGCATAGATTATGATGATATATTTGCACTTGTGGCTCGCTATACCACCATCCGATCTACTATTGCCCTTGCTGCTACGCAAGGATGGAGTCTACATCAGATGGATGTGAAGACCGCTTTTCTGCATGGATCTATAAAGGAAGAGGTGTACGTGGAGCAACCTCTGGGGTTCGAAGTCCGAGATAGAGATACCCATGTAAGCAGGTTGAAGAAAGCCCTCTATGGGTTGAAGTAAGCCCCTAAGGCTTGGTACGAGAGGATAGATAGCTACTTGATGAAGCTGGGCTTCACTCAAAGTAATGCTGATTCGAACCTTTATTTTAAGGTTGAAAGAGAAAGGCCTCTTATTTTGGTTCTCTATGTGGATGATCTCTTCCTGACAAGTACTAACCCTCTCATTCATCAGTGTAAGAGGGAGCTAGCTTCCGAGTTTGAGATGAAAGACCTAGGACTGATGCACTACTTCCTAGGCTTGGAGGTTTGGCAAAGGCCAAGCGAGATTTTCCTTTCTCAAGGAAAATATGTCGTGAAGCTGCTGGAGAGATTTGGTGTGGTGGACTGTAAGTCTGTGTTGACACCGATGGAACTCAACTTTAAGAAGTTGAATGGAAATGCTGTTGGGTTCGTGTTAGCAAATCCTACTGAGTATCGACAACTCATAGGGGCCCTGATGTTCTTAGTGAACTCCCGTTCGGACGTATGTTTTGCAGTGAACTCTTTGAGTCAACATATGGTTGATCCTCATCACATTCACTGGATTGGTGCCAAGAATCTGTTGAGATATCTTTTGGGCACAATCACCCATGGGCTGAGATACACTGCCGGGAGTTTGAGACTTCATGTATATACTGATGCTGATTGGGCTGGCAGTGTGGTGGATCGTAAGAGCACATCTAGATGTTGCTTCACCTTGGGTTTTGCTTCGATATCTTGGATGAGCGGGAAGTAGAAGTTAGTGGCTTTGAGCACCGCTGAGGCCGAATACATTGCAGCAAGGCTTATTGTGAAGTTGTTTGGTTACGAAAGCTCTTCAGTGAGTTGTTTGGGCATGTGCTAATTACCACCGTTATCCTTTGTGATAACCAGAGTGGAATTCGTCTTTTTGGGAATCCTGTGTTCCACGATCGATCCAAGCATATTGATATCAGGTACTGCTTTATCCGGGTTATGGTACAGCGAGGTGTCGTAAGGCTCGATCATATAGGAACTGATGAGCAGGTCGCATATATTCACAGGAAACCCCTGGCAAAGGTCAAGTTCCTAACCTCTTATTAGAAGCTTGGAATCGTGGAAAGACCCTATTTTGAGGGTCCTGATTGAGTTGGACTATGAGCTCTGGGAGCTCTAGGGGGCTTGGGGATAGCTTCTTGGAGCTATAAGCACTAACGGGGCTAGGCTTGCCGACCCTTGTTGTGCTTTTGCCCCACCAGTGTGATATTGAGTTGGTTCGCCTCTCTCTGGTCTGTGCCCCACACGCATCCTACCCATGGAGTTTCGGACTCATGGGAAGTACCTCTCATTTGGCCAATGAGGTGGGAAATGTGGATAGAGACCACAACAAGATCTATGGACGCATCGAAGATTGTCGTACTCTCTATGTCTAGGATGGCACGTGTCCAACACCTTGATCTGGGATCAAGTATCATGAGGTTTTATCCTCTAAACTGACTTCGGGTAAGTAAACTAACTTCGGGTTAGTATGAGACCCTTTTCAGTCTGAGAGAGGTTTCTACCTCTAAGCTGACTTCGGGTTAGCTGTGTGTGATGTCTTTGTGACTCACCTTTTGTTCTGAAATAAAGAGCTAGCAAAGCAAGTTACGACGGGATGACGCACAATGTTTGGTTTGGTACATGATGGATGGCACTTGTGGACAGATTGAGTTCTCCCTAGCTAAGAGGGAGTGTTAATTTTGGGCAACTAGGTCCAAACTCCATATTGCACTGCTCATATGACAATGGTCATATTTTTGTTGGATTCCTCTTTCGAAGAGGTGCAAGATTAATCTAAAGATCATCTTGATCGGATGAGAAGAACATTGATTTTTAATTTATTTTCCACATGTGCAAGGTCAGCCGGATTTATCCCACATGCCTAAGAGACGTGTCACACACCCTCATTGATGAATATAAATTGGAGAGACTTGGAGGTCATTTTCTCATCAACTCATCACACATTCTCTCATTGTGATCTGATTGGTTTGATAGCCTTTGGAGGCCTTTTTCCCTCACGTGTGGAGCGAAGTTGCGTTTTCTGCGCTGATCTATTTAGGGCTTTTCTGCTGCAGCGTTGACCGTGGTCAAACCTTGGTCGTTTGACCTCATTCTTCTGCAGAATTTCCGATTTTAGGAGGCCATACAGCTGGGCACTAAAATCGAGGAATTCTGGGCTGTTTGACCAAAGCCCTAGTTTGCTGCATTGACTTTTCTGAAGCTCCCTGTATTGACTTTTCTGCGTTGTCCCTGGTTTGACTTGCGTTGACTTGTGATGTGCTGTCTTTGAGGGCTGTGGGTGTGAGTTGTGACACATGAAAGTGCTGGCTAACCAAGAAAGACTTTTCTGGTTGAAGCATCCTGCTGACCGCCGTAACGCAACAATATCTCATATCTTTGCTGGACATAAGGAATTGTAAATCTGATCTGTATTTGACTTGTCTTATATTGATTTATTATTGTGTTCTATCAGCATTTTACTTTCAACTTTATGTGATTGCTATTTTGTATTGGGCCTAAGAAAGATTGAAGTAAAAGTGCATCAAGCATAGAACACCATTGTTATCTAAATTTAACAAACATACCATTGTTAACTAAATTAACATAAATCCATTTAAGTCTGTTTTGTTCGTGATCCTATGTCTTCTCAGTTATTAACATCTTAGTCTATAACAAACATCAATAGATGCATAAAAGGTATCGATATGGTCAGGAATCTGAATGTTAACATGCAACTTAATAGATAGTATAATTTAGACTTTAGTGAATATCTGCCTTTCCAATCATGTTTTTCCCTAGTAGTTTGCATATTAATGTGACGCCTTGCTGTATTATAGACTTGAGGTGTTAGACCAAGCCTGTTACATATTTGTGATTCCTTCAATAATTTTATAATTGAAATTGTCTTTTGATACTTAATGTTTCCTGTTTACACTTGAGTGAAAGAATCCCAACTAACCTAATTCATTTTGTACTTTGCATTGCCACAGAGATGGAAATGTGCCCGTTTCATATGTCAAGAAATATCTTGTAAAGAAGCTCGAGCTTAAGAATGAATCTGAGGTGAGAATCTCCGTGACATCCTTTCTGTGTTTCAAAGAATGATGTTCGGGTCAGTAGTAAATTTTGGGACTGCTTTTATGAAGTTTTGTGGCTCTCCTTTTAAGTGGTTTGTTGACAGTATAGATCTAGAAATCAAGTTCATTGCAGATGATATTGTCAGATGTCTAGGTTATAAGATTAAGATTTAGAAAGATTTCTGTTTAAATTTGAAGGTCAATCAACTTATAGATGTTTCTGTAGTAATATTCTATCTTATGAAATTAATTATTGATTTTTTCGACCATTTGAGGTGATATGCTTAATCTAGAAGTGAGGTACCATGCCTGCTTACCTATCATTCGGATGAGAGAAGAGATCTATTCCCAGGTGGAGGAAGATGTGTCTTTGTGCATATGCTGTGCACTCATGTGTGTAATTAACCTGAAATAAATTAAAAATATTGCAGCTTCGTCTTCTTTTTCTCTTAGCATTTTTTGACCTGGCTCTAGAAGTATATTTCCAAGATCCTTCTTAACCCTCGACCTATTAAGTATCAATAGGGATCAGTCCTTATCATATTTAAACAACAATTATAAACTAGCAAAGATCCTTATGAATAGATTCCTCTCGGTGCTTAATATATCTGAGGTAAAGAACATATGTTTTTGTTGTAGACCAAGAATGAGGTAATATTTGTGGTGTTCAATTTGTCTAATACTTTAGTGATATGTTCAAATTGTATGTGTTGCGATCTCAATTCAAATGATTCTTCAGTACTTTATGGTTACTTTGTAGTAACATTTTTTTTCTAAGGAAAACCTTGTGGGACCCCGTCTTCCTCAGAATATCGGAATGGAGGGGGTTCAACTACCAGCTACAATAGCAGCTTGTAACCATGAGGGTCTTGACTAGATTTAAACATGTAATCTAGGGCTTTCCCATATGCATTATGCCTTGGGAAGATGGTTCAATTGATTTAGCAAACCCTCATGGCTGATTTAGTAGTAACATATCATTGATTGACTTAATTAAAGCCTATCATAAACATGGATTATTAATATCTAAGATGATAGACAGGAATAGTGCAAATAGAGCCATTGCAGAGCCATTGCATAACCCATAAGATGAGCAGTCCCCCATCCAGGACTTACTGTACCATATTTCAAATTAAATGTTTTGAGGGATTTCCCAGACTAGCATTTTTGGCCTGGCTCTAGAAGTATATTTCCAATGGTCTTTATTGCCATAGAATCTCGATGGACACATTGTCCTTATATCATGCCATCAATTTAGATTTTTACCCATAGTGTTTTGTTTGTCTTCCTGCATGCTTTTATCTAAAAGGTTTACTAAAAGTAGGTTGCTTACAAATGCAATGGATGGTAAAATTTAAGCGTTCATGATCAACATTATTGACTGTTTCATATCTAACCTGCAATGTTGGTACAGCTCTTTTGAAGCGAGTGAAGGTAATAAAATGAAACATTTTGAGTAAACCATCTCATCCGAATAAATCATTGTTCTCAACATTCAAGTCTTGGGAAAAAATATTGTTCAATGCTTTGTACAAAAGAGACTTCCTGTGTTTCCAGGTGTGCCTCTCCAGCCTTAGGAGGCACATCTCCCCATTCAGTGAAACATATCCCTCGTCCTAAGTGTGGGAAGGTGGCCTCCAACTAAATTAGGCAGATGCCCACTTGGAACAATACAAAATTATCATCTGTACAGTCTAATCTCATCTCTAGTATTCTTATTTTTAAGGTCTATTTTCTTGTCCATTTATCTGATTTACGGCTTAATATGCATTTTGCATGCCCTGTGATCTTATTACTTAAATCTATCCAGGAAGTTATTCTAGGAGTCTGATTTTTTGGAGGGATTTGTTAACAGTTGCTTCCAGTAAATATTTAAGAGCAAAGCACCTCAGTTTATAGCTTCAGTGTTCAGTTATTCAAGTTTCAGCTTTCTTTGTGTTCACTTTCAGTTTCAGAATTTGTGATTTCTGAATTTTGGATATGGTCTTTATTCATTCCAGTTTCCATATTTTTCAGTGATTGAATGATATTATTTTATGCTTTCAGGCTTTCTGATTCATATAAATTTTAGTTTATTTTTATTTTTTATAATTTTTTTTGTAGATATAATTTTTTCTATGGAGCGCCTTGATACCCCCACCCCCCAGGATACCAAAAAATGGTATCCATGTCCACATTCCCACTTACGTGGCAATTTAGGAGATTGCAAAAATATTTCAAAGTTAGGGTGTCTTTGCACAGGTTCAACATCTTTCTTTAGAAATTGAAATGTTTCCAGAAGCTTTAGATAAATCTGTGATTACCTTAAAATACCTGGTGAGCTACTTTATTGAGTGCTTCGTTTTTTTCACTTGAGTTGGTTTTATTTTGATTTCTCTTAATCTGTTTTTTAACAGTAACAGTCATATTTGGATTAGAAAAGGTTAGTGGCTGAACCAGACAGTGTTGTAATTCAAAAAAGTTATAAGATTGGCCATGCCCGCTAACAAAACTATAATCCTGGCAAAAATCCTTAAACATCCCTACTCTGATCCTAAACTGATGACCAAGGCAGGTACTACTTTTCAAATTGATACAGTAGTAAGGCTACGTGATAAAACATGACAAATATAGGGAATAACTAGAAATTGGCCATTGAAGGGCATCTACTGTCAGGCCCACCTGAGTCTCTAAAGTGTTATTTACACTGCACATTTCAACGTCTGATTGGTTCACAGGTAAACTTCACCTATAACTTCCACCAATTTCAGAGGAGAGTGTTGAGTATCAATGTCCTTGTTCTTGGCCAAACAGGAGTTACAATGGGAGGAGTCCCCTGTTGGAAATACTAAGAGGGGTTAATCAATATTTCTCTTATTTTTCACAATTGGTTAGATTATTCTTAAATATTCACAGCATCAAAACAAACACATGAAACGGCATCACTCAAATGATCAGTACACAATTATTTTGTCTCAACCAAGTGCTTTGTTATGTATGATGTACATACAAATTTACCAATTAAATTGGAAGTACAAGACTCCACAAGGATTTTACCAGAAAAGCTGGAAGGAAGCAAATGCTCCATCAATGGGCTCCCATACCAGGGTTAATTGCTCAACTACAATCAAGCTGCAACCTCTGCTGCTGCACTTCACTACCATTGTTGTCCACTGCTGCCACCACTGCCACCACTGCTTCCACTGTTGTCCACTGCTGCAACTGCTATCCACTGCCGTGCTACTATCCACTGCTTGTCACTGACTACTACTGCCTTTGCTGTACTATTGCTCACTGCTGCTACTGCTGCACATTGACTCAGTCACTTGGCCTCACAATGCTCTGTTCGTATATACTGTCATCTGTCACATATCAAGGTCAATCACACTTCAAGGTTATAGAATAAGATCATTGTCACATATAAGGACACTCATATATGCATACAATATCACTGTCACCCATCACTGTCATCACGATTACTGCTACATTAATGTTTCTCAATGGTCATTGTTACTAAACAAGGTCACTGTCATCAAGTCAGGGTTACTAGGTCACCGTCTTACTGCTATCAAGATCACACATAGATGTATAAATAATGCAGGCCATTGAAGTCACTACCATCAAGGTTGCTGTAACTGTCAGGTTAAGGCTACTACGATACATACATATCACTATCATGTAGATCTATCAAATGTCAGTGTCATTCATTGAGGTCACTGTCAAGCATATATCGGCATAAATCACAGTCCGTGAGTCAATTATGTCATCCCTGAAGAGCAAGTATATCTATCATATTGTTATCACCACAACAGTCATTGCCATCCAACCACATCTATCATAGTCCCAATCATCATTGTTACAAGTACAAATATCTTTACCCAAACGTCATTGTCATATTACTTGCTTCTTCACTGCCACACTGTAGATATTACTGTCATAAGGCATGTCACTGTCATACTGCCATCTGCAAGTTAAGGATACTGCTGACAACTGTCAAATCAGATCAATGCTTCACTCCACAACTGTTGCCAAAACAGAGAGTGCTACGCAGGATAGGTTATCATTATGACAGGGAGAACTATGTATACTATAACTCCAAGCCTCAAGATCTAAGGCATAAGAAACTTTTCAATTTTATTTTTAAATGATATTACTGGTGATAAGGCTTCAAACCACAGTCTACAGATGTAAAGGTCAGTTTTAAACAAAATGCATGTACTAAACTACACACACACACACACACACACACACACACATATATCAATGTTGCACAACTTGTACTCCTATACGACTCAGCAAAAATACAGAAAAAAAAACTTCAAATATGAAATATAGAAAAAATAGAAAAAAGAAAAATAAGAAAAAATTAAATTTTGAGGGTCTCCACGGGTCTTATGCGTGTCATATGCGGTTCTTCGCAGGTTCAATGTGGGTAGTTTTATATGTGTTTTGGCTGGTACGAGTAGAAGCCGCGGGTTCTATGCGAGTGACCTGTCTCGCTATAGGCCTCGTCAAGACCTGCGGGTACTCGCAGGTCTTATGAGAGTTATGAGAGTCATGCTACACTGAATATATATATATATATATATATATATATATATATATATATATATATATATATATGCACATGCCTTGGAGAATCCAAGCACTGTCACATGCATCATGGATTGTCTTATAGATCAAAAGGTTGTTGTCTTACAATCATCAAGGTCACTGTTCTACTGTCAACCATGTCACTGTCAACTTCACAGACTTAGGGTGCTCAGAAATTCATCATTAGGTTGCATGTCAGGAGATCTCAGGATTATGTCTTTCATCACTGCTCAAGGTTTAGCCTCCACTCATGCTACAGATCTTTTTGAGGAATTTTCTCTATGATATGCATACTGTCACAATGCAACATCACGATCACATCAGGTCACTTTAGTAATGTGATTTTCAAAGTATACAGGGTCACTGCAAAAATGTGAATTTGTGAGATGCTGTACTAGTCACCTTGCGAATTTCTTGACAGAATTAACAACTCAGTTTAGGAGACATGTCATTGTGTACTTCTGTTCAAAATGTCACTGTGTTGGGTTACTCAAATATTGCCTCAGGCCTCCAATGTCCCAATTAGTTTCTTAGATGACATTCTGATCTTCCACTAAACACACTGCTTCAAGAATGCACAGAGGTCGGCTTGATTTGGAGCTGTAGGCACAGGTTCATATACAAGGCTTGAATAGTTCTATGGGATACTGATTCAATGATCTAACAGTCAATACCAAGATCCTTAACAATGATGCTGCCTTGCAAAAGATGTATGCCAAGAAACGATGAATGGTATCTTGCAAGAATGAACCACAAAACTAGACTTTGATAAACTTCAAACAATACTACTGTGTTTGCTTCAGAATAGACTGAAGGTTTCAGGGATATATTAAGTTTTGAATTTCTTCAGCCTCTTGCACAGAGAGCCACCTTCAACCAAATGACAAGACGGATAACTCAATGAGGTTTTTAGGCTCAAGAAAATGGATGAACACAGAATAATTTTAGGAGCCAAGAATATGTCCAAGCTGCTCAGAATTAGTAGCCATTATGCTCAGAAAATTAGATTTCAACAGCCACAATCATTTAGAGATATATGCTTAGAGATTAACCCTTTGTCAACAACAACAAGTCAAGAATGATGTCTGCAGGGATTGTTCTTCTTTCTTGATGAGCCGCAGAGATTTTCATGCACAAATATGATGCCTTAAAGAAGGCCAATGGTAAGACTCGACCGCATAAATATGCAACTAAGCCGCAGGGAAACAATGATGCGCTTCAGATCTCCAAACCCTGACCTGGAAAAGCACAATTAAAAGACGAAGTGAATCCTAGTGTATAAGCCCAGACGATTATGCCATGATCCCAAGGAAGTTTTGCTGACAAAATTATTCCCTAGTAGATGGACGAATTTTAGAGATGATTCCTACAAGGCTTCGTGCTCCACTTGTTGAAAAATGTGAAACTAGGTTCGGTCTTCATAAATATGAAATATACTTTTGATTCTTCTATATTTTAAAATGAAAGAAAAATTTATTATTATTTTTGGAGCATGGGTTTCATGCTCAAAGTCTTTTGCTTTACAGGTCAAGCACCCATTGAGTGCTTCTAGGGTTTGTCCTAGGTCAAAAAGTCAAGAGTTATTGTCATAAGTTGAAGACCCCATTGGGTACACTGTCCAGTGTCACTTGTAAAGAAAATTAATTTTGTCCTTAAAAGTGTCAAAATACCTTCAAGACCAGGTCGGCCTAATTTGAGGAGCCACGTCCACCCTATCCTTCATCTCTCACTCATCCAAGCAAAGAAAGAAGAAGACGAAGGTAGCAAAGAAGGAAGACGATGATGAAGACTTGTTTTTGGGCTATTTCTCTCTCACACATGTGAAGGAAGGATAAGGTTTTTGCAGCGGAACTATGGTTTTCTTCTACAAGTTCGATCTTGAAGAAGGGAAGGAAAGAAGGTCAAGCGAAGGTCACTAAAGTCATCTAGAAGCTTGAGAAGGAAGAGAAAAGCCAGGCGAAGGTTTGAGGAAGCCTTGGAAGGCTAAATGAAGCTCACACGCGTGGCAACAACAACTATAGGAGGGCCAAAAATTTCAGGTCTACAGTGGAGGCCGAAATTCTGTAGCTAAGGTTTGAAATTGTGCCACTGGAAGAGATTTCACTGGGTTTGACTTGGACAAGGAAAGAACATAATCCAGAAAGTTTGTACTTAGTCTTGGAGGGTATTGGTCTTGGTCTTGGTCTAGAGGTCTTGGAATTCGTTAATTGAAGGACCTATAAGGAAGAGGAGATTTACGGGTTTTCCTCCCAAGTGGAGAGGTTTTGGCCCTAGCTTGTAACCTATATTTTGTGTTCTTGTTCTTCTTGTTTTTGGTAGTTGTTTGATGATACAGAAGCATAATAATAAGTGAAGAAGCTAATAAGTAAGAAAAAGTAAAAATACATCACAAGCAGTTATCATAGAAAGATAAATCACTCTAATCACTGCCCTATAGATTTCTCAATATGTAAAAATACATCACAAGCAGTTATCATAGAAAGATAAATCACTCTAATCACTGCCCTATAGATTTCTCAACATGATATCAGAGCTAAGGTTGGCAGAGGGCATTATGAAGATCTCTACTACATTGAAGAAGTTTCTGAAGAAGTGTTCAAAGGTGGCAGGTCGTTTCAAGAAGGGTATCAAAGAAGTATGGAATCTCCTATTTACTCCAAAGAAGGATGTAACCAAGACAAAGGACGAAGGACTCTTCTCGACACTCACTGGCACATTGCAAGATGAAAGTGTTTGGGTGATCTATAGTGGAGCATCAAGGCACATGACTAGTCATCACAAGCAACTAAAAACATTGTCAAAAGGAAAGTCTTCTTACTTTGTGGGACTTGGTGATAATAAGAGCTATCCTGTAAGAGGAATTGGATCAACCTCGATAGAGTTGGAGAATGGAGGCAATATTCATCTCAACAACAACCTATTTGTTCTAGGTTTGCATGAGAACTTACTTTCCATTTGAATTCTAGAAGATAAAGGTGATAAAGTGGCTTTCATTGATGGAAAAGTTGTAGTATGGGGTAAAAGCTCAAGTATAGAAAATGCTAGAGTGATTGGGATTCATGAAGGAAGACTTTGCAAGTTGCTATCTCCCTTTGCTCAAGCTCTAGTTCACGTAGAAATAAGCCCATGTGAACTTTGGCATAGAAGATTTGGTCATCTCCATTTCAAAATTCTTCCAACCCTAAATTCAATAGTGAATGGAATCCCTAAACTGAAGGAAGATCACGAAGGAGTATGCAAGGGATGTGCATTGGGTAAGAACACTAAGAGACCATTTGGAAGCAGTGGCTTCACGGTCAAAAGAATTCTTGGATCTTATTCATTCCGATGTCTGTGGTCTTGTGACCAATGTTTTAAAAAACGGAATCGGTCAGCTACCAGGCCGAGGTAATAACTCGGTAATGACTCGGTCGACTCGGTTTCAATGACTCGGTTTTTGTAAAAAATACATTAAATATTATTTTTTTTGTATAAAAACATAAATTTAAAGATTTTTATTCATGTTTCCAAACACTAAGCATTACAATATAGACAAAAGACAACATATGATCAAAGTAGGCTCATGAATATATCCATTATATCAAAATTGCACCCAGTGCACTGTCCAAGGACCAATACCTGATGATGATATAGAGATCAAAACAAAAAACATAACTAAGGAGGCTCTAAATGGCCTCTACAACAAAACATGAATAGTCACTAGTAACTATTGCTAGTCATCTGACTGTGACAAGCCAATGTCCTCTTCCTCAAACTCTGAACCAGAGGGGGAAAACGCTCGCTCCGCCTCCTCCTCTGAATCAACATCCTCAACTGGAACTATACCCTTGCCCTTACCACCTTGAGAATCAGATAGACGAGCTATGCGTCTCCGTCGTGGCTGACTAGAGGAAGTGCCTGCACCTGCATCTGGATGGCTTGGGACTGGGTCTGCTACTAGTGGATCTACATTGAGCATAGTATCCTCCATCACTAAATCAAAGTCAATCCCCCCATCTATGTCAAACTCTGGTGGACAAGACTCCACTACCCAATCTGATGTTGGATCAATATCCTCCAACACAATGGGATCTGAATCAGGTCTTTTGTTCAACAATTGGTTCCGTCTTAGTCGGAGGTTGTACTGGACAAACACTAGATCATTTAACCGTTTTTGCTCCAAACGGTTTCTCTTCTTTGTGTGAATCCTCTCAAAGACAGACCAATTGCGCTCACACCCAGAAGCATTGCAAGTTTGACTCAAAATGCGGATTGCAAACCTCTGCAATTCAGGACAGTGGCTACCAAATGCCTCCCACCATTGTGCTGCAAAAAATGAGTTTCAATTAGCTCAACAATTTATATCGAACTTTGAAATTGAAATTATAATTTTATAAACAATTATACAAAATAATAAATTATAAAATATAAATTTGAAAATTGAAATTCTTTGTTTACCTGGCTCATTTGATTCCCTTGCAATCCTTGCAAGGTTCTTGCCAAAGGTACCAATGGCATGGCTGAACACAGTGATCTGCTTATGTATCTTCAACTGCTCACTCTCTGTGGGGATCATGCGATCAATGCAGTCAATCAATCCATCTCTAACCTCCCCAGTCAAAGCTCCTGTTTCTTGAGCTTTATAATGATACCTTGGGTTCAGAAAATACCCAGCTGCATGTATCGGGCGATGGAGTTGATTGTTCCATCTCTGATCAATGATTTCCCAAATGGGCCCATACTTGGCCACTCTGTCCTTGCATGCTGCCCTTATCTGCTCCTTTGCTTGATCCATAGCCTCATAAATGAAGCCCATAGCCAATCTTTCCCCATCCACCAAGCGCAACACCTTAACCAATGGCTCAGCAAGTTTCACAATGTCTGCTGCCTTTTTCCAAAATATTTCTTCAACGACTTTCCTTTTCACATCTTTGCCATCCTGTTTGTGAGACCACTGACTTTCATTCCATTCATCACTAGAAAACATCTTTTGCAAGTTTCTATGTTGGGCACCCATAGATTGCAATGTCAAAAAATGTGTTGCAAATCTAGTGATGGCAGGCCTAATAAGTTCCTTGCCCCCTATGTATTTCCTCATCAGACTCAGAATCCATGAGTGATTGTAAATATATTTTTTGATGCATTTGGCATGCTCTACAGTGTTCTTGATCCAGTCTATTTTGCCAATATCCTCAAGCATGAGGTCTATGCAATGTGCAGCACATGGGGTCCAAAAGATGGTTGGGTGTTTTTCCTCTAACAATTTACCAGCAAGAACATAGTTAGAGGCATTATCTGTGATGATTTGAACAACATTTGCCACCCCCACCTCTTCAACAACCTCATCCAAAAGCTGAAACAACAAGTGTGCATCTTTCACCCTATCAGATGCATCAACTGATCTTAGAAACATGGTTCCCCGTGGGCAAAAGACAAGAAAGTTTATGATGGTACGGTTCCTCTGATCAGTCCATCCATCTGACATGATGGTACATCCTGTACGTGCCCATGAGTTTTTGAACTCTTTCAAATAATCATCAATGTTTGCAATCTCTCTTTGCAAAAAAGATCCTCTTAACTCATGCATAGTAGGAGGTTTGAAGCCCTTTCCAGCAGCATATATGGCATCAAAAATAGGTTCATAATATGGTGAACGAGTAGCATTGAAGGGAATATCAACATCATACCACCATCTAGCAATGTACTCACAAGCAACATCTCTCAATTCTTTTTTCCAATGAGCATCTAAAGTGGGCTGCACAGTTGGAGGACTAGGACCATATGTAGTTGCACTATCAGAGGGAGATGAGGGCACAAAAAAACTTTTAATAGTACCCTTATGTCTCATTGCACCCTTACCCTTGTCAGAAATAGACTCCCTAGAGGGAGGAACATAGCGAAAGGGGTTTTTTGATGCATCAGTGGAAGGGATAGATGAGGAATCCTCATAATTAAAAGACTCAAAACTTGAGTTGGCAACCATCATATGTTGTAGATTCCTCTTCCTCCCAATTTTAGCCTGTATTTCTTTTTGCCTATTTTTCTCTTGCTCAAACTTGTCAAATTGTTCTTTCAATTGCTTCCTAATTTCCCCAATGTTTGGTGCTTCACATGCAGTAATCTGGCCTTTAACACCAGCCAAATGTAGTTTCAGTCTATGAATACCCCCTCCACCCTCCTTAATTTTTTTCTTGCAAAATTTGCAAAACATTTGATCCCCAACCATTTCAGCATATGCCCAAGCAGAGTCTTTTGCTCTAGGTGCCATTTTGGACTGAGTTTTTGACTTGGAAATAAAATGTTTAAATCTGAACATGAAAACAAAAAAAAAACTGTTCATTCTATGTTCATTTCTTTCACCAAATGGCAAATGCCAAAAACTATGCAAATGCAAATGGCAAATGCTAGATTTGCTAAATAAATAAAACAAACAAAGGCAGATTTAGAAGAGAAAAAATAAATACCTCTAGCCTCTAGCTTCCTCTAGCTCAATGCTGCTCCAAAGCTTGCCCAATAAGCTCCTCACTGCTGCTCCAAAACTTGTCCAATAAGCTCCTCACTGCTGCTCCAAAACCAACTCCACAATCTTCAGAAAACTCTCACAAATGCTCAAGAAAATTGAATGAGAAAGATGTGAGCTCAATGGAGGGGTTGGGTTAGTTAAATAGCATGGGGAGGGCTTAGAAAACCTAAAACAAACCTAACAGCGGATTAAAATCCGGTTTGAAGTCCACAAAGTCGGTTTTTTTGGGCCCACCGGCCGACTGTTTTGGCTCGGCCTGGTTAACTCAGGCTTGGCCTGGTTGGCCGGCTTGTTACTGAGCCGGCCGAGCCGGTACAAAACCGGCCGGCTCGGTAACAAAACGGCCAACCTAGCTGGTTTTGTACCTGGTTGGACCGGGCAGACTAATGGCTCGGTCGACTAGGCCTGGTCGAAGTTGAACCGGCTGTTTTTTAAAACAGAGCTTGTGACTCCTAAATCTCTTTGAGGTCATCTATATTATGTCACATTTATAGATGACCATTCAAAGAAAACTTGGGTTTACTTAATGAAATCCAAGGATGAAGTATTTACCAAATTTCAAGGATTCAAAGCTGAAGTAGAGAATCTTACAGAAAGAAGAATCAAGATATTAAGATCCGACAATGGAGGAGAATACACATCTGAGGAATAATCGCTTTTTGTAAGGAGGCTGGGATTAAGAGGGAGTTGATAGTCCCATATAATCCTGAACAAAACGGAGTTGCAAAACGAAAGAATCGATCCATTGAAGAAAATGTAAAAGCAATGTTACATGATCAAGATCTACCAAAATTTCTGTGGGGTGAAGCTACAAAGACAACTGTATACATATAAAATCGAAGTCCCCACAGGTCACTGGATAACAAAACCCCTGAAGAAGTGTTCATTGGGAAGAAATCAACTTTGGATCATCTCCGAATTGTTGGTTGTCCTGGATCCATCAGGGATGAAGGGAACATTTGTTGGCTACAAAAACTCCTCTAAGGCCTATAGGATCTACATAAAGGAAGGACAACAAATAGAAGTCAGCCGAGATGTGATATTTGACGAAAGTATTGCATTAAAAAAATCAAAGGATCTTCGTATGGACTCTGATGATGAAGAACTTCCTGTATTCGAAGAAGTTACTAGGGAGGAAGAAGAATCAAACCATAAAGATGAAGGTCCCTGTGAACATATACAATTTGTGGCTATCTCGAATCTAGAAAAAGACCTAACTAGTTGAAGTCTACACTTCTAGATGCAGGAGGTCATGGAGTAGCTCAAGGTACATTCAGGGAAAGCAAGAAGCCCAAACGATATTCTGGGCATGTAGCATACATGACAAAACTAATAGAAGCAGAGCCGTCCACTTTTGAAGAAGCTATAAATCACCAAGATTGGAAGGATGCCATGAATGAAAAATATCAATCTATAATGAAGAATGGAGTTCGGGAGATCGTACCTAGGCCTGAAGACAAATCTTTGGTAGCTTCCAGGTGGCTCTACAAGATCAAACATGCAACAAATGGAAGTATTGATAAATATAAGCCAAGATTTGTGGTAGGGGCTTCTCTCAACAAGAAGGCATCGACTATGAAGAGACATTTGCTCCAACAAGAAGGTATACAACCATCCGTTCGTTGGTGTCTTTGGCAACATTGATGGGATGGAGCATCCACCAAATGGATGTCAAGATTGGATTCTTGAATGGCATAATTGATGAGGAAGTCTATATTGAACAACCCTTGGGATTTGAAGTTAAAGACAAAAAGGCATATGTTTGCAGATTGAAGAAGGAATTATATCGCCTCAAGCAAGCACCAAGGGCATGGGATGCTAGGATGGATGTTTACGTACGGAGATTAGGCTTCACAAAGAGTTGTACTATTCCAAACCTCTATATTAAGGTTGTGAAGGGAGAGTCAGTAATCATTCTTCTGTATGTGGATGACCTTCTCTTGACATGTGTGGAAGGTCGAATTGAGGAATGTAATAGGCAACTAGTAGTAGAATTTGACATGAAGGATTTGGGGCTGCTGCACTACTATTTAGGACTGGAACTCTGGGAGGGACTTGATGAGATCTATCTAGGTCAAGGGAAGTATGTGATCAAGATGTTAAATAAGTTTGACATGATGGATTGCAAACCAATGACAACCCTGATGATCACAAAGTTGAAGAGACTAAGGAGTTTTGAATCTAGCCCAATGGATCCTACCAGGTATAGACAATTGATTGGCTCACTAATGTTCTTGGTGATTACTTGACGAAACATATGTTTTGCAGTAAATGTTCTTAGTCAATTCTAAGTGGAGCCGAAGCATCATCACTGGACAACAACGAAACATATATTGAGATATCTGCAAGGAACTATCCACTATTGCCTGAAATATGATAGGAGGAATGATGTCCACTTGACTGGATATACAAATTCCGACTGGGCAGGATGGGAGGAGCACTATAGGAGGATGTTTCAGTTTGGGATCCTCCATGATCTCATGGATGAGAAAAAAGCAAGATATGGTTGCTTTTATTAGTGTTAAGGCTAAGTATATTGCAACCTGTGAAGTAAGTAGAGAAGTGGTCTGGTTGAGGAAGTTGCCATCCGACCTATTTGAAGGACCAATGGACCCTACAGTGATTGTTTGTGATAACTCCAGTTGCATATGATTGTTTGTGATAACTCCAGTTGCATATGATTGTTTGAAGATCTAATGTTTTGTGGAAAGACAAAGCATATCGACAACAAGTATTACTACATTCAGAAGCCAGTACAAGATGGTGTGCTGCAACTACTATAGATCTCCACTGATGAGCATGTAGCTGACATATTGACAAAATATCTTCCTAATAAGAAGCGTGTATATATGAGAGACAATATTTGTTTGGTTGATATACCCTCCCTGGTTGAGAGGGAGAGATAGGGACATCATTCTTGTCTTCACTTGGGAAGACATAATGGAGGATTGGGTAAGCATTTGACATCTGATACTCTTTGAGGATGAGGTATGGTATCCAAGATAAGAGTAGTCATGGACCGATATTCTTTGAGGATTATCTATCCAAGATAAGAATATTCCATGGAAGGTCATATCTTATGAACACCTGGGTGGGGTATGTAGCTTGAGAGAAAATGGTGATGGTGTTTATAAATCATTGGTCTCTCCAGCATTGTGCTCTGATCTTGTGGAGAGATAGAGTTGTTAGTCAAGACCTTGCTATATGACAATGTTGGTTGATATGATGCTAAACAGATGGATTACCAATTCGACTTCTCGTCGCTCAGATTGTACAGGGATCGCGACAATGACTTAGGGTGGGGGTTGTCACTCTGATCCCTGCCCACTCTGTTCTCACTGTCTCCCAACAACAGGCTATGGGGGGTAGTCCCTATGGAAATAAGATGATGAAAGTCAAATTAAGAACCAACTTGTCCGAGAGACACAATTGAGTGGCCTAACTACTGGTTAAATTTAGCAAGACTGAAAGATTAGATTAGATTTAGATATGAGACTTGTGCCTTATAGAGTCAAATTCTTGTTTATTATAAATTAAGACCAAGTAACCGGATGGACAACCACTACTTAAATGATTAACTAACCCTAGGAGCTAGGTATGATGCAAGGATTTTGGTTGATTTTAGATTATATGCCTATTTTAAATGAAACCTCGCTCTTAACTGTTTTGAGACCAGTGTTTAGAGTAGGTTGTGGGATGGAAGCCAACGGGAAGCAACCAGAGGCTTGATTAACGATACCTCCCCTTGTGTTCCAACCACCCAATGCGCTTGGCGTTGCAGAGACTGTGGCAAAGATGACTGCAAGGTCACCCTGTTAACCATTAAAAAGTGTTGAATCCCTCAAGCTAGGTGAGAAAGGATGACCCTATGAGTCTATCAACCAAGCATATGCTTGGAGGTAAATTATTAATGCACTTAGGCCTATAATGCTTATGTAAGGAATGTGAGTGGATCTTGAGTTAATATTGTATATATACCTTAAGTACTCAAAAACAAATATTTTGAGCTAATTTTTTCAAAAAATTGACTTTGACTAAACCACCAAGGTCCAAGGGTCCAATTTTTCTTGAAATTTCCAATATTCCCTTGGTGGGGGACTTCCAAAAATTAATTTCTTTGATGCTTACGAATTTTTCCACTTGGAGAATTTAATTTCTCTAGCACTCTAGCTTTGACTCAAATTAATTAATTTTTGGGTTAGCATTAATTTAATTTTTGCCAAAAAAATTAATTAACTGACACTCGAGGGTATTAAATATTTTTTCCACCCTTTAATATTTTAGCCATGGTGTCCAAGTATGATGGACCATGCCCTAAAATATTTTTTACATAAGATAATTACATTTCAGCCCTCAAAGGGGGAACACTCATTCAGTATCGACCCTCAAATCACACACGCAATTCCGCAACACAATATGATCTAGTAGACCAAGTGATTTGTAATAAAATAATTTAGCCAATTAGCTTAAATTATTTCCAAATCACTTTTACATACGACTTGACTAAAACACTTGGACTCACCTAAGATTTTGGAAAAAAAATTCACCCTAGCTTTGGGGTGACGTTGGAGGGAAAAACTCTGTTGACCCTCTGTGTTTAGAAACACAAATGAATTGGTGAGAGGAAAAACCTTCTAGGATGAAATTCTTGCCAAAATAATAGACTTACGTAGGTTGTTACATACATATATGGTCTTACTAGCATCATTTACATTACAAATTTTGCAGAATGGGTTTACAATGACTTAATAAACTGATGGCCGATGACTTCAATCCTTTGAAAAAAATTGGTACATCTGCTTCCTCAGAACTTTGACAAAATGTGTGGAACATCTCGCTCCATATGGGGACACATTGCTTCCAAGAAGTAACGTGAAAATCCCAAAATCGTCCATCCAAGAAAACAAAAGTCCATCAAATAGATATCCATTCAAAATTGAAATCATCATGCATATATAGTAAATCCACTGGAATAGAAAAAATCTACTCTAACAAACCGGAAACTATAAAACATAAATGCATGAAATAAAACTAGCTAATGACATAAAGTAAAAAGGAGAGGGTTAGAGATACTATAGAAATGATGCCCCATGGCATCAAATGTCATCGATGTGGCACAATCTCGGACATCTGCTTGTTGATTGGTAGATCAATAGGCCGCTTATTAGATGTCCCTTGTCGAAACTTTACCCTCTTTGGTTGATGAAAAATCTGATCACTGTACTGCATATGTCTGTCATATTGAGCTCTCTTTCTATTTTCGCTTGGAAGGTAGGATGGAAAATGTGACGAAGAGAGGTGATATAATGGCTGAACAAATTCTGACTCAAAATATGGTGGATAATCTTGTGGCACAACTTCTTCACCATTTTCCAAAATCTTTGGATTTTCCACATAGTATCTTCTTTCTACTTCTCTGTATAATCTGACCATGCCACCTACTTCTGTGGGAATAGTGGCGTAAGATAAATCCATCTGAATAGTTACTAGATCAAGTGAAAATTTCCTGGAAAGAAGCATTCCCCACACATATGGTGCATAAATTACTTCTATATCCATGGTGATGATCCTGTATGGGTAATCATCCAAGGAGAATTTTGACCACACCAAGGACTTCAACTTTTCTAGAGTCCATTGAGCAAATGTTATGGTGAGGCCCAAAAATTCTTAAGTTAAACTGTTCCATAACTCTTTTAGTCGTATCCATTGATGCACCAGAATCAAGCATGCAATTATCGAGCAAACGGCCATTAATATCCAATGTCAAGAAGAAAGGTTGATGATCTTCATTGGCCATGTAGCAGTTCAAATCTTTCAACTTAATTTCTTCATCTTTAGGCTGAGTATCAAATTTTTCTTGTTGAGCAATGCCTAAAGCCTTGAAGAATGAAGCTCTTTGCGACGAGATCTTCAAAAGTTTTGGGACTAGGACTGACATTTTGATACTATTAATCCATGCGCCCAATCCACCTTCAACCTTGACTTTGTACCTCTCAGAAGCAACTTGTTTATTCTGGTTCTATTCTTTACCTTTCCTCTTATAGGTATAATCCTTACTCTAGCAATTTCTAGAATCTGTTCTTGAGATGGCTTTTCACCGTATGCTTGAGTGATGGGGTCTTTTTCTTCTCTGAAATTATTGATGGCGAAGGATGAAGAAATCATGTTTGCACATTGACTTTCTTTAGAAGCATCTTGACTTGCATTATTTATTTTTTGATTCCTTCCTTCTTCTAAGATTCTTCTAGCAAAGGAACAGGGACTTTCTTCATGGAGACTTTCACAAGGTTTGTAGAAAGGAATAGGCTCATCAACAACATTAGCAGACTTAAGCGGTGTTGGAGGCATCTGATCATTAGGGGGATTTATTCCTGGCCATGAATTGTTATTTCCCATGTTATTATTAGTATTTCTTGGTTGCATACTTTGCATGTGACTTCTTTCCATTTGAATCAACTAATTTTGCATATCACTTAATGACCTAGCATGCTCAATCTTCATTTCTCTAATGATTCGAGTTAATTCTTTAACTGATTCTTGTTCTTCTTCCTTAATTTCTTTTCCCTTAGACTTGATTGGACCTCCTTCAAAACTTGGAATTTCAGTTTTTCCTGAAGCTTTTTTATCTTTTTCTAGTTCTTCAACGGTACTCTAAGCAACGACTAAAGTAGCTGGCTTGGCATGTCTAATCTCATACTGCGTATCACCATTAAAAGCTTCAAGATACTGTTCTAAAACCGTCTTGTCAGGAGGCCTGTAGTCTTGAGTCATATCCTTTAAAAGACTATTAAATCTTTGATTAAATTCTTCGATTTTATCATTCTCTCTTTTCTTTACGGTATTAAGCTCTTTGACTAAGTATTTTCCTTCTCTCTTATCCCCGTACTTATCTTTAAATGCATCTGTGAGGGCTCTTAAAGAGTCAAAGGCATTGTCTTCTTTATCATGAAACCAGTTAAGAGCACCATCTTCTAATGATAGAAAAAATAACTTCCTTCTAATATCATCATGATCATAGGCAACAACATAAGCGTATCTTTGCACATATGTGTTGAATTTCTTTATGAGTTTCAACATTGATGGCATTGTTTCCTTGAATGTCGGGAGCTCGCTAATGGTAGACTCATCTAGATGATTATGAGGATAACCCCTAGATGTTCGTGAAGTTGCGAGGCACGAAATAATCTACCATGGAGTCTTGATTAATGTGATTGAGAAAAAGCAAGTGGAGATCAGAGAGGGCTTCTTGTTCGATAAAATTTGAAAGCTCTCGAGAATGTAATTTGTTTAACCGAGCTCGTAGAACCTTTTCAAGATCAGGAGCGGGGTTAACCAAGCTACCAAGATTCCTTTTAGAGTAATCTCCTTAACAAGTGGAGTCACCACCCAAACAGGAAACCAACCAAAAAGTCTAAGTGCTAAAAGTGTAGATGAACAAGATGAAGAGGCACTTTGGAACATCACACATATCTCTGTTTTTTAGCGAAGAAGAGGAGTACAAAGCCGAGAACAGAAGGAAGAGGTATGATTCATCTCCCCTCGTGCTAGTAATCAAAGGAGGTCGAGATCTAGACGTTTATCTGTGGCATAGTGCAAAGTATGAGACAAAGTTGCAGGACCAATTTCGGCCCTCTTGTAGACTTGAAGTAGACCTTGTTGCAGAGATTCTATGGACAGAATTGAGGACACTTGTCTTGGATTGATTCTATAAGGAAAAGGTTGGTTGGGGTTTCCCCCATTGTGGGTTTTCCTAGGGTAAAATCTTCTTGTCTTTTTCTTCATTGTGATCTTTATTGCTTTAGTATTTCTATGGTTGAATTTTTGAATGTATAATTTCTTAATGATACATTGAAAGAGAAAATAATCACCTACATCATTGGAAGTAATTATCAAGTTTCATAAATAAAGTACTTGTATCTATTGTACTGGAAAATCAACAAGTTGGAGAGGCATTCCAGCATATAGAGGATGCTTTCGACACTCCAAAAAGTGGATTTGACTGAGGTAGAGAGGGTGGATTAGTAGAAGGGAATGTTGAGATTTTGTGTATTTGGGGTAGCACCAGTTGTGCTCTAGGTCCCAAATTTTGAGGAAGGACTAAAGTTCACCTGATCTACAAGACCCATAAATGGATTTGGGAAATTTCATCTCGTTTAGGAGATATTAAATTAATTAATTATTTTAATGTATTTCCTAAGTTAAAACTTAGGAAAATAAAATAATTAAAGTGAATTTAATTAAACATGTGATGAAATTGTCTTAAGTCACACGGATCAAGCTTTATTTTTATCTTAGCCATTGATTAAAGATTTAATCTTGGTCGTTGACTTGTCAACGAGAAAAGTATAAAGGAAAGGCTTGGGGTCATTTGTAATGCACACAGAGGCAGAGCACTGAAGCTAAGCTGAGATTCTAGGGCGGGGTTGCTAAGAATTCTCAAGTGTTTCAGTTGCAGAGAGGGGAATTTAGACCAAGGGGATGATCTGATCCCGAGGTCTAGAATACACAAGAAGCAGAGAAGAGATCATGAAAGACATCGCAGAGGAAGGCGGCAGCAGCAGCAGCGGACGACAGTAGCAGCAGCAGACGACAGCAGTAGCAACAACAGAGGGTAGCAGCAGCAGTAGGAAAGACAACGTGATTTTTAGGAAACCCTTCAGGGGTTGCGCAGAGACCCTTAGGGGCAGCGTAGTGACTGCGTCACTCAGTCTGGGGTAACACAGTCCCTTCCACTGACAACGCCGAGCATTTGGAGGCCTTCAGAGGCTGACACAGTGTCTTTCAGGGGCAGATCTGAGGTTTCTAGGCCTAGATCTGGTTGAGTTCTATAAATCCCGTTTGAGGGTGTGGATCAGTCAATATTTTTGGTCTTAGATCAACCAGGTGTTGTAGATCTAGAGTTTTTTCTATAAGGTTTTCCAGATCTGGAACCCAGAGTTGTGTATTCAAAAATATTCTTAATAATAGAGCCCTCCAGCACCCAGAGACTGGTTTTCCCACATTGGGTTTTCTCGGGGACAGTTTGTCCAGAAATAATTGTCATTTTGTCTATGTGTGCATGTGCTTATTCTAGATTTGAATTGGTAGAGATCTGTTATGTGTTTTGCTTTGATGCTAACTTGAATTTATTCAGTTGATAACTTGTATAAGTAGGAGAAGCTTAACCGGATTAACAACAAATTTTTGCATAACAATTAAGATTGAGAAATTTCTACATGGTATCAGAGCAATTGCAGATCTAGAAGGGTCACCAGCTGAAGAATATGAAGGATCTAGCCGAAGAAAACAACTGGAAAGGTAGTAGAAAAGCAAATCTGAAGGGACAACACAGTTTTCAGGATGAGATTCATGCAGAGGGAAGGGTGACGCTGTCCAACGCTGTGTCCTAGCGAGCCCACGCAATTACTGCACAGAGGCAGCTCAGAAACAACGCTGGTTAGGTCTGAAGTCAACCAGTGTGATTCTGATCTGAATCTGTCAGATCCAGAAAAAGTCTGCAGAAAAGTTGCAGAAATCCAGAAGAGCTAGTGGAGTTAAACTTCTGAAGTTTCGGATTTTTAACCTTAGCACAAGTGACAAAGTTTGGGAAGAGACCAGCTTCTCAGAGAGTTTCTTGCCAAAGGAATCTTGCAGTTTGGTCAGAGGATCAAAGAAGAAGCTGAATCATAGTTGATTTGGTAGATTTCCAAGGAGGGAAATCAAGTGTTAGAGGGAGCAGAGGGTTCCCAGTTCCAAGATCTCTAGCATAGAGAAGAGGAGCTCCGACACAATCTGAGCAGATGGCTCCTCATGGGCTGCGTGATCAGGATAGGCTAGAGGGCCTCTCAAACTTTTCGGTATGGAAAGCTAGGTTCTTGATTGTCCTAGAGGCATATGGTCTAAGAGACCATGCAGAGCAAACTCTGGCAACATCGACAAATGCGGATCTCCTACGGAAGCATAGAGAAGCTGTTGGGCATTCCAAGTGGTTGATAATGGACAGTATCAAGGACCATATTGTACCACACATAGCTAAGAAAAGGATAGCTAACGAAATGTGGAAGGCCTTGACTTCCCTCTATGAGGGAAAATCATTCCAAAGAAGAATGTTGTTGGAGGCCCAAATGAGGTCATTCATGATGACCAAGGGAGAAGACATCGAGCATTTCCTGTTCAGATTGCAGTCAATCAAGGATTAGTTGATTGCAACCGTAGATGATGCAGTGATAGTCAACACTGCCCTCAATGCAGTCACAGATGAGTGGGAAACCTTTGTCCAAAGTATCTTCGGTAGAGCGGACCTCTCAAATTGGGACAAATTGTGGTTGATCCTGCGGCAAGAAGAACTACGAAGGTTCACTAAGAAGCAGGCATAGCCCTGTGTTGAGCAAGGGTAAGAAGGAAGAGGAGGAAGATGCAGCCTTGGCATCAAAGAAGCAACCGAAGAAGAAGAAGGATCTTTCTAAGATCAAGTGCTTCCAGTGTGGCGAAATGGGACATTTTGCCAGCCATTGTCCAGAAAAGAAGAAGGGCAAGGAAGCATCTGCTTCCAAAACAACGGTGGTAGATGATGGGTCCGAAGATGATGTAGCCATGAGTGCTCATGAACCACGGAGGTGGGGTGACATGGACATGTAGAGGAGCTACATGGAAGGAGGCGGGATCCTTGAGCAGCTCATCTCTTGGATCAACAAGCAAGCTACGACAGCTTTAAGACAGTAGCAGGGAAAATAGAGCATTGGGTGCATAGATCACAAATGAGGCATAAGCAGAGGCAGATCTGGAAGCTGGGAGGAGCAGCGCAGAGCATAGCAGCAACAGTGTAGAAGCTGTAGCAGCACAGAGGCTGATGTGACTTCAACAACGCAGTGCAGTGCCGCTTACGCAGTGCAGAGCTGCAACAACATAGAGAGCTTTAGTGGGACAGTGCAGCAGCAACATGATAGATTTCAACAGAAGGAGCTGATGTGACTTCAGTGGTGCAGAGGGAGTCTGATTATGCAAGCAAAACTATAACTGTGCATCGTTATTTAGTTGCTAGCACAAATTTGTAGCCTATGGAGCTTCAGTGATGAGGATGCAGCCCATCAGACTTGTTTGTCAAAGATTGGGCAGGAGATTAAGTTGTTTCTCTCAAAAACTGAAGTTGCAGTGCAGCAGATCAGCAGTGGCAGTGCTATGAGCAGCACAGATGTAGCATATTGAGAGGGATTTGTATCACAGTGGTTGCAGTGGCAGTGGCAGAGTCATGGGCAGTAGTACAAAATGGAAGCAGCAGTGCAGAGTTGAGTGGCAAGAGGCCAAGCTTCAGCATCACAGAACCAGTGCCCAAAATCATGTAATGCATAAGTGTGATGTATTACTAGAGCACACCCTTGATGCTTAAGAGGGAGTGTTGAGATTTCAGCACAAGGAGCTGATGTGATTTCAGTAGTGTAGAGGGAGTCTGATTACGCAGACAGAGTTGTAGTTGTGCATCATTCTTTAGGTGCCAGCGCAGATCTGTAGCCTATGGAGCTTCAATGATGAGGATGCAACCCATTAGACTTGTTTATCAAAGATTGGGTAGGAGATTCAGTTGTTTCTCTCAACCACTGAAGTTGCAGTGCAGCAGATCAACAGTGGCAGTGCTATGAGCAGCACAGATGCAACATATTGAGAGGGAGCTGCAGTACAGTGGTAGTGGCAGAGTCATGGGTAGCAGTACAGAATGGCAGCAGCAGTGCAGAGTTGAGTAGCAGGAGGCCAAGCTTTAGCATCACAGAACTAGTGTCCAAAATCATGTAATGCATAAGTGTGATGTATTACTAGAGCACGCCCTTGATGCTAAGAGGGAGTGTTGAGATTTTGTGTATTTGGGGTAGCACCAGTTGTGCTCTAGGTCCCAAATTTTGAGGAAGGACTAAAGTTCACCTGATCTACAAGACCCATAAATGGATTTGGGAAATTTCATCTAGTTTAGGAGATATTAAATTAATTAATTATTTTAATGTATTTCCTAAGTTAAAACTTAGGAAAATAAAATAATTAAAGTGAATTTAATTAAACATGTGATGAAATTGTTTTAAGTCAAACAGATCAAGCTTTCTTTTAATCTTAGCCATTGATTAAAGATTTAATCTTGGCCGTTGATTTGTCAACAAGAAAAGTATAAAGGAAAGGCTTGGGGTCATTTGTGAGACACACAGAAGCAAAGCACTAAAGCTAAGCTGAGATTCTAGGGTGGAGTTGCTAAGAATTCTCAAGTGTTTCAGTTGCAGAGAGGGGAATTTAGACCAAGGGGATGATCTAATCCCGGGGTCTAGAATACACAAGAAGCAGAGAAGAGATCAAGAAAGACAGCGCAGAGGAAGCCAGTAGCAGTAGCAGACGACAGCAGCACAGACAACGTGATTTTTCAGGAAACCCTTTAAGGGTTACGCAGAGACCCTTAGGGGCAGCGTAGTGATTGCGTCACCCAGTCTGGGGTAACGCAGTCCCTTCCAGTGACAATGCTGAGCATTTGGAGGCCTTCAAAGGTTGATGCAGTATCTTTCAGGGGCAGATCCGGGGTTTCTAGGCCTAGATCTGGCTGAGTTCTGTAAATCCCATTTGAGGGTGTGGATTAGTTAGTATTTTTGGTCTTAGATCAGCTAGGTGCTGCAGATCTAGAGTTTTCTCTATATGGTTTTCCAGATCTGGAACCCAGAATTGTGTATTCAGAAATATTCTTAATAATAGAGCTCTCTAGCAGCCAGAGACCGATTTTCCCACATTGGGTTTTTCCGGGGACAGTTTGTCTAGAAATAATTGTCACTTTGTCTATGTGTGCATGTGCTTATTCTAGATCTGAATTGGTAGAGATCTGTTATGTGTTTTGCTTTGATGTTAACTTGAATTTATTCAGTTGATAACTTGTATAAGTAGGAGAAGCTTAACCGGATTAACATAAAATTTCTGCATAAGAATTAAGATTCAGAAATTTCTACAGGGAAGGGAGGGGAAAGCTTCAGTGATGGCATATAGAGGAGGTAGGGAGGGTTGTTAAAAGAAGGGAAGAACTAGAGGGGAGGTAGAAGATATGGGAGAGGCAAGGTGGGATGGTAAGAGGAGGGAAGAATTGGAGGGGAGGGTAAAGGCTGAGAGCTGGAAGGAGAAGGTAACACAGAGGAGGGCACGATGGAGCGTTTGGGTATTTGTAGTCTCATAAAGGGCACAAGAATAGAGAAGTGATACAAGTTCAATGCAGACCTTTCTTTCTAAAATGAAGGATTATCAAGGGCCACCTGTTTTCTTCCACTGGATCTTTTGACTTGCTGCAATTAATTATAGTTTTTAGAGTGGGGTTGAGGAGGGGCAGAAGGTTTTTAATCTTTGGTGAAGTGGCCATATTCATGGCAAGATTTGCACTCAAATGGAAGCTGTTCACGATCAAGGTTTTGAAGGTGACTCTGCTTATCCAAACTGAGATTTATGGTATTTGGGAGCCCCTTATCTATATCAACCTCTACAAAAATCCAATGTTCCACCAAGACTCCGGTTTGGGGGGACGTCGGGTATATATATATATAAAATTCAAGTTCATATTCATTGGTCAATAATAAAAGCATAAATATTAAATAGACTAATAGTAATACTGATACCAATGCATTGAAAATTGAAATTTGATCCACACAAAATTTAAATTCATAATTGAATTAAATAATGACATACATTGATCCATCCTCATCATTCATTTTGATATATACATCATTCATATGACATACTCATTATTCATCCATACCACGAGATTCTATAAAAAAATTCAATAATGAAATATCCAAATACATTGACTCATATCATTCATCATTTATCATTCTACAATCTGGATTAATTTAAAAATTAAATTCATCATTCATCAATGTAGAATCTAAACTAAAAGCAAAACATACTAGTATATTACTATATACTATATACTAGATATTGAAGTTTGAACACTAAATTTATACTACTCAAAGTTTCGAACTCAAAAATAATTAAGAGTGAAGAGTCAAGAATCAGTCTGAGGTCATCGATATTTAGTGTCACAACTCAAAAGTTAGAATTGAAAAGTAAAAATGGATAATGAGCACTGAAAATAAAATCAACATCAAGGACTCAATCTCAATGATTAGTCCTCTATATCCATCTGCTGCATGAAGTCATCGAAACCATCAATGGGAATGTCATTATCTGAGTCAGAGTTACTCTCTTGAGTAACCAACGGAACTCCAACCAAACCATGTTGCAGCTCATCTGGTCCATCCTCATCATCCATTTGTGCACTATCCTCTGAATCCACATCGCATCGTGTTGTTGGTCCCCACCAATACTCTGGTGTCTTCCTATGTGCAAGACGTAGAGAATAGTGCACTGCAACTAGCTTCTCTGCTTTTCTTTGAGGGGGGATGCCCAGACGCACCCCTTTTGGGGAGTCTCGTCCCCCTTGCGTCTCCCCAAGACTCCCCAAAAAGGGTGCGTGGGGAAATGCATCCCCAGTAGACTCCCCGTCCTAGGCGCGTGAGGTGCAAAGGGTGCGTGCACCCAACCCTGGGGGATGCATCCCCATGGAACACTGCAAAAATCTAAGCACAAGCAAAAATTCCAGATTTGGTTTCTGACTTGCCAATGCATTTCCGTAGGTATTTCCAATGGTTTCTTAAGATTCATGGTTCCAGCAATGAAGGGGTAGATGGGAGAGGCATACCCATATTGGAACTGCAGATGGCACATCAACCTCTGTGTCAAAATCCAAGGTCCAGTGATTTAGGTAGATTCCTGAATCCTTGTGGACCCATAAAGTAAGGGCCGTTGCAGATGATGGGATCTCTGTCTTCTTTGATTTCAAACAGGAAGTGTAATAGTCTGTTACACATAAGGAATACAAAAATATATGTTCTATCCATCCAATTCTTCTACATCAATTGGTCAATGGCCATATACCAGTAAACTATCCAATGAGAGCTCTTCCAGCAATGGGCCGTTGCTTTGAGACATAGGATTAATGGTGGGAGCTTCACATCAGGGGTAGAATTAGATTTGTTCAGAAAACTCTAAGGTGCAGCGTTTTGAGAGGGCTTTCAATGAACAACCACCAGTTGCTGGAAGCCAAGAGGTCAATGAGCACTCCCCTCCTCCATCCATGCACAGGAGTGATTAAGGGAGTAGGCGGCTAGTGTTTGAGCAACTCGACCAGAATGATGGATTTAGAATTTCATTCTATGTTTCCCTAAACTGAATATATTAACGGAATAATTGTCATAAAGTTCTCATAGAGCTTACTGTAACTTTTTAACAAGATGAGGTGGCCTTTAGAAAATCAATATTTTTCATGATGTATTGATATCACATTTAATCTTTATTGTGCAAGTCTTAAATTTAATCTTAATTGTTTTGAGTCTTGGGCCATGTTTTTTTTTCAAGCGTTAATATCCTTCTGCAGATATTTCACTGTATTCCTCGCCAGTTTGGCTTTAGTTTGTTTATACTGCCAAGTACATGTTAAAAGCTAAGTCACCGGATACTCCTAAAATGCCCTCGAATCCCCGAATCCCTGTACCGGATACTTGCACGTACCGGATTCGGCCCCAATTCAAAGGATATGGCGTATCCCGACCGTATCTCGTAAAACCGGATACGGCCGGGCCTGCGGGTTCAAAAAAGCGTTGTTTTTTTTATAAAAGGGGGCTTTTGCTCATTGTTTTTCACCAATTGAGGAGGATTTTTCAGAAGAGGGCATCAAGCCTATGGCCCTAGTATTTATATGTGATTCATGGTAATGTTAAAAGTGAGATTTTCCTTAATCTTCTTTTTTATCCTTTTACTTAAATTTTTAACATTACCATGAAATGACTCAGGATGTTTGAGAGTGGTTCCAACCTCATTGGATTCCATATGGAGAAAGTAGAATTTTAGATCTCATTCAAAATCCAGCAGACTTATCAGTTTTCAGGATTTCAAGATTGGGTTATTGTAATGTTTCCATCGAATTTTGTCATGTATTAAGGTATGTAACTCGTATTTAATCAAGAGCAGTGAGCACCAATCCCTCTATGTACCTTGATGTTAGTGACATTGGTTGTCAAACTCCTCTATCATGACCCTACTAAAAATGTACCCATCACTCAAACAAAACCTTGACTATCTAAGATGATAGATAAATCTATGTTTAAATCAATGAATTAAGTATGAATTTGTGTAAAAAATATCTATTTTTTAATATATTAATACATATATATTTTTAAAATATATATATTTTTAAATAAAATAATATATAACGTATCGTATCCCAGAATTATCCTGTTCTGGGGTCACCGTACCCGTATCCGATTCTTCGATACCCGTATCCGATTCTTCGAATCCCGGTATCCCCGTATCAGGTGACTTAGGTTAAAAGTAACCTACAATGAGCAACCAATGTTAAGACTTCATGCTTTGTTAGTTGTTATAGCTTATGGGACCCAAGAGATTTTTGCTGCTTTGGGTAAAATGCCAGGCAGATTCGGCAGACCTAGATTAACTGAGGAGGATTGTATCTCATGATTTGAAAATGTGTTACTATATCCTTCCATTTTGTTTCCGTTGGTATAGAACTGTAATTGGTATTTAAGAACAGATTTGTCCGTGCCTTGTTTTTCTAAACTATTATTGTTATATATTTCATGGGAATAATCAGATTTAAAATGAAAATGGCCGTCTCCAATTATTTCTCATTAATTTAAGTTTTTACTGTTATGGATATTCTGCTGTAGGTTGAAATAACTTGTTGTGGGCAACCTATAGTTCCAAGCCTATCCCTGTACAGTCTTGTGGAGTTCTGGATACAATATGCTGCTTCATCAGACCGGCTGTCCTCTATACAGGACGTGGATCCTGAGAGGGCTGTTTCTAAATTCAGTTCAGGTGGTGGTAACCCTAGTGCAGAAGAATTTATGATGGTGCTGATTTATGGGAGGAAGTCCCCAAGGGGATAGTTTGGCTAATGAATCACCTCCGTCTGTGCACTCCTCTGTGTGCACAATTCGTAGCAGATGAGGCACAAATAAAGTTTCCATGTAGTCTCATTATTTATGATTTTGCCTTGTAGGCTATGAAAGTAATCTTCATTGTTCTGGGAGAGATCTGAAATCATGTATATCATTGTGAATGGGGTTGTGGCAGATTTTTTTTTTCATCTTTTTGATGAACCTGTCGTATTGTTTGTGATTCTTCTCTTGAGCAGTTAATTTAATGAAAAACTGTAAAATCAGCCCCAACAGCGTGGACCCAATTTGGTCCACAGATTTCTGTCTTTGTTTGTGAATGAGAAAATAGTTGATTGTTATCTGGTTGCGAGGTTGTTAAAAATTAAGAACTTGTGAGTTTGGGTGATGACCGAGGGGACTTTCTTCATGATTGTAATCTTAATGAATTTAACCGCGATGGAAAGTGATCAGATCAATTCTTTCTAGACCGTTTGATGCAAAGCTTGCTATAACTGTTAAATGCCCGTGAACCTACTTCAAAGTTTAGTAGATGCTCATGTTATAGATAACAAGTAGCATAATTATATCACAAACATTATTCAATCTGTAGCTGAGGCTTTCTATTTGTCCCATGATTGTTCTGTTTTATTGAACCCTTCGAGAGACGGTGCTTCCTGCGCTTCTCATTGCGTGTCATTTGAAAATGGGTTCGTTCATCTAAGAGTTCATTATCAATAATACCTTCATCTTCACGGTTTTCCACTGTGAATGTAACTTTCAAGGAAGTTTATGTGGTATATCTTCCTTGCTAAATTTACAAATTTCGTATTTCTCCGCTGTCTCAGGTAACAAAGGAAAATAGACAAATTATTACTGAAATTGAAATAAAAATTAAATTATACGTTGATATTTTAGAATTTTCCCAATTGATTTGTTATATTAATGTTATGTTAGATTAACGAGATAATGATTTTGGAGTATTATTATTGCTTTATGATATAAATAAATATTTTAATTATATTATTTTAGAATATGTTATATTCATGAATTTATTGAAAATGAAATAACAGATTCTAGCCCTTAAATATTTATAATTATAACTTAATATTGAAAGTTTTTAAATGAGTTTAACTTATTATTTAAAAGGATTTTCACCTGGATTATATTGAAAGCTTATGATTAGAGTTATTTTAAGGGTCAATTTCTATATTAAAATAGTTTGATTTGTGTATTTAGTTTGAGTGGTTGTGAAGAAAAATGTTACCTTCTTTCATTTACCAGTCTCATTTTGTGATATTGATTATTGACGAGTTATGTATGATTTAATTTACAAGTCTCATTTTGTGATATTGATTATTGACAAGTTAATGGTAATTTTTATATTAATAATAGTCGTTTGTGAGAAGAAAATTGTTATCATCACTTGTGTACAAATTTCATCATGTGACATTTTTATCTTAATAAGTTTATTGTCAATAAAGTATATATGTTTTATTCTCAAGTTGTTGACTTGGCCTTGGACCTTGACTTTTATTTTAGTTATAAAATTCTCAAACATTCCTGACATCAATTTAGAAAGCTTTTTGTAAGAACCATGTAGTTCTACATACAATTATCATTAATTTAGAAAGCTTTTTTGTAAGAACCATGTAGTTCTACATACAATTACCCAATTGTGTAATGCTTAACCTACATGCCATGGATACCAACAATGTCAACATTTTGTATTGGACACCCCAATACAAAAATAGTAAGTCTAGACACAAGTGTAATGCATATATTTTGATTATTTATCAAGAAAATACATAAGCAAAAAGCATCATTCACATCTAACCAATTATGCAAGGTGAAGGTGGCCATATTTCAGTTAGGAGTTATATGATCATGAAATTGAAAAAGCTTCAACAAATTGATTTGGATCATGTGGCATTTGAAATTGTACTTTTAGAAAAATTGTTGACTTTTAATTTAATCTTTTATACTTGTGGCTTTTATATCACAACAATTTATGAACAGGTATTTAACCTGAACATACCCTTTGGCTTATTCGTCACACTAGATAGACTTGTATAACATCGTGTTTATATGAAGTATAAAATAACTAAAAATACACGTGGTAAAAAAATGTAAATTATTTAAATAATTGACAATTTTAACTTAGTGTCTTGTAGTTTTCTTTTAATATTATTCAACATCATTTTATTTATAATTAAATATTTCTTAAAATACGTGAACAATTTATAGATTTTCTCCAAATCATATAATTGAATTGGTAAATATTTTTAATCATTGTTTTGATTCTAAAATTTCAATCCCTTGTTTATTTCCCTTATCTTTGGAGTTGATATTATAGGAAATCATAACAATATATGGTGTACCATGACCTATACCATTTATATTACTTAATAATATGTTATCTGTCTAGACTTATTTTTATTTGAACTTATTAAAGTAAATTAAAAAATATATTTTAATGATTAAATTTATGCAAGTATTATGTGTCATTTTTCCACAGTACTGAAGAATCTAGGTTAGGGTTTTATAATCTTTGACACTATCAATCGAAATGCTACAACTAACTACTTTGCACAACGAAACATAAACAATGGTAAACCAATTAGTGCACAAAATAGACAACTTTTTACAAATTTTCAATAATCCAACTTTGTTATATTGACAAATTGTATACAACACTTTAGGGATCTTATATCAGGGATCATGGCCCTCATATAATCACTGATACAAGAATACAAACTAGTACTTGGTATCAACAACTATGACACCCAATCTTCCCTAAACAAGATACAATTGAATATCTAAGTTGATATAGTGCATAATCACAACCCTTATTGGTTATAACTTGAACACGTTTTCTAGTCGTTCTGCTTCCAATCTGCAGCTCTGCCTCTATCAATGGTCTTTCTCTTTTAGTTCACTGAACACGACTCATCAATGTACCCTCTAGCTGATCATTCACCCATCAATGACTTACACAGGGTTTTCTTGTGAGTTGTTCATAACTCCATTTGTGAACAACTCCTTGACTACCCACTACTAGCCCTCGACACTTAGGGACT
Source organism: Pinus albicaulis (assembly GCA_034641835.2). Lineage (NCBI taxonomy): Eukaryota > Viridiplantae > Streptophyta > Pinopsida > Pinales > Pinaceae > Pinus > Pinus albicaulis. Next base: position 798,797,548 of record CM076577.1, read on the forward strand.
TCTTCCCTCTATTGCCTTCCTGTGTTGCTCCAATGAGGCAAACTTAGGGCATGTAGGGCTTCCCACTACGACTGTCAAATGTCTCTTCAATCTCTAAGGGTCAAACCATCAAAAGTCTTCTTGGTTTGACACCCACAAGCTTGGGTGCAAAGGCAACATGTTGGTTCTTAGGCCACAAAGCATTTTTTTGTTCCCAAATCCTCCGCAACCCTGAACCCTAGGGTTTGGAGTACCTCCCAAGCTATAAATCTCAACACTCCCTCTTAGCAAGGGAGGTACTTCCAAGACTAAGAAGTAACTCATTATCATTGTCTAGCCTAACTCCTGGAGCTTACCACTCGCATACCCTGAAGCATGAAATGCGCCCTTCTCGAACATGTCATTGGAAAAGGAAGCCCCACAGTACTACTTCTCCTGAAATGCTTTTAGACTGTTCCATGGTTCCTTCTTACTAGTTGTAGAAGCACCCTTTACTCCCCATTGACCACACACTCTTCATGGGCTACACATTCTCCCTTTGAACCTACAAACCTTCGCCAAAACTCATCTCCCTCTGAACCTCTAGAACCTGGACCTTCTCCTGCTTTTGCTTCTCATGGTGTATAGGCTTTCCTATCAGTTTATATAGACCATGCTCCCTAACTCCAATAACCACTCCACCAGAGCTAGAGCGTTTGGGCTTAAGCTTTGCTTTCCCATACTGAAAAATGACATCAAACCAAGAGACAAAATGTTATATATGAGCTCTGATGTATACAAGTATATCCAAAACTTGCATCAAATGACTTGACTCCGTCTTGAATGGCTCGTACCTTGATCCTTTGATCTCTTTCTGACTCTTATCGCCCACCACCATGTGCAACCTTGAGTCCCACTCAGCTAGAGTCTTGAGCTCATCCTGCGATTGTCATATGCTTCAATGCACCATTGTCCACGTACCAAGCAGCCTCATCGATGGTGCTCTCAAAGAAATGAGAGATCAAAACCGAATCCTCCCTCTCCAACCTCTTGGAGAGGTCATCTATCTTAGTAGAAGTGGCGACTCCAGCAAGTTGCTTCCCCTTCTTAGGACACTTCGTGGAATAGTGACCATACTCACTACAATTGAAACACTTTAACTTACTCAAGTCCTTTTTCTCACTTCATCCTTGTTGCAAGAGTCGTGTCATCATCAAAATCCTTCTTCTTTAGATTAAGATCCTTGTCTCGCAACTCTTCTTGAATGAAGTCATGCCACAACTTGTTCCAGTCTGGAAACTCTCTCTTGCAATGATCCCTTTGATGGAAAACTTCCATTCCTCGGTAAAACCCCTCAAGGGAATCCTCACCATCTAAGAATTTGTAACAGTCTCATCGATGGTGGTAGGCTTATCTCGAACTTGAGATGATCTCGTTAGAAGCAAAGTCACTCCTTCACCTTGAATCATCTTGGTGGCCTTCAAATTATCTTGTGATACCAACAACTAGTTCTTGTTCTTATTTTGGAACAAATCCTGAAGAGCATTCCACATTTCGTGGGCAATGTTATTCTTGGATAGATGAGGTATCAAAGGACCTCTGACACCATTTAGGATGATCAACTTGGCCCTCATATCCATCTCTCTGTACACCTCCAACTCCTTGGTGTTAGTTAGATTTTTGGTCTCTTTCTCGACAAATTCCTAGATCCCGTTCACCATCAAAACTAACTTGATCCTTTCATTCCATTGACTATAGTTGGACAACCCTTCCAACTTGTCCTCATATCACAGACCACCCAACATCTTTGACATTCCTCTTTGTCCTTCAAGAACAATGTGATCAACTCCCTCTTGAGTTGTACTTGTGCAAACTCTGATTAATTGGCCCTTCAAAGTAGCCATGATACCATGTTGTTTTTCCACGGTACTGGAGAATCTAGGTTAGGGTCTTAGAATCTCTGACACTACCAATCCAAATGCCACAACAACCTACTTTGCACAATTGAATATAAACAACAGTAAATCAACTAGTGCACAAAATAAACAACCTTTTACAATTTTTCAATAAGCCAACTTCATTATACTAACAAATTGTAATACAATTATCTAGGGCTTGTACCAGGGATCATGGCCCTCATACAATCACTAATACAAGAATATAAACTAAGGTTAGTTGTCAACAACTATGGCAACCAATCTACCCTGAACATGAAACATCTGACCGTCTAGCTGATGTAATGCACAATCACAACTCCTCTTGGTTGTACCTTGAACACGTCTGTTGATCCTTCTCCCAATCTACATCACTTCCTCTATCAGCAGTGTTTCTCCTTTAGGTCATTGAACATGGCTCACCAATCTGCGTGCTAGCTAATCATTCATCCATCAATGACTCAATACATAGGGTCTTCTTGCAAGGTGTTCAAAACTCAGTTTGTGAACAACTTCTTGACTGCCCACTGCTGCTCCTCAACACTTCGGGACTTCTTCCCTCCATTGCCTTAATGTGATGCTACAATGAGGCAAAATTAGGGCATGGAGGGATGCTCACTATGACTGTCAAATGTCCTTCTCCATCTTCCAACTTAGGCTAGACAAATTGCTCCCTTGGCTGCGTTCTTTCATCGTTTAAAGATTAGTCCTTTAGCTTCTTCAAATCCGCCTCTCCTTGTAGAGTTGTAGTCCTTGAAGGTCTGCTCTCTTGAACACCTATGTGCTTCCCTCCCAAACAACCTTAAGATGTTCAACAATTTTTTCCTAAACTATGACCTCCAACTTGCACTCTTCTCCTCTTAAGGATGTTCAATTAGGCCTTTGAAATCTTTAGATATGAACACACTTGTCTGAGATTTTTTGTCCATGACTTGGGAACCCTGCAACAACTAAAGTCTGCATCCAAAACTCTCCACAATCCCTATTGTCCCACACTCTTGTCACGGAAGGATGCGACCTAGTATAGGAAATCACCTAGACTATTCAGCCTCCCTAAAACAATGCTTCCTCCCACTTGCAATCACAACAAAAATTTAGCCTGCATAATAGAGATAAACCCTTCCAAAATGTGCCTAGAATTTGCCTTCTAGAACTTTGATAGATGTGCTTAAATCTGTGCCAAACCAAACAATAAACAAATATGACAACCGTCTTCTTCTCTTGCAGTTGTTCAACTCAACTATCTGAGGTTTCAACCTCCTTTTCTATATCCTTGCTTGAGAATGAATGTCTTGTTGCATAAGGAAATGAGTGTTGATAATTCCCTTATTTATATGTTGTTCCTTTGTGTTGTGGAGGTTAATCCCCTCTGCGGACAGAGGCGATCCCACTAGCCCTATTGTGGGTCTAGCAACAAACAAAAACACGCTATGATATCGATTCCTAGTTACAAAAGATAGCTATGATGGATAGCTTACCTCAAGTCCTATGCTGCTGTTGTCAAAGAAGAAGTGTTGCTTCTCGTTTCTAACTCTATAGATCACAATCCTTTCGCTCACTGCGTCCGGACACCTGTACACATGCAGAGAAAAACAACGACATACAACGTAATAATCCAAAGATGTAACTATCAATCAGTCGGAAAAGATTGAATCAAATTGCATTACACAGATAAGCAATACAACAGTGGAACCAATAACATAGTCGAGCATATATTAAAACGTGAAAGAAATTACAACAGAGTTCCGACGTCGCGTTCTTCCTTTGGCAGGGCTTCCAGCGGAGCGTGTCTCACAAAGCTTGTCGGGAATTTAGACAAGGATCTCTCTCTTACGGGGTTCTCCTTAACTCTGCTCTCAATCGTCGCTCAGCTATAGTTTTCTTCCCAAATGTTCAACTAGGTTGCAAATAGAGAGGGCAGGCTTTTATAGAGGGAGAAGGAGAGGTTAGGATTCCTATAATCATGGGGGAGAGTCCTATCTCTTAGGAAGGTTCCATGAGAGGTGGAAAACCACTTCCTAAATAGGGAGATTCGGAGCCAAACAACCTAACCTCTTTTTGATGATTCATTCTGAAGTTGTTAGAATCAAACTTTCACCTTTTATTTTTAAAAAACATTCCCAAATAGGCTTGGCGCGGGCAATACACAGGGACAGAGCGCTAGGTGGCGCGGGCTTAGTGCAAATTTCCCAGGTCAGCGCGAGTGATGAACTGGCTACTCGCACCAATGCCCAAACATATGTTTTTAATGATTTTTTGAGGAAATGTTCTCCAGGAGAATTCTTGCCCTTATGCAAAAGGATGCCATCAAGGTGTTTTCATGACATTTTACTGTTCACAGGTCACGGGAATAGTCCTCCAATGTACGAGATGAGGGATTGTAGGGACGGTGACAAAATGTTGTGTAACAGATGCCCCCTAAAGCATGAGGTCTGAGAGAGAGGGAGGGGTGAAATGCTTTATGAGACCGCGTTCAACTGAAAACACTGCCGTCAGATGACCTGCGAGTACAAATACCAATGATATCTCTGATACATGATAGGTGGTATGGGCGCAACCATCCATAATAAAGTGTACAAAAACCGAGATCTAAGGTATGGATGCAGCCATCTAGAAAAATAAGGATCATCAAGTAGACTCAGGCATGGTCGCAGCCATCCAATCAAAAGAGTCATGTAATAAGTCATAATAATCCACAAAGAACCCGTAGCCTGGATTTCATCAAATAAAATCCAGGGTCTTGCGCTCCATCTCGACTCGAACAAAGTACAAGTTCGAGTATGCGAATATGTAAGCTGAAGTCGAACATGCAAGAACATCGTCTGATTACCAGCCAATGATGAAAATTGTTAACGGACGTGAGAGAAACCACCATTAATGACAATGGTTCTCAAGGTACAAGAGGTACAATCCACGGAATGTGAACAATGATTTGGTGTCAAACACCCGCAGAATCATCCGATCGAAGGCCAATAATGAAAACCTTGCATCGAATGCGAAGAACCTGCCATTGAGGCATGCAAGCTCCAAGGTACCTGAATGGAGTCTCTAGATCAACTTCCTGGATAATGAGCTGAAGTCGACAGAAAGTGACCTTGATCGAAAGTGGGCCATAATGTTTCTCACATCATCGACACAAGACATAGGAACACGATGTTTGTGAATCAAGACCAACAGAGAATCAGAGGGAGGTTGAAAACTGCAAAGGCCAACTTCTCTTGAACATATCGGCGACATGATACTAGATTTGGCAGTGTTTGACATCAAGGGATCTGAGGTCATGGTGACGTGGCAAAGAGCAGTGAGCAGTCAAAAGAGATTACCCAAACCCATGAAGGCAAGTAGATAACGAGATGAGATGTCCCCAACTTGACATGAATGCAGACAAGTGCCATGTTCAAGAGCGACATACTGCCAATACGACTATGATTTTGGTTCCATTTTCCCTCACCATTTCTAGTGAGTACCCCAATTATTTTTTAAAACAAGCTTGAAGGGGATAACATGTGCTTGCGATGTAAGTTTGTCCTTCGGACAAATCCAACCTAGTACATTTTACGAGCCCTAGGGAGGAGAAACTCGAGTAACGTCATTGCGACGAAGTACAATGTCATCAGTTTCAAGGAGTATGACAAAGGAAGAACTCGACATCTTTTCATATTTAGAGAGTTTGAAAAGAAGGCGGAAAAGAAAACTCCAACAGTCCCTTTTTGTAAATAGTTTCTCAGATCCGAAAAGGTAGAAAATTGTGTTTGAGAAAACCTCCTAGTCGCGATAGGCTAGGGTAATATTCATTTTTCGTAAATAATCTATCTCAGCCCGAAAAAGGGGTAAACGTATACTTGGTAGATATCGCTTCGCAGCCAATTTTAACGAGCTCAAAACGACAAGCAACTCGACAATCTTTTTAGTTTTAGAGAGTCAGAAAAGAGCTGAAATGTGACTCCAGTAGTGACTTTTTTGTGTTTTTACTGAGTCCGAAAAAGTATAAAATACAACTCGTCTCTTCGTCAAAACCACGTGAAAAACCTGTTGTTACACAAAAGGACGCATGTAAAACATATTCCATGAAAATAACATGAAAATCTATCGATAATATGTTTTAAAACCTATTTTAGGACTTTGAAAAGTTATAAAAGACCAATAGTGGTAAAAAATATTTACTTTTCACTTTTACCTCTTTGCAAAGCAATAGTGACCCATTTCCGCTTCGATCTTCAGGCGACGAGTGTGATCAATCTAGTGGACTAAATCGAATTCCGTCTGGTTCAGGTAAGAGCCGACCTCTTTGGCCATCTTTTAAGTTACATTCTACTGCATTTTATTGTTATCTGAGGTCCCTTAGGGGAGGATTTTTAAGTTTGAGGGCTCCGCGGTTGGCGCGGGTTTCAGGCATGGACCCGCGCCAATCCACCCTATTTTACACAGGAGTCGTGCCAGTTGGTGCGACTGTTAGCCAAATAGTCGCGTCAACGGCGCAACTCAAAATCCGCACTCAATTTCCAAAAAATGCAACCAATGGAATGTAAATTTGAATACCCAAGGGGGCTTACAATGTTCCCATGAATGATTGATGTAGGTATCAAGCGAAAAAGATGGTTATCGAATGCAAAGAGAGGGAACATAGTGAAGAAGATGAACAGGCAATGGAAAACGAACAATGTATGAATGCTCTTAGGAATTGCAGGCTAAAAAAATTATTTCTGACGCCATGTCTCTGGGCTCAGCTCGAATTGCTATAGTATCTCATCAGTATTTGGGATGAGGATGAGGAGAAATTCAAACTTCGAGACCAGGAGCTTCAGCTCGAAGTATCAGATGTATACTTCATCACTGGATTGTCACGCAGGGGTCCAGTCCCTATTCTGACTGGTACCAGGCCTTCAGGAGAAAGCATGACAATGTTCATGAATAGGGTGTGCCCAAGGGTACGCAAAGGAACAGGGAGCGGGAAAGTGGACATTCAGACCATCCCCGATCTAGCACTGAGAGTAGTGCTACACCATTACGCGGGCTGCGGGATTGCAGGCACCGCACAAGGCGACAAAGACGTAATTACTTCTTGCTTCGGAGTGTATGAACCCGACCATCTTTGACTGGGCCGAGGCCGTAACCATGAACATCAAATGACAACTCACTAAATGCAAGAAGACCAAACTAAAACAGTTTGGGTATGGGTCGATTTTGGTATCATTTTTCCTGAAACGATTACCCATATTTCAGCACCAAGAGGCTATAGTCCCGGAGCCACCACTGAGAGAGCCACGGATGGCCCGATGGGCGGAATTGATGCCCAGAGCAGGGGGTGGCCAGCAGATGTCTTGGAGGCCAGAGTTTTTTGATTGGCTCCGACGACAGCTGATAGTCGTGGAGGATTGGCCCTACACTGGCACTGATTTTACCGGAGACCCAGACCTCTCGCTCCCGGAGTGAGAGGATTGGGACGAAGAACTTGGTAAGACTGATTTTTTATTTTCATGAGTTTATAATTTTTTTAAAGTATATATGCATGTTCTGACAGCTAATTTTATATGAATGCAGATGTTGGTCCAGAACATCCCGCAGGCATGTCTCCCATAGCGAGGCAGACTCCTCGCGACTTTGACCCTCAGGGCGAGGGCATCGACGAGGAGCTAGTACAAAATTTGGAGGGAATCACTCGTGAGGTCTTTGATTATGCGCGTTTTGATGACGTACCCCGAGCCTATCAGAGGCACATTGCGGGAGTGCCTAGCCGTATCCACTGTTTGTTGAGGCTGCTGGTACGGGTGGTGACGTGCTATCATGAGCACCACGCCGACTAGGCATTATGCTTTATTTCTGCACATTTTGAGAGACATGTTGTCTCATGATGTAACCGAAACAAACATATATTATTTTTTGTGGGTTTTATGATGCACACGGCTTGTAAACAAACAAACAATATATATATATATATATATTTTTTTTTTCTACATGGGTCTATGTACATATGATGATGTTTTTATAAATTGCGCAAATGTCTATCCAGCACTATGTCAGCTATTGCATTTGTTAATGTATTCATTCATCTTGGTATATGTTGATATGTAATAAAATCAAAATGTCGTTCAAGTAAATGAATACGCAAATACAATCTCAAAATGCATGGGTTTCGAACCGAATAATGACCATTCAGTTGAAGAACAACAAGTTGTGAATCCAACTTAACAAGCAATATGCGTATGCCGAGGTTGACTGCCTCGGTTAATAGTTCCAAATCTGCACTATATTCAGCGAGATTGTTTGTAGCTGGTCCCAACCAAATACCTTGTAAGTTAATCAACTCACCATCAGGATCATAGATTACCCAGGCTGCCGAAGACAAGTTCCTGGTACTGCGGGAGGCACCATCCGCAAAACCGACATAAGGGGAAATAGACATCTACATAGCAAACAAGAGCCAAATAAGCAGAAAAATCTCACAAAGCACATCACACCAAAGCATGCACACAAAATGAAAGCAATCACCTATGTACAAATATCACGTGTGAATAATTCAGGCATAATATTTTTTCAGATACAGCCCGTTCCTGGGCTGCGATAAAGGACACCCTTCATAGTCAATGAGCTCATAAGCCCCATTTTGCAACACATGTTTAACGATGTAGGGCCCATGCCACATGGGTTGGAATTTTCCTGCCCCCATCTTATCATGAGCTTGGTCGTATAGAAGAACGAGATCGCCTTCGATGAAAGAACAAGGAGAAACTGATTGGTCAAAATGGGCTTTGACTCGCTTCTTCTGTGCTTCGATGACCAAGGCAACTAAGTCACGAGTTTCGTCCAATCTCTCTAAATAGAGGATACGATCTTTTTCAGGCGAAGTATCAGGCAGTAATTCCACAGCTAACTTAAGTGAAGGGATTTCACATTCAATCGGAAGCATGGCTTCCAAACCGTATACCAATTGAAATGGGGTAAACCCGGTTGCGTTTTTTATCGATGTTCGGTAAGCCCATAAAGCTGAGAACAACATGAGATGCCAATTTGACTTGTGGATCTCGATTGTTCGCTGAAGCATGGTGACAAGGACTTTGTTTACAGCGTCAACTTGGCCATTAGCTTGGGGATAGTAAGGCGTTGCGTTGTCGTGACGCAAACCCAACTTAGATGTCAGCTCCGCCATCATATAATCCCGAAAATGGGAACCACGATCAGTGACGATGGCTTGAGGGACACCGAACCGAGAAATAACGTGATTGAATATGAACTGTGCCGCTGTCTGACCATCCGCAGCCAGTGTAGTCATTGCTTCGACCCATTTCGTAAAGTAATCAACGACACCGATGATATAGGCATGCCCTCTAGCCGAAAGAGGGTTACACGTCATAAAATCTATGCTTCATTTAGCAAAAGGGCCAATGGTAATGACAGGGTGTAGTGGAGCAGGCGGCGCACACATCTTGCATTGATAAATCTGGCACGCATGGCATTTACGTACTGAAACAATGCAATCTTTGAAAATAGACGACCAGAAGTAGCCAGCACGAAGGATCTTCTGTGCAGTGGCATAACCAGACATGTGACCACCACAAGTGCCACTGTGGCATTCATTTAAGACCTTTTCCGCTTCCTCGAGGGTCAGGCATCGGTGAAGTACAGAATCGACTCCGACACGATAGAGGGTATCTCCAACGATGCGATAAGGTTGCGATTGATGCCGAATGCGGCGTCGGGTATCTTTCGTTAGCTCAGACCTGAAAGTAGACATTTGGAGGTACACGATGATATCACCGTACCACGGGTTGAGGGTGCTGATCAGGAAGAGAGTTTCGTTCGATATATGATCTTCAGAGGAAGAAGGAGCAGAGTCAGCAGGGAGAGAACAAATCAAATCCGCAAACACAAGTGATTTCTTCGATTTGGACGTAGTTAATTCCAAATCAAACTCTTGGAGGATGACATTCCACTTTGAGTATTTCCCCCCCAGCAACTGCCGTGACAAAATATAAGTCGTGGGGTTACAGTCAGAAATCACGGTCACCGTGCGTAAAGGAATGTAATGACGAAAACTTTCGACGACCTAGACCGCAACCAACGCTAACTTCTCGACATGTGCGTAACACGTTTCAGGGTCGAGAAGGTTCCGAGACAGGTAGTAAACAACATGTTCGTTACCGTCATCATCATCTTGGACCAATACCATGGCCATCGTGCTGAAGGCGGCAGCTAGGTAGAGGGTGAAATCACGATGGTAATTCGGATGACGCAATAGTGGAGCGTTGAAAAAAAACGTCTTAAGTCTATCGAAAGACTGTTGGGCAATCTCATCCCAACAGAAAGGGACGCCCTACTTTAGAAGTCATGTAAATCCTTTGGCTACTTTAGCGTAGTTCGGGATGAAACGACGGAGAAAATTGGCTTTCCCTTGGAGACTCTGAAGTTGATGTAATGAAGACGGGGAGGGGAGATTGACAATAGCCTCAACTTTAAGAGGGTCAAGGCGAATTCCATCTTTAGACACGATAAACCCTAAGAGTCCACTAGAGTCGACGCAGAAGACGCATTTATGCGGGTTGAGCCGAATATTGTAGCGTCTACAACGAAGAAATATTTGACGAAGATGTTCTGGGTGGTCTTTCTGCGCAGCTGAATGAGCCGGAAGGTCATCCCGGTATGGTTGGACAATATGCCGAATATCATGAAAAGCATAGGACATGACGCACTGGAACGTAGCCCCAACATTCTTCAAGCCGAACGGTAGTTTCCTATATGCGAACGTTCCCCATGGGCAAATAAAAGAGGTCTTGTGTTGATTCGAAGGGAGAATGTTAATCTGGTTATAGCTAGAGAAACTGTCCATAAGGGAGAAAATTTCACTTCCCGCACAATCATTAATGATCTGATCGATAAACGGGGTGGGATAATTATCCTTAGGACAGGCCCGATTGATATCACGATAATCAACACAAACACGAATGGCGACCTGTTTCTTATCCACAGGAACTATATTAGAAACCCATTCAGTCAGGGGAATCGGATAAATGAAACCCGCTTTAAGAAGTTTCTCAACTTCAGCCTTGATAGCGGCAACTTTTTGAGGATGCACAGGACAAAGACATTGGCGAACAGGCTTTGCACCTAGGTAGGTGGGAATCTCGTGCACCATGATACTAGGGTCGATTCCAGGCATTTCTTCGTAAGACCACACAAAAACATCGCGGAATTCGGGAAAGAGACTAGTGTACACTTGGACTTCCTCGGAAGAGCAAGTGACTCCCACATGGTAGTTCTCGACAATCCCCGGTTTAACAGAGATGTCGATAGGCATCGTTTGAGTAATGTTCCCCAAGTTATCTTCCGAAAAGACATCATGAGTCAAAATGGGTGTCTGAAGTGGCGGAGAAGGGACTTGGGATGCGAAGCGCTCAAGACAGTTAGACATGGCCCCGAGGGAAGGCATAAATGAGGAACGATGATGCCCATCATTCCACAGTAGATCCTGGAGAGACATGGTTTCCATGATAGCCTCATCGGATGGAAACACTTCTTTCAAAGGATCCGGCGAATCCGCATCGCCGAGCCAAGGGGATTGAGAATACACGTTGAGAGACATGCTCAAAGGAGCAGCTTCAAGAGGGGGAGAATCAAATGCAGCTATTAGCTCACAATAATTGATCTCGATGGGACTAAGCAGCATCGAATCTTCAAACGAATCAACCTGTTCAGGTGAAGGGATGATCCAAGGGTCATCTGACCGAGAGATCATATTGACTTGAATGGTATTTGGTGGTGAAAGGGAAAAATACCCATGAGAGCGGGATCTTTGAAAAGACCCGGCCCTATGTTGTCAAGGGGATTGGGAATTTGATCCACGTATGGCACGTTGTTCTCGGAAGACGAGGTAAAGAATGACAACTAATCAATAGTAATAATTTTTCCCTCATGCGGAAACTTCAGAAGTCGAAAGAGGGTGGACGAAACGCACAACATAGCGTGAGTCCAACTGTGACCGAGTAGAAGATTATAGTTGAGTTTGGCATCAACGATTTCTACTTCAACGTTGACAGTCTTGCCTTGCAATGTGATCGGTAAGCTAGCGAGGACACCTAAGGGTTTTGATTCCCTTCCATTGAATGCCTCGAGGGCATTGGGTGATGAATTAAGGGTTGGAGAGCCAATAGCCTTCCAGCAAGCAGATGACATAATGCAGGTAGATGCACATTCGTCCACTATGGCCCTATGGATGTTGAGACTGTTAATACCGACTTATATAACAAGCGCAATCTGGTGCGGAAGTCGGAGGACGAAATTCTCTAGGTCGAAAGTGAGAAGACTAAAACCGGCAAGATCGATAACGTTGATCGCAGATAACAACACTTTTTGTTGAGAAGGAAAACTCTGGAGGACTTCCAACGCGGACATCGTTGATGGAGCCTGCGCTAAATCCTCAAAAATACTGTAATGTTGAACGACACGGGCATTAGGATTATAGGAAGACTTCCGGAGAACACCTTTAGAAGGTGGTCGTATAATAGGTTCAGCACTAGGCTTCTCAATTTCAAGGGGACCAGAGGCAGGTGGGGCAGGAGGACCATCAACGACCTCCTTCCTGGTTGTCTGACGTGATCCGACATAATCCTTCGACTGAGTAGCGATGGAAACGGGTGCAGAACCGTTCATCATGAAAACTTGAGAGCTGAACGACGCAGATGGTGCTGATTGATCGACCATCTAGGTCTGCTGAGATGGGAAAGGTTCTTTAAGGACTCTCGGAGTTCCCTTAGCGCCTTTGAGTAGTCGACTAACCTCGGATCGTCGAGGACAATCCTTAGTGTAGTGATCTTCACAAATCAAGTAGGGATACTCCAGTTTTCGCTGTGAACCATCATCAACACGAGGTTTAGACGTTTCTGGTTTTGGGGCATCGGATTTAGCCTTGCCTTTGCCCTTCTTTTTCCCTTTGGAAGTCTTGTCCACAGGATTGGCCTAAACGGCGTTGACCTCCGCGGTTTTACCAGAATCTGATGAAGCATGAGGAGCAGAAGTATTGGAAGAATTCGATTTCTGCTTCCCATTGGAAGACTTGCATGAAGTCTGAGATACAGAACCAATAACGCCGTCAACTGATAGGGTAGCCTGTGCTTTAGAGGTCCCATTCCGTGGAGCTTCGGTCAAGATATCATACAAAGTGCCCGATTGAGAGTACACTAAATCAAGGTACTGGGCACGAGCGATGGCTTGTTCCTCAGTTACACATGCCCCCATGGCGATATCTTTCGCAATCTGGTTGACAAAAGAGGTAGTGAACCAATGAGTAAGAAGTTGATCAAAAATTTTGAACTTGATCAGCTGACGACATCGTCTCCATTCATGAATGTGGTCCAAGATATGGGTGGCTCGATCTTGTTTCAAGGATGTTAAGAGATGCGTCCCGGCTTCATAACGAACTGGCAACTGGAAATGAGTCAGGAATTCCATAGCAAGAGTGTTGAAATCTTGAAATATGCCACGAGGCAATTCGATGTACCACTTAGCAGCAACTCCGGTGAGCGTGCGCTGGAAAAGATGAAGTCGGATAGAGTCATCGATCCAAGAATTAGAAGAACACCACAAATGGTATGTCATGACGTGTGCTTGGGGGTCTTCTCCAGACTTTCCCTCAAACTTGGGAAAATCACCAGGAACCTTCGTTGGGACCAGATGGCAATAAGGATTATGAAGAATCAGATCATTTGTCAATTTGGGCACATCTGGCAACTCCAACGTGGCAAGGAACGGTAATTGAGGGTTAAAAGGCATGGCAGGTCCTCGATAAAGACCCGTACCCATAGTCCACCCTGGTTGAGTATAATTCTGCCCCCATTGGTTCTGTCCATGAGGATTCTGACCATAAGGGGTATAAGCCGGATAATTCGGCTGATATGGCGGCTAGAAACCATGATACGGGGGTTGATAACTAGGATACTAATTTTGAGTATATGTGGACCTCGATTGAGCAGCGTGGGGATTTTATTGCGAAGTATAAGTATAGTCTGGCTCTTGAGGGTAATAAGTAGAACCTTGAGGTAGGTTGTAAACCGATTGATACTAACCTTGAGGGTGATAACCACCTTGGGGTCGAACGGGCTGCTGGTAAGTAGGGCCCTGCTAAGCCAAATAAGTCGGGCGCACAGGTGGATTCGGCTGTGGCATAGAATAGAGCGGCGACTGAGAAGGGTTGACAAGTTGTGCAGGTTGTCTTGGTTGAACAAGTTGACCTCACTGATGAGAGCCACCAGGTTGCCCCTGCTGAGCAAGTTGGCCTGATGGTTGGGGTAGGCCAGGTTGTGCCTGATAACCAGGTTGACCTGTGGTAGGACCATAAGAGGGCCCTGGCTGTGCAACGTTTTGACTAATCGGAAGATATCGCTGCTGAGGTTGCACCAATGGTTGAGATGGATGGATTTGCCCCCCAGGACCGTATGAAGGTCCGGGTTGATATACCGGTTTCCCTGCTGGTCCTTGAGGTTTCCCTGGTTGTACCATAGGGTGAGGCTGTAAAGGTTGACCTTGAGGATTGTAAGGCTACCCTTGCCAGCCGTAAAACAATCCCTACTGGACTATAGGTTGTCCTTGTAAGGGTTGACCTTGTGGGTCATACACATACCCTCGCTGGGCCAAAGGTTGTCCCTGAAAGGGTTGTCCTTGTGGGCCAAAAGCATACCCTTTCTGATTCGAAGGTTGTCCCTGAAAGGGTTGTCCTTGTTGGTTAGAGGGTTACACAGGCAAGGTAGGTATAAAACCAGGGAGGAACTGATAAGCCTCATAAGCAGGCAAGTAGATGGGGTTGCCATGCTCATCATGTTGGAACGGAAGTGAATAAATTGGGGTACCATCCGCCCCATAATGAGAAAAATAGGACTGATAAGGATCCTGAGGGGACTGATAAACCTGGGAGTTCTGCTACTGAACAGACAGCCGATACTCCTCCGGAGAAAGGCCGTCAGGGATTTCCATGGTAATCGAAGTTTCTACCGAAGTTGAAACTCCTGACGGTTGAATAGTGACAGTCGGTGTCGACGTAGCCACACAGACAGTAGGCCTAGTGGGGACAGATGTAACCAAGGGTGTCAACGAGATAGGTGTCGTTGGCGACATCCCTAATGACGGAAGAACCGTCCCCCTTGACGAAGTTGACGTTGCCATTGAGGCAATACCGGCTATGATCTGACCTAAAGACCTATATCCAGCTGGAAGCGAGACCAATGGTGAAGATTGAGAAGGATCTGGTTGGATGTCTTCTGGGAAAAGTTGGTATCCTTTATCAGAAATTGGGATACCCTCACTACCGTTAGGACCAGACGAGTCCATGTCTGAATCCGCCGTAAGATCTTAGAAAAGAGTACGGGGGCTAGGAGGTATGACATGAGCTAAAAACGGTGATCCTGATGTAAGAGGGGGAAAATGTTCCTCGGTCCCAAACCCAAACCAAGCGTTGGAAAGAGGCCAATGAAACTCAACAGGTTCCCCGAAGGGATACTCAGACGGGATGACAAGCTGCTCAAGCTCGGCAGAGCCAGAGACCTGAGAAGTTTCAGATGAATCGTCCGTGTAAGGACTACCAGTAGACGAAACTGACGGTTCTGCCACTGTGACTGTAGCACACTAAAAAAAAGAAAAGAGATCGAAAATGAAGACTCTTGGATTAAAACCAAGGCAAACAAAAACAGGCCAAGTAATCAATCTTTAATGGGCGTGTAATCGTAGGTAGTTTATTTTACCACATTGAAACAAAAGTTTGTTGTTTCATATTTTAAGAGTCAAGAAATAGTCAAATATAACTCTAGTCTCTTTCAGTTTTAAGCGAGCGCGAAAGGACAAGCGATTGATGGTATTTTCAAATTTATGGAGTCAGTAAAGATCAAAAATGACTGCTCAGGTATTCTAGGTAAAAGGATGTACCAGGTTCCCATGAACTACCATATACACCTTGGTTATAAAATGAAAGAAAGAATCAACCAAGGACTTGACGTACGTGCAGGTAGTCTCCTCGAATGCTGTGTCTGGTGTATCACGGTTACAAGGCGGTAGACTCGACTTCCTACGGATAAAAGGATTGCAACCTAGAGGGGTCTCCCTTTATATACTTGACGGTACGGGGAGCACAAGTACGTACTAGCGCTGTCTGAAGCCAGATGGCGAGCAGCAACTGCTAGGTTTAAAGACGCCGGAACATGTCTCTAACTTAGACCACTAAATATTTTGTTAAGTTTCAATGTTGCCTTAGGTTAATTGAAATAAATTTTAAAGTTGATCTTCGATTTATGTTTCAATTCCAAGGTCCTACCGAATGTTGAATCTCACGAATCCATAAATGCAAGCTACATGCCATAAAATACCATTTCGTTCAATGAAAGGCTATCTACGAGAGAGTTAAGAGCTTTTCAAGTGATAGAAACAATATGAACATAAAAAAATACCCAATATTGAATCTGATGCAAGATAATGACACTGAAAAGCTCTTTCCTAGAATTATATAATGCTAGAAATGCGAAAGATTTTCCAATTTTCACTATGCTAATCAAGAATGCAAAAGATTTTTTTTTTTTTTTTTTCAATATATCAGAGCAAGTGCACTAAATGATATGAAAAATGAATCAAAACACCAATTCGAGAATGGTGAAGCGAGAGATGAAACAAAACAATTTCACTCAACCTCAAAGCAAGCAAAGCAAGACTCAAACCAACGACGAAATCCCTCAAATCAAAGAAAGATCCCAAAGAGACCCAAACAAACTGTGTAATTTAGGCTTGGAGTGACAAGAGAAAAACTGAACGAAAGAGAGGACAATCACTCAATTAACGCAATCACTCAAATGGATCCAAGAAGCTGAATGAAAAGAAGAAGAAACGAATTTGACTGGGAAACCGAAGACCCGAAACTCCCATGGGAGACTCAGCACGCTGAACAACCTAGAAAACCTAGGGTTGGAAAGCAAAACTGAGAGAAAAGGGCAAACAACCGAAGGATAAGGGTTATTCTCTATAAAAAAAAAACCCAAAGCATTCAAAACAAGCTAAGAAAACACCCAGAGACACCAAGTGGACCAAAAACTCCAAAACAGGGAAAACCCTAGCACCTACTGGAGTTGGCGCGACTGTTTGGCTATAATTCGTGGCAAACAAGGGATGACGCGAGTAATAAACTGGCAACTAGCGCCAGCTAGCATGACTGTCAGGCTGGAACCCGCGCCAATCAGGCCAACCTTGGAAAGATGAAAATTTTGGAAGAACATAGGTCAAATTGATCCTCTAGGGCTGAATAGGGGTCTAAGACTCAGCAAAGATAATAAGAAAAGAAAGCTAAGCAAGTAAAGACTAGGAAGATGACCTAAAAGACGAAATACAAACTCACACTGATCCCTAGTGGAGTCGCCGATTTGTTGTGGTGGTTAATCCCCTCTGCGGACAGAGGCAATCCCACTAGCCCTAGAGTGGGTCTAGCAACAAATAAAAACACACTATGATATCGATTCCTAGTTACAAAAGACAAAGCTATGATGGATAGCCTACCTCAAGTCCTACGTTGTTGTTGTCGAAAAAGAAGTGCTGCTTCTCGTTCCTAACTCGACAGATCACAATCCTTTCGCTCACCGCGTCCAGACACCTGTACACATGCAGAGAAAAACGACGACATACAACGCAATAATCCAAAGATGTAACTATCAATCAGTCGGAAAAGATTGAATCAAATTGCATTATACAGATAAGAAATACAACAGTGGAACCAATAACATAGTCGAGCATATATTAAAACGTGAAAGAAAGATTACAACCGAGTTCCGACGTCGCGTTGTTCCTTTGGTAGGGCTTCTAGCGGAGCGTGTCTCACAAAGCTTGTCGGGAATTTAGACAAGGCTCTCTCTCTTACGGGGTTCTCCTTAGCTCTGCTCTCAATAGTCGCTCAACTATAGTTTTCTTCCCAAATGTTCAACTAGGTTGCAAATAGAGAGGGTAGGCTTTTATAGAGGGAGAAGAAGAGGTTAGGATTCCTATAATCATGGGGGAGAGTCCTATCTCTTAGGAAGTTTCTATGAGAGGTGGAAAACAACCCAACCTCTTTTTGATGATTCATTCTGAATTTGTTAGAATCAAACTTCCGCCCGTTATTTTTAAAAAACATTCCTAAAGAGTGCCAAGTGGCGCGGGCAATACACAGGGACAAAGTGCCAGGTGGCGCGGGCTTAGTGCAAATTTCTCAGGTCGGCGCAAGTGATGAACTGGCTGCTCGCGTCAATGCCCAAACATATGTTTTTAATGATTTTATGAGGAAATGTTCTCCAGGAGAATTCTTGCCCTTATGCAGAAGGACGCCATCAAGGTGTTTTCGGGACATTTTATTGTTCACAGGTCACGGGAATAGTCCTCCAATGTACGGGATGAGGGATTGCAGGGACGGTGACAAAATGTTGTGTAACACTTTGCAACAAACAACCCATTATGGCACCTTTTCAAGCCAGTAGACTTGAATTTCTTGTTGCAAGTGTTTTTTTATTTTGATTTTAATTTTTATTTATATATATATTTTTAATTTTAAAATTTAATATATTTTTTTTAAATTTAATTTTTTAAGATATATATATATATATATATATATAAGATGTAGAATATATATATATATATATTAATTTAATTTAATATATACATAATTATTTTTTATAATTTAAATTTATTTTATTTTCTATAATTTATTTGTTTTTTAAATATTTTTATTTTATTTTATTTTTTCATTTTTAATTTTTAATTTTTTTAAATTTATTTATTAAAATTTAATATATTTTTTTAAATTTAATTTGTATATTCTAATTTAATTTAATTTTTTTTTAAATTTATTTGTTTTTTTTTTAAATTTAATATATATATATATATATATATATATTTTTTTTTTTAATTTTAATTTTTAAAATGTTTTTTTTTTTTATTAATTTTTTCTTTTAATTTTTTATTTTTTTTTTAATTTTTAATTAAAAAAAGTAATGAAATTTGTTTTTTTTTTTTCAATTATTATAAAATGTTTCTTATTCTTTTTTATTCTTTCTTTTTTAATTTTTAATATAAATTTTTATTGTTATAAAATTTTTGTGTCAATACTTTCCATTTTCAGGGTGTTTTTTGCACAAGAAAAATTGGCTTTTACGTCTATTTTTAAAAATGTTGAAAATTTACCATGAAAAAAAAAGGTGATTCCACAATACAACTTTTTGTTTTCGGGGTGTTTTTTGCACAAAAAAAAGTTGGATTTTTCTTCCATTTTTAAAAAATGTTGAAAATTTACCCCCGAAAAAAAGGTTATTCCAGAATACAACTTTTCCTTTTCGGCTTGTTTTTACATATTTTTTTGATGTTTTTTTTGTTAGAGTTCCCATTTTAAGGTAATAGTTCCCATTTGATCAGTAATTATGTTCAACACATAAATAGATTCATATCTTCATTTTTAGACCTCCTTTCTTGGTAATCGAAGTTGCCCCTTGCTTTTGTAAGGGTGCTATTCCATCTCCAAGGATCAAACCATCAAAAGTCTTGTTGGCTTCATACCCACAAGTTTGGGTGCAAATCCCACATGTTGGGTTCTTAGCCCACAAAGCACTTTTGTGGTGCCAATTCAACCACAACATTGAACCCTAGGGTTTGAAGTACCTCCCAAGCTACAAATCTCAACATTATGTTTATGCTTTAGTTTTAGGAATTTATTTTGCATAAATGATTGATTTGCTATATTCAATGTGGCACAGTCTATATCAAATTTTGATTAGTTTTTTAGAGATTTTTAATTGTGAAAAAATTATTTACATACAATATTGAAATATTAGAAACTCCTTAATTATGTCATTAGAAAGAACTTTAAAAAAATTGAAAACAATTTAATAGGGAAACATCTCAACTAAAAAAACTTAAACAACATAAGATTAAGATTTCTATAAGATGAATATGCTTTTTATATGAAAATATATAAAATAAATGGATTTTTGTGTGTGTGTGTATATATATATATATATATATATATATATATATATATATATATATATATCAAAAATAATTTTAATAAATCTTATATATATTTAAAAATTTAAATAACCCGAGATCAAGATATCTATAGGATGAATATACTTTTTGAACAACCTAAAATCAATTTCTCTATAAGATAAATATGTTTTTATATTAAATATATAATATGAGAAACAGAATTTATGTTTTTGATCAAATTATACATGTGTGTGTGTGTGTGTGTGTGTGAGCGAGAGAGAGAGAGAGAGAGAGAGAGAGAGAGAGAGATCCTAGATCTTGTACATTTTAATAAAAATGTTATTATAGATGGATATCATGTATGCCTAAATATCATGATTTTCACGAAACATTAAAAATATATATTTGAGTAATTTATGTTCATGTTTGTTATTAACTGTACTTCTTGATTTGATTCCAAGGATAATTAATTACTAACTTCTTATGATAATATATTTTCCCTAAGTTTTTTGTGGGAATTATTTAAAAGATAATTTACGAAATGCATACTATAATTCTTATGTTTTTAATCGATAAAATATTTATATGGACACATGAGTTACATTGGGGTGTGTCAAACATATGTTTCCATTGTATACATTTTAAAACATCTAGTTTTTCTACAAAAATGTGCTTGTTTTTCTTTCAAAAGTAGCACTATTCTTAAACACATGATGTATATATAGGTATTTATTTAATTCTAGCCTTTATAAAAAGGTATGTTAATGTTTTACTATATAAAAACAAAATATTTTAATGTCCTTTTTGAGTAATAGCTATAGGAGGTCGGCTCGGAAAAAGAGGATTGACTAATATAGTTATTTGATGTAATTTGCATGAAAAAAACAACATTTTTAAAGTGATGTTGGCTAATTAAATAAAGAGTGGTAAGTTCATTTTATAAAATAATGACTAATGATATTTTAATGAGGAAAAACTGATAAAAACAAAATTAGAGCTCACTAAGGGTATGATTTGGTGATTTGTGAAGTTGATTTGGAGAGATCTTGTAGCTTGGTGTGTAGAGATAAACCATGTGGAAAATTGGTAGCTATGGTCGTATTTTCATTGGCAAAACGAATGAGAGAATTCATATTTTGCATGTTGACCAAGTTTGCCTAAAGTGCACAAGTCGACCCCACACAAATGAATGGGCTTGACCCCAAGGTCAAAGACCCTCCTAATTCATGTATAAATACAAGTTCATTGACCTCACATTTGGCATCTCATTCATAACATCATTCGATCTAAAACAAGGAGAAGATCACAAAGGAGATTTGACTTCTTCGCTGACCAACCTTTTGACATATGTTTTGACCAACATTGACTTTGGGTCATTGTTATTTGTTTGACTGAATTGTTGACTAGTTTTGAAGGCCGAGAATTTTGTGGTTTGTTGACTAAGGTTGATCGAAATTTTGCTCTTGTTTCTAGCTTGTTAACCGCAAGTTGGTCACATGTCAACTCTGAGATTTGACCGAGATTTTGACTATGATCATTGATTGAGGTTTTGATTGAATTCCAACCCTTTTTTTCATATCTACCTCATGTCGAAATTCATCTCTTCTATTTGAGACTTGAATTTGATGAGCGTTGACTATTTTTCTCTCTTCTTTGACTAGTTTGGCTTGGACAATATTGAGGTCAGAAAATTGGAATCTTGTTTGGAATATTTTGATGTACATTTTAATGAAATGAATTCTCTCTCATAAGGAAATATTTTTGGGTTTTCCCCTTGTGGGCTTTTCCCTAACTATTAGCCTAAATATTAGTGTCTCTCGTTTCTTTCCTTTTTGTTTATTGTGATCTCTATTACTCTATTGAATAAAGTGAAAGGTTGAAATTTTTCATGTATTAACTACTTAATGATTGGAATGATGTAAGGATTATAATTGTATCATTGGAAGTAGTTACCAAGTTGAAAAATTGTGCTAGTCTTGATTGCACTAGAAAATAAACATGGTATCAGAGATTTGGTAAAGAAAAAGAGCATTGAGATCACCTTGAAGAGCTTTGGGAGAGCATTGAAGAATACTGATCTTTTCTAATTGGTTAACTTCATCCTTAATTCCTTCATGAAAACCAAGAACAAGCTTGAAGGAGCAACAAATAACATGGCATGGAAGACTATAATTAATCTTATCCTTGCAAGAAATAAGGTTTTGGATATTTTTATAGGTAAACTTATTGAACCAACTAATCAAGTAGGAAAAATCAAATTTAAATAAGATGACATATTGAATTAATTGTGGAATCTGTTATGGATCACGTGATTCCTTATATTTTTGAGCTCAAATATTCTAAGGAGATGTATGATTCCCTCAATGGATTACACACCATCAACAACATCAATCAATTTGTAAGTCCAAGGGGTCAACTTTGTGAGATCAAGATGACTAAGAATTATTGTTGCATCTCACTTCGTAAGAATATCTAAAATGAGATATCAACTAAAATATATTGAAGAAGAGGTATCTGATAAATAATTTGTAGTTGTGGCAATGGGTGGTTTCCTAAATCTCGACATCCTTTTGCAGCAAGAATTAGTGGAAGAGAAAATGCTGCTCCTTTCGATAATCTATTGGCTACTTACACTCAAGAAGAATGAAGGCTACTATCCCGAGGCAAAATTTCAAATCCAAGTGAAGGCTCTCAAGCTTTTGCAACCCACTCAAAGAATAGCAAGGGAAGAAGAAACTTTGGAAGATTTCGAATAAGTTTAGGAAGAAGACCTAAATCAAGACCTGCTCCAAGAAGGGGACATTCTCCACAAAGAATACCTCCTCATCCCTCTCAATAAAGAATAGATATGCCAAATGTTCAATGTTATCCTTGCCAATTATATGTTCACTATCAAAAATATTGCCCTCAAAGGAATGATCCTCGAATGGATGATGATCGAAAAAGGAAAGGGAAGCGTCATGCTTTTGAAATTGATCTTAATGAACCATCTCATAAGAGAGAGCCTAGAAAGAATGATTATGAAGATTAATATTCATTTTATTTTGGTTTTAAAGTTTTGTTGCGGGTCATGATGAAATTTGGTTGGTGGATAGTGGTGCCTTTAGGCACATGATTGGAAGTCAGGAACATATCTTTGAATTGGTTGGAAATAAGATAGATCAAAGGGTTGAGCTTGGAGATAATGGAAAATATTAATTCAATGGAATTGGTTCGTCATCCTTCCAATTAGAATCAAGAGGTAATGTGTCTATTAACAATATTTTATATGCTCTTAGTTTGAAGAAAAAATTGTTGTCCATTTCCTCTCTTGAAGACGAAGGATATAGAATTTCTTTCGTTGATGGACAATTTTATTATGGAAGAAGGATGCCTCCTTTGAATCCGCTATAGTCATTGGTGTACGAATTGGAGGCCTATATCGTCTCCTTGGTTGATCTATTCAAGCCTTATTACGCAACACCGTTAATATTTGTGAGCTATGGCATTGAAGGTATGCTCTTGTTCATTATAAATCCTTGTCTAGATTGAAAGATTTTGTTAAAGGTGTACTAGAAATCAAGATTGAACATGATGGAGTTTGCAAGGAATGTGCCCTTGTGAAAAATTTTAGAGGAAGATGTGCTTGCAGTGATAGTAGATCCAAAGGAATCTTGGATCTTGTGCACTATGATGTTTGTGGGCCTATGTCTGATAAATCATTGGGTGTTCATTTATAATATTTCACTTTTATTGATGATAACTCTCGTAAAACATGGAATTATTCCTTTAAACCCAAGGATGAAGTATTTGAGATGTTTCAGGAATTCATGGCACATGTTGAAAATGCTATAGGAAGAAGGATCAAAACCTTAAGGCCTAATAATTGAGAGTATGTATCCAAGGAAATGCTTGCTTTTTATAGGGATTTTGGAATTAAGAGGGAGTTGATAGTTCACTACTATCCTCAACAAAATAGAGTTATCAAAAGGAAGAATAAGACTATTATGGAATCTTCTAAATCGATGCTTCATGATCAAGAGTTTTCAATGTTTCCGTGGGGAGAAGCTTTGAGGGAATTTTTTTATGTTCAAAATAGATGCCCTCACCAAATATTGGACTACAAGACTCTTGAAGAAGTCTTCATAGTTGAGAGACCCAATGTTGAACACTTTAGAATTTTTGGTTGTCCTATTTACGTTCATGTTCCCAAGGAGAAGAGGACGAAGCTGGAACCTTCTGGGAAAAAGAGAAGTTTTGTTTGCTACAATGAAAATTCAAACGCCTTCAGGGTCTATGTACCAAGACAATGTTCTATTGAAACTTATAGGGATGTTATTTTTGATGAGGATGTTACTTTTTGGAAGTCCAAGGGATCAGACTTAAACTCTGATGATGAGTTTTGGGTGGCTCCAAACGATGTGGAATTGAAATATAAAGAACTTGAACCTATGGAAAAATATCCTCAGGAAGGGTTTTATGATACACATGAATTTGTTGACTCGGAAAGAGTCATTGTACCTGAGACTAGAAAGAGACCTATCTGGCTTGAAAGAACTTTTACGAAAACTAAAGGAAATGAAACACCTCGTGGGACCTTCATGGAAATAAAGAGGCTAAAGAAGTGTTCCAGATTGGATCATTATGTTTTTTTCATCCATCTTGACGATTTCAGAGTGGAAAAAGTGGAAGGAACGAGCTCACGAGACCATTTTTAACTGGCAGGACCCAGTTAGGTAAAATAGGGTTTGAAACCTTCTTGGAGCATTTTGAGGCATCAAATGACATGTTTTGGGGTTAAAACTTTAGATTTATTACAGGTCATCTTTTTTTCATATTCTACACAGAGACCTTTCCAACGATGCAAGAAACACGTCAATCAAAGTCTATATGCGAAAGTTATTCCACTCAGAAGTTGGTGTTCTTGTTTTCACCAACATAATTCAAGAGGATGTCATGTCATCCCCCATTATTCATGAAAAAGGGGCTAGCCACGTGATTATGATTTATAATAATCTAGAAGAGTCTATAGTGTAACTTTGATTAAGAGTTGAGGTAGTCAAACATAACCACTAGTAGGCTATCGGGTTGTATTATAACTGGGCCACTAGGAGGAAAATGGATTCCATTCTTTTGAGTCCATTTGTTCCATAACTGAGAAAAAACACCTAAGAGGGATAGGAGGTAGAGTAAATAGAGATTATTTGTTCACTATAGCAACCCACAAGCCACAAGACATACTTCTTTGTATTCATAGCCATATTTCCATTCAGAGAAAGAGAGCAGAGCGACCTCACCTTCCAACTGGGATTTTCTCCTGAAAGGGTTTCCCACAGCATATCTTGTGTCAAATTTGTGTGTGATATTTTTATTTTTTTGTTCTCTAGTTTCTGCATAATATTAATTCACATGCATGTGCTATTAGTGGTAAATCTAAAGATCCATAAATCTAATAAATTTGTAATAATTTATAAAATTTTATCAGATCTGTTTTGATGAACTATCCAATGGAATGTCCACGAACGTTTATGGATCATATTGGTATTAGAGCGTGTTTCTTTGGGTATATTGTGAGTATTTTCATGGGATGTAGATCATCTGGGCCAAAAGGCATAAAACCTTAATCATGGTCGACGAATCTGTGAATAACCATCGTGATCCCGCAGAGGAGAGGTTTTTGTGGCTGGAAAAACAAGTCATTGATATAAATAATAATGTGAATCTCCTCATAGCATACTTGAGAAATAATCTTTGGATATTTGGATAAGATGGGGGTTCAAATGCAGAGGATAAACTAGAAGGGGGATTAGGAGATTGGGAAGAAACAAAGAATCAACCGAAGAAAGAAGTAAAAAAAGATCAACCCAGTTCGAGTACCATGAATCCTTCACAACACTTGTTTAAAATGGAAGAAAATGTTGGTATCAAGCTATACCAGAACAAGATCGATGCTTTGACGTTGAATCACTAGTTGCAGCATTGAAGTGCATTTCAGCATCCATCAAATTAAGGAAGAATAAAATATTTCATTTATGTAGTTGAAATTAGAGGGCCATGCCCTAACATGGTTGGAAACCTACACAAAGACCTTGAGGTTGGAGGGAGATCCTCCAATGACTAAGTGGGAGGAATTCAAAACCCTCATTAAGTGATGCAGGAGCATGAGGCTTAGAGACAAAAGGCTTCATTAATTATTCCAAAAATATAAAAAAAATTTACAAGCAAAGGTGTTAGTACCTTTAGTTGTCAATTTACAGTTGTACTAGATAGGGTTGAACTAGTATCTAGGAAGATTGAACAATTTTAGATTATATCCAGCATATTTAGCCTTCAGTTGATAGAATTAGGGAAGATATTATGTAATTATGATTTTATCTAAGTTAGGAGAATTTGATCCTCAAGAGGAGGTCGGTTGTTATGTAAAAACCCTATAAAATGTAACCTCTGAGGAGGAGAGAATCAAATTTGGACCATAGAAGATTTGATTGAGAGGATTTTGCCTCTGAGTTAATAAAGTTTGATGACCGAGGGTGGAAATAAGGATCAGGAACAAATTCCTCCTGAACTAGAAAACATAGTAACAAAATTTGAGCAGCTCTCCTTAACGCCTGCACCCACACTGCCATCATTTGTGGTATCAGAGCAATATTCAGAGCATTTTCTAGACACTGAACAGGCTTCCAAAAGTAAGAAAAAGAAATCCAACATGGCTTTCAGACTTGGTAGAGGAGGTGGTGCTGGTAGAAGAAGAGGTAGACCAGTTGCAAATGCTGAAGTACTAGAAACTATGCAGCAAATTCAAGCCAGATTGGAAGCAATGGAAACATGACAACAGACAGATCCTGAAGATGTCAGTGAACCTGAAGCTGAA
Organism: Pinus albicaulis; assembly: GCA_034641835.2. Lineage (NCBI taxonomy): Eukaryota > Viridiplantae > Streptophyta > Pinopsida > Pinales > Pinaceae > Pinus > Pinus albicaulis. The sequence continues at coordinate 798,824,257 of CM076577.1, forward strand.
GAAGAAGAAGGAGGAAATGTTGAGCTTACTCCTGAGATAATATTCTTTAAATCAGTTTTAGGATCTACATCCAAACCTAGACTTGAAGTATCAACTTTTGAAGGAGGATTGAATCCAGAAGAGTTGATAGACTGGATCAATGAAATGAATAAATGCTTTGATTATGAGGATATGGGTGAAGAAAAAAGAGTTAAGTTTTCTATCACAAGGTTGAAAGGACATGCAACACTTTGGTGGGATGGAGTGCAAGTAGAAAGAAGAAGAGTTGGTAAGTAGCCAATCAAGAATTGGAACAGAATGGTAGCAAAGATGAGAGATAAGTTTTTGCCTAGTGATTATCAGCTTTCATTATTTAAACAAATGCAGAATCTTAGACAGAGATTAATGACAGTAAAATAATACACAGAAGAATTTTACAAAGTGAGCATAAGAGCGGGACAAATTCAAGATACAACGGAGAAGATTTCCAAGTACATATATGGTCTCAGAATGGAGATTCAAGATGAGATAAGCATATTATCTCCTAAAACAGTAGAAGAGGCTTACCAGATGGCCTTAAAAGCTAAAGAAAAACTCATAAGGAAGCAATCTGCCAAAGGAAGAGGTACTTTCCAAGGAAGAGGAAGTCAAGGTGGTAGAGGAAGATCTATAGCACCAAGAGATGGAGCTAGCAGCATCTCACCTTAGTATGCACACATAGAAGGTGATACAAGTGGCAGAAGAAGTCCTTACAGAGGAAGAGGAGGCATAAACAGAGGAAGAGAAGTCAGATGTTACAGATGTAAAAAATTAGGACATAGAGCCTATGAATGTCCAGAGAATGTGGGAACAAATCAGAGAAATGAAATTGTTGCTCAAACTGAAGAAGAAGCAGCAAATTTTCCTGTAACAGAGAAATAAATTGTGCTAGAGAAAGGAAAATCTTTGGTGGTTAACAAAGTTTTGTTAAAACAAACAAAGGAAGTTGCTGAACCAACATAGAGAAAGAATTTGTTCAGAAGTGTGTGCAAATTTCAAGGGAAATGTTGTCAATTGGTAATTGATAGTGGCAGTACAGATAACTTGGTCTCTACAGAGGTGATAGAGAAGTTGAAATTGAAAACAAGGGAACATCCAACACCCTACAAGGTGTCATGGCTTCAGAAGGGACATCAAATGATAGTAAAGGAACAATGTGAAATAGAATTGCAAATGGGCAGTTACAAAGATAAAATCATGTGTGATGTGATGCCTATGGATGTGTGTCACATATTGCTGGGTAGACCTTGGCAATATGACAGAGCAGCAGTACATGATGGAAAGAGAAACACTTACAAGTTTTTCAAAGATGGTATGAATCAAACATTGTTACCTATGGAAGAAGAAGATGCATCAAGTAAAAATTCTAATCCAAAGGCTTTATTGTTGAGTGGAAAAGAATACTTGTAGCAGATTGAAGATGATGAGGTAAATTTTGCTTTAGTTTGCAAACCTAAGGTAGTATTTACTTCTACTAAAATTTCTGATTTGCCATTTGAAATTCAATAAATGTTGGAGAACTATTGTGATATTATTGTGGATGATTTGCCTGATGAATTACCACCTGTAAGAAGAATCAACCATTAGATAGATTTGATTCCAAGATTAAAATTTCCAAACAAAGCAGCTTACAGTATGACTCCTACAGAAAATGAAGAAATCAGAAAGCAAGTGCAAGAATTGGTTGACAAAGGTTTGATCAGAGAAAGTTTGAGTCCTTGTGTAGTACCTACAGTATTAAGTACAAAGAAAGATGGAGGTTGGAGAATGTGCATTGATTCAAGAGCAATTAACAAGATAACAATCAGGTATAGATTTCCTTTACCTAGAATTGAAGATTTGATGGATTGTTTGAGTGGAGCAAGATATTTTTCAAAACTAGATTTGAAAAGTGGGTATCATCAAATTAGGATAAGGGACGGAGATGAATGGAAAACAAATTTTAAAACAAATGAGGGATTGTATGAATGGATGGTAATGCCTTTTGGTTTATCAAATGCACCTAGTACATTTATGAGGCTTATGAATGAAGTATTGAAGGAATTTATTGGTAAATTTGCAATAGTATATCTAGATGATATATTAATTTACAACAACACAAAGGAAGAACACCTGAGACATCTTAATTATGTCTTAAGGAAGTTACATCAAGAGAAGTTACTAGTAAATTTAAAGAAATGTTCATTCATAAAATAAGAATTGGTATATCTAGGTTTTGTTGTTTCTGCTGAAGGATTAAAAATGGATCCAGAGAAGATAAAGGCAATTGTGGAGTGGCTTTCACCTAAAAGTGTTTTTGAGTTAAGACGTTTTCATGGTCTTGCTAGTTTTTATAGAAAATTCATAAGGAATTTTAGTAAGATCAATGCACCTATCATTGAAACCATAAAGAAGGACAAACAACCATTTAAGTGGAGTGCTGAAGCTGAAAGGAATTTTCAGTTCTTAAAGCAAAAGATAACTGAGAAACCTGTCTTAGTTTTGCCTAATTTTAATAAACCATTTCAAGTAAAATGTGATGCCAGTGGGGAAGCTATTGGAGCTGTATTAAGTCAAGAAGATAGACCTGTAGCATATTTCAGTGTGAAGCTGAATGAGACAAGGAGGAAGTACTCTTCTTATGACAAGGAATTTTATGCAATGGTATAGTCATTGAAGAAGTGGAGACATTATTTAATGTCTAAAGAATTTGTGCTATATTCAAATAATCATGCTTTACAGTATATTCTGCAACAACCTAAATTGAATCAAAAACATGCAAAATGGGTTAAATATCTTCAAATTTTTAACTTTGTATTGAAGCATATAAGTGGTCAAGCAAACAAGGTAGCAGATGCCTTGAGTAGAAAAAAATTCTTGTTCAAGAAAGTCAAATCCAAGTGTTAGGTTTCGATTTTCTTAAAGAAATCTATAAGACAGATTTGGATTTCAAAGAAGCATTTGAAGCATGTTGTAATCATGTTTTGATAGACAGAAGTCAGTGGTTAGATTATTTCTTGCAAGAGGGTTTATTGTTCAAAAGAAATCAGTTGTGCATACGAAATTGTTCTATGAGAAAATTTAATCAGGGAGAAACATAGTGGTGGACTTGCTGGACATTTTGGCATTGATAAGACTTATGAGCAACTGAGTCATTTTTATTTTTGGCCAAAGATGAGATCTGAAGTGGAAAATTATGTGAAGAATTGTAAAATTTGTCAATATGCAAAAGGAAAAAATCAGAATGCAGGTTTGTACATTCCATTACCTATTCCGGACAGACCTTGGGATATGGTAAGTATGGATTTTGTTTTAGGATTGCCTAAGACACGGAGAGGGAATGATGCAATTTATGTTGTAGTTGAAAGATTTTAAAAAATGGCACATTTTATTCCATGTTATAAAACCAGTGATGCTACTCATGTTGCCAATTTGTTTTTCAAGGAGATTGTCAGATTACATGGGTTACCTAAAAGTATTGGCTCTGATAGAGACACCAGATTTGTTGGTAATTTTTGGAGGACATTGCGGAAGAAGCTTGGTACTAAACTAAGTTTAAGCTCAGCTTATCACCCTCAGACTGATGGGCAGACTGAAGTAGTGAACATGAGTTTGGGTAATCTTTTGAGAAGTCTTGTAGGAGAACATCCTAAACAGTGGGATCATATTTTACCACAGGCAGAGTATGCATACAATGATTCACCAAACAGAAGTACAGGGCAGAGTCCATTCCATATAGTTTATGGAATGCACCCAAGAGGAGTATCTGAATTGAGGAACTTGGGAAAAGCAAAAATGAGAAGTGATGAAGGAGAAGAGTTTGCTTCAGAAATTCAAGCAATACATGAACAGGTAAAGTAGCAGCTACAAGACAGCAGCATCAAGTACAAAAACATAGCAGATTTGAGAAAAAGAGAAGTTAATTTTGAAGTTGGTGATTTGGTTTTAGCACACTTAAGAAAAGAAAGATTTCCAAAGAGGGAGTATAACAAGTTAAAATTAAAAAAGATAGGACCATGCAGGATATTGAGAAAGTTTTCTACAAATGCTTATGAAATTGAATTACCATCTGATATTGGAATATCTCCAATATTCAATGTTGCTGATTTGTACAGATATGAAGATAGTGGCACAGATGACAGACCAAAAGACAGAGGAAAGATTGACTGGGTAAAACAGTTACCCACAACAAAGACATTACAACCAGAGAGGATTTTAGACAAGAAAGTGTGTAAGAAGACCAGAGGACGGGAATATCTTCAATATTTGATCAAGTGGAGGGATCAGCCAATTGAGGATGCTACCTGGATGCCAGAAACCATGCTGTAGAAATTGGGCAGTTCTGTGGAGGTGATTATGGACAAGAGCCCATGAAGATTTTTGTCCTCAGGAATCTGATGCAAGAGCATGAGGCTTAGAGACAAAAGGCTTCATTAATTATTCCAAAAATACAAAAAAAGTTTACAAGCAAAGGTGTTAGTACCTTTAGTTGTCAATTTACAATTGTACTAGATAGGTTGAACTAGTATCTAGGAAGATTGAACAGTTTTAGATTAGATTCAACATATTTAGCCTTCAGTTGATAGAATTAGGGAAGATATTATGTAATTATGATTTTATCTAAGTTAGGAGAATTCGATCCTCAAGAGGAGGTCGACTGTTATGTAAAAACCCTATAAAATGTAACCTCTGAGGAGGAGAAAATCGAATTTGGACCATAGAAGATTTGATTGAGAGGATTTTGCCTCTGAGTTAATAAAGTTTGAAGAATTAAATTATCTGTTGTATGCTTGGAAAATTCCTGGAGGGTTTCATCTCTCCAAAAATCCATTGGATTTATACATTATGTGTATAATTTGAGTGTGATTAACTTCTGTGTAAAGGATTCAGAAGAATTTGAAGAAATTTTGGTTTCTTTGCTTGAGATCGGATAATCGATAATTGATTTATATTTGTTGAGTTACAGAGTGGGAAAGGAGGTTTCCATAGAAACTGAAGTGAGAAGGGTAAACCAACAGAAATACGTGTTCAAACACGTTTGAAAATAAAAAATTTGCAGACCAAGCGGTTTTTGAAAAAAACCAGCCACTGTTGTCGCACTGCTTTTGGCGTGCGAGTGGTTTTGTTAAAAACAAACGTGATCGAATCGGATCGCGACACGTCACGGTGGAAATACCGCCAATTTCGTGTGACTGTGGTTTGATAAGTCACTGGGGTTATTGGAATGCGATAGCCATCCGATCGTAAGCGTCGAAGATCTGACGGTGTTCACGTTGGAAGTTTCATGGAGTTTAACAAAAGGTATGGAACCGATGGATTATTCAATAGAAATTTATTAAAGAGTTTGAAATCCAAAACCCATTCCGAAAGTTTTAAATATTGTTGAAAGTGAATTATTATGTTTCTGAAGGTTGAGGGGACATTAGCTTCCGTAAGTCATTTTATTAAATTAATCAAGAAGATTTAATAAAGTTTGATGACCGAGGGTGGAAATAAGGATCACGAACAAATTCCTCCTGAATTAGAAAACATAGTAACAAAATTTGAGCAGCTCTCCTTAACGCCTGTACCCACACTGCCATCATTAAGTCACAATTTTACCTTATTGGGTACGTAGAGGACTAATGGATCAAGTGGAACTAATTTAAGAAAAAGTGAGGGAAAAGTGTGTAGGAGTACACCGAAGAGTTTAGAAATATGGCTATGATGTTGGGTATCTCCCCAAAGAACCTATATGTACTCCTAAAGTATTTGGGGGGTCTACACCATTATCTGCAAGAGCAAGTGATGTTTTTTACGCCCAAATAAGTGGACAAGGCTTATGTACATACATAGTACATAGAGAAAATAGGTCATAAGAGAGCGCAACCAAGTGGAACAAAGTAGAAGGAGAAATAATACACTTCTAAGGAGGGCGAGAAGAAGAAAAAAGGGGGTGTTGTGGCTCATTTTCATTTACCTTTGAAATATTTTTCAAAACACCAAAAAAGCATATATGTTAGAAAAGGTAAAATTTTGTATGTCAAAGAACAATTTTGATTTACATGTTGGTACATTAAATTTACATGATGAGATGTGAAGGTGGGTCGAGTTAGGCTCATTCACGTGCAGAACAGTTCAAGAGTCAGACCGATGGGCGCATTTAGAACATTACACACCGGTCAGGGTCGATTCGGGCTCATTCGCAAGCTCAGGAGAGACCAGCGCTACAGAATACCATTTAATTCTAAGATGTCTTGAAGTTAAAATTAAACAAGATTGTCATTCTTCTAAGTTCGAGTACAATGAAGGCTCATATTCGTTGTGTCAGATCCAACGACAACCCAAGAGCACAAATTTCATGATATTTATACCAAGGAGTGCCCCCGTAAGCAGTCTCGTTAAATCCGCTCACCTGCAAATCGACGGTTGACATTAACTGCGGGAACACTCTCTTCAAATTCCAAAAAACCGCTTAAGTGCCACCGCAAGTGGTTTGAGGTTTGAATAAAGGACATTATGTGGTGATAGCTGGAGCCCAAGCCATTTACTCTGAAATCAGAGAAAGAAGAGAAATAATGTATTTAACTTAAAATAACTTAAGGGTTTTGGAGGAGGCAGAAAGGGGAAAATAGACTTTCAGGATCAAAGCGCATAATTGAAGCGGAGGGATGGATGGCGGAGATCATAACAAAGGAACACAAGTCTGATGGATGGAAGAGATTAGATCACAAGATCTAAGTTAGAGATAAGCGGTCAAGAATGGATATCACAAATAAATATGCAAAAGAGTTAGTGGATCAGAGATTGTGAAGAAGAGCCACGTGTCGGCCATCGGTTCCATTGCATATTACACTTCAAAAATCTTACCGTTTACCCTCCGTTTGCTCCCATATAAAACTTGTGACATGCGATATGCGGGTGGTCCCACCTTCACCCTTCCACGTCATCCCTCTTGTACATCACACTTCGTACATCGTGCTTTTGAACATTTACTGCCCTCCTCTTACATATAAACCTTGCAATATGTGATCTGTGGGCGCAGTCCCACCTACTTTCGTGCTACGTCACCTTCCCCCCCCCCCCTCCCCCCACACTTCGCACTTCACAAAACATAATGTTGAACCTCTGCTTGCTCCCATGTAAAACTTGCAATATGCGACCTGCAGGCGGTCCCACCTCTGTCCTGCCACGTCACCTTCCACCCATCGCACTTTGCACATCGCACAATTTAACACTTACCTCCTGTCTTTCATAATAAAATCCCTGATTTGCAATTTGTGGGTGGATGTGATGTGGTTTGAAAAGTGAATTCCAAAGGTTTTCAAATCCGTAGGTAAGGCATTTCTTGTGTTAAATCGCATCGAAGGAAGAAATGAAGGATTATAACGTCGTGAAATTCCAAGATGCAATAGAAAGCGGATGCGATGCATTCTCCAAGGGTGAGTAGAATATAGTTTAAGTCCAAGTCTTGCGGCGGTTGACGAAGAGAAGACGAAATGCTGCAGGCACACACAGAGGCATAGGAAAAGTCAGGCAGAAGACCATCTAGTGGCACTGTTGGAAGCACGAAAACTGGGTCAAGTCAGGCACTAAGGCATTGTTACAGAACTGTGCAACTATCACATCATAACCAGAAAGGAAACCTCAACACTTCGGGGGCATGCATCAACAACAATAAGATTTAGCAACACAAATGATATTTCTAGCTTCATTTTGTTTTCTTGGTATGAGTGCATAAGTAATTTTAACAGTTTAGGTAGTCGAAGTAATTTCAAGAAATTTAGCAATTAGGAACTATTTTGATGTATTTAAGTAGATAGAAATAAAGAAAAAGGGTTCCAAGCTTTGGACCTCTGGATGATTTTTAATTTGGTATTGAATTTTCTGAGAAATTAATGAAAGAAGATCAAGTTTCCTACACCTGTTCATGTTGATATGTCTTTCCAGTTTTGCTTTGTGTTTATTCCTCTTTGAATGTAGTAAAGTAATGTAGCTGCGGGTCTCTTTTTACATCTGGAAGTAAGAGTTAAACAATCCTTAATGTGTGCTCCTTCACTCCATCTCTTCTTCCTTCACAAATTCTCTCTGAAACTTAAAAGTAATAGATTTTGTGTTTACAACATATTATTTTGAGTTTCCCCTCTCTTCACAAAGTCCTGATGAAAATTTAAAGTAATAGATTCTGTGTTTACAACATATTATTTCAAGTTTCCTCTCTCTCCATGAATTTCCTCTGAAACTTAAAAGTGGTAGATTTTGTGTTTTCAACATATCATTTTGAGTTTCCTTACAGTTCTTCTTTTAATTTCATTCAAATATCAACAGTTTATGGCATTGTGAAGGCTTTCATTATATCGGATTATTGATGGTATTAAGTGATTAAATTCCAAAGGTGATAAACAAAGGCCATTTGATATTTTAATTTTGACATACATTTATAAAATGTCTTGAGCACTGATTCCTTACCACAGGCAAGGGATTGTTTCTTGAGATACAACATTTTCTGAAGTCGTTTCCGGGGACGAAGAAACGAAGTTTATTTTTCCTTGGGTTTTTTCACATTATTTCCTCTGGTTGTTTAGTGAGGAGGAATTGTTTGCTTGTGTTTGTTATTTCCAAAATTTTGGCTTTCAAAAGGCGTCACACGAGGTCAGATACCTCATAGCAGATAGTCCCTTTTTTGCCAGATCCAAAAATATTGGTTTCTAAAAAGGTTCAGAAACCTCAAACTCCTTCAACACCTGATCCTACATTGTTTTCTTCCGAAAATAGTTCTAGTAATCCTTTGTTCAAAGATATTTATGAAATACTTCCTTCCTTGGAACAAAATTCACCTTTCACACCACTTTATTTTCAAGGACCTAAGGTGGAAGAACACTCCTTTGAGTTTGTTTCTTTCACTTTTACTCAAGCTCAACAAACTCTAGTTGTTGGTCCCTTTGCTATTGTCCATCATCCTATCCCTGTATCAGTTTTGCCTCCACCTTCGTTTATTTTCACAGCAGGTCCGTCGACTACATCTAACCAAGGAATAGTCAATCAAGGTGCAAACATGGCAGCACCAACCTTTTTTTTGAACATATATGCTCCACTTAACCTTCCTCAACCAATGAATGCAATGCCTTAAGAGTATCTTAAGTTACTCCCACGTGTTATTGGAGAAGATGAAATAACTGCAGAACAACACTTGCCTATGTTTTGTAATTTTGCTGAAAATTTAAATGTAAAACATCTTGATGTTGTAATGAGGCTCTTTGTTCAATCTCTGGATGGAGAAGCTAGGAAGTGGTTTAAGGGATTGCCAGATAATTCTATTAATACATGGGAAGAAATGGAAAATCGATTCACCCAGGGATGGGGTGAAAAAAGGGATCATGGATATTAACTGACAGAATTCAATGCAATCAAAATAAAATCAGATGAAAATGTATCAAATTTTATCAAAATATTCAATAAGTTGTATAACGATTTGCCTGTAGAAATGAAGCCCCATCTGTTTGGAGAAAAGGTGGTTTTTGCTGGGGATTTTGAAGCCGATTTTAGTTTCAGACTTAGAGAAAGAAGATCCCCTACTCTAGAGCAAATATAGACAGATGCTTTAGAGATTGAAGCTAATATGAATGCAACTAGAAAGGTGAAAGGGAACTAGCCAGTCCAAGAGAAGGGGAAAGAAAAAGAATAATCATCGCAAGATCTAATAATTGAAGATATGGCAAAGGTGATAAAAAATTTGACAAATAAGCTAGCTATGATGGAATTGGAAAATAAAAACTCCCAAAGACAAGTACAACAAAATCGAGGGGGTTTTAACAATCAATTCAGAAGACATCCCCTGCAAATTTTGTAGAGGGAAAGAAGACATCAAGACCCGGTTCAAGCACCATTGTATATAGAAGCAGCACCCTGAGAGCCAATAGAATATGACCAAAGGGAGGTCGAGGTTTAGGTATCTGCTGTGTATACAATTGAAGAGGATGAAGAGGAAGATTGTGAGGGAGAATATGTTGAAGCTGAAATATCTTTTGATCAAGATAAAATGGATGAATACTATAAGAAATTCACAGATTTCATGCAAGCTGAGTTACATTAAAAGTATGATTTAAGGTCTAGAAAGAGATCTAGAGTGCAGGATAATGAAGGTGAACAACAAGGTTCCATTCCTCCTCCAATGGAAACTCCATAACAAAATGGCCCTGTGAGACAGATCAATAAGGGGAAACAACTTATAAATTCACTTAATAGAACAAATGTGCAACAGGGTGAATCTTCCAAGAACAAATCAGTTGACACTAATATTTTGAAGAGAGTTGTTCATGTACCCGAACAAGCGGCACATTCTAGAAAGAGTGAAGAAGAACATGAAAAGAACATTAAGAACATGCATGCTTTCAGTTTGGGAAAAGAGTTGGAGAAGGTTAAAATTCAGGTACCTCTTCTAGAAGTAGCTAAAATACCAGCTTACAAGAAATAAATTTCAGAATTTATTAATATCACACAGGTGGAAGATATAAGTGACACGATGAACTTATAAGAAGAAAAGCCAGTGGTCACCTTTGGTCCTCGTGTAGAATAAGTAGATCCTTCTATTCCACCCTTCTATATTTCTCTGTTGCTTCATGATTTTACTGTACATAATTGCATGTTGGACTCAGAAGTGTTCCATAATCTCATGCCATTGTATGTTATGAAGGAACTTAACTCGCAAATTACCAAACCTTATGGGGATATGTATTCATTTGATTCCAAAAGGGTGGAATATGTTGGGTTAATTAAAGATGTAGAAGTTTTGTTGGCACAAATCCCAACAAAGAGTATAATCATGGATGTAGTGGTTGATGAAATCCCAGCCAGGTTTGGAATGCTCCTGTCAAGATCTTGGGGAGAAAAGTTGGGAGGTGTTCTAAAATTAGATTTCACTTATGCTATCATTATAGTTTTTAATGGCGAAGAAAGAAGATTGTACAGGGAAACAAATTTTGTGAAGACCACCTCCAAGAAAGATGCAGGAAATTCCCCCATTTATAGTCAAGAAACAAAATACCTTTCTTGTTTCATGATGCATGAAGATGCAGAATTTGCTGCTGACACTAGGAAGCAGCTCTCTTCAACAATTGTAAATAATGAGCTGCACTCAAGGAAGATTTGGAAGTGCTAATTTGATGGTGCCTACTCCAAGGAAGGCACATGTGCTAGATTCGTGCTGATATCACCAGAAAGTAACCTAATGCCTTTCTCTTTTAAACTAGAATTTGATTCAACAAACAATGTGGTTGAGTATGAGGCCTTAATCTCAAGCCTTCAAGTTGCTAAACAAATGGGAGTTCAATGTTTTTCCATTTTTTGGTTACTCTGAATTGATAATAAGGAAGATTAAAAATCATTGTCAAACCAAGCATCCGAGATTAAGATCATATAGGAATGAAGTTTGTGATCTGATAGAAAAATATTTTGAAGCCTTCAGTCTTCAGTATATTTCGAGGGAGGAGAATAGATTGACCGATTCTTTAGCAGTTGTAGCCAGCAACTTCAATCCTCCCATAAATCCAAGGCTAAGGTATGAAATTGAAATTAGACATAGACCTTCTATCCCTGACAATGTGAAACATTGGCAAGTGTTTGAAGATGATGAATAGATAAATCAGTTCCTGAGAATGATTGGAAACTTTGAATATGTTGAGATAGACCGAGAGGAAGAACAAACAGAGCAGAAAGTAGAAATAAGAAACCTTAAGCAGTCGATAGGTGAACATAATATTATCAAATTGAAAGATAATGTGCTCCCTAAAGGGTTGGTTCCCCTTGAAATATTATTTAATTCTAATTATGTTGTTTTTTATTCAAAGCAAACATATCAAGAATAAGAGATGGAAGATTGTAATTTGGGAACTCAGCAGGAACCAAAAATAGTCAAATTGTTTAAATGTGTTCCCAAAAATTACAAAGAAATATACATTGACATTTTTAAGAAATATATGGATGTGTTTTCCTGGTCATATGAAGACCTAAAAAGATATGACAAAATCATAATTCAACACAAGATTCCATTGAAAGAAGGAATCAAACCACACAGACAAAAGCTCAGACAGATCAATCCATTGTTGCTAGCTCCAATCGAAAAATAAGTGAAGAAATTATTGCAGACAAAAATTATAGTCCCTCTCATAGATTCCGACTGGGTTTCTAATATTTATCCGACAAGAAAGAAGAATGGAGAGATACGATTGTGTGTAGACTTTAGGAATTTGAACAGAGCATATCTAAAAGATAATTATCCTTTGCTGAAAAATGGATTATGTCTTACAAAAGGTGACAGGAGCTTACAGGTTGTCTATGGTTGACAAATTTTCTGGGTATAATCAGGTAGCAGTAGAAAAATAAGATCAGAATAAGACTTCTTTCACGACGCCCTGGGGCACCTTCATGTATGCAAGGATTCCATTTGGCCTTACGAATGTAGGTGCAACATTTCAGAGGGCCATGGACATAACCTTCGTTGGTGATAAGTTTGTTGTTATATATCTGGATGATGTAACCATTTTCTCAGGGTCATATGATGAACACTTGGAGCATTTACAAAAAACTTTTCAAAAGTGCAGAAAGTTTGGTTTGTCATTAAATCCCAAGGAATCTTTATTTGCCTTAGAAGAAGGTAAATTATTGGTCACATAGTTTCTAAACAAGGAGTAAAGATTGACCCAGCAAGGGTGGAGGCCATTCAGATGATTCCTTTACCTAGAAATAAGAAAGATATCCAAAGATTTTTGGGAAAAATAAACTTTCTAAGGAGATTTGTGCCCAATTATGTTGAGATTGTGAGAAGTATAATAGATATGTTGAAGAAAAATGTAGAAGTGAAATGGGACAAGGAAGTAAGAGAAGCATTTGCTAGAATAAAGGTGCAGGAAGCTCCAGTTTTGATTAGTCCAGACTATCAAAAATCCTTTCAGGTATTCTCATTTGCATCCCCCACTACTATTGTTGTTGTGTTGTTGCAGAAAAATGACGATAATAGGGAGCAGACAGTTTCATTTTTCAGTAAAGTTCTCAGAGATGCTAAGCTCAAATACAATATTATGGAGAAACAAGTATATGCTTTGGTAAAATCACTGAAAGCCTTCAGGAATTATGTGTAACAGTCCCAAATAATAGCTTATGTTCCTAATCCTGTTGTGAAAGACGTGTTGGTCCAAAGTGATGTTGAAGGAAAAAGGGGGAAGTGGATAGAAAAAATCCAAGAGTATGATTTGGACATCAAAACCACCAAGTTGGTCAAGGGACAGGGGTTAACGAAGTTGCTAACAAAGAAAAATTTCCAAGCCTTGGGAATTAATCTGTTGGCACCAGCGGATGGAGCTGTTAATGAAGAAGGTCAAAGCAAGTCCAAAACAGGTATCCAACACAAATTTTTGTGCTCTGATTGGTATAAAGATATTGTGCATTACCTGTGTTTCTTTTCTTGTCCAAATTCACTAAATATAACAAAATACAGAGCTCTCAAGCTAAAATCTCAACCATATGTTATAGTAGAAGCAAAGCTATACTGGAAATATCCTGCTGGTATTTTACTGTTATGTTTGACCGAAGGGGAATCTATTGAAGTCACCAAAGAATATCATGAAAGTATGTGTGGAGGTCATTATAGCTGAAAGGTCACTGCTCATAAAATTCTCAAGTTAGGCTTCTATTGGCCAAACCTGTTTGCAGATGTTTATAGACTGGTCAAAAGTTGTCAAAAGTGTCAGTTGTTTGCTGAAAAGAAAAATCTTGCTCCATTACCTCTCATCCCAGTATTTATTGAAGAACCTTTTAGGCAATGGGGATTGGATTTTATTGGAGAGATCAATCCACCATCAAGTGGATAGTTCAAGTGGATTCTAACTGCCACTGATTACTTTACAAAATGGGTTGAAGCAATACCCACTAAGAAGGCAAATGAACAAGTAGTGATGAAGTTTTGGAGGAAAACATTTTCAGCGGATTCGATGTCCAGTCAAAATGGTGACTGATAATGCTCAAGTATTCATTAGGGGAATTTTGAGGTCTAAAATGGGCCTCCTAAGGAAAATGTACAATCAAAATTCACTTTATGAGAACCATTCACATTTTAGGGAATGACATCATCCCTAATGGTTGAGGTGGCATTGTTTGAGTTAAAAGTACTTACTTGTCACATTCTCAAATGGTGGATAAAAACTCATGGTTAACCATGGTAGTGCTTCAAGTACTTTTAAAGTCATAAAGTAAATTACTCATAATAAATGTCATTTCACACTTTTTGAATAAAATATTATTATTTTTATTTCATATTTTTTGAAAGAAAAAATGCATATCCTACACAATCTTCATGTATTTACACACTTTTCAATAAATATTATATTTGTATATTTTCATATATTTATTTTTAAATTGTATATTCATCTCATTAGTAATTTATTAATTTATATTTATATTTTATTTTAAGTTATTTAAGTAGAAAGGACAAATGCATTAGTTGTGCAATGATAATGAATTTTTCTTAAAAAGCCCATTCTTATTTATAGTCACATCAATACAATTTTTTTATTAATTTTATTTTTCTACAAATTTTGAATTGAATTTAACCATGGTTGCATGGATTTTGGTGCAAAAAGTGAATTTCAAATTGATAAATATTATTTGATTGGTTTAGCAACAATCAGATTCAGCAACACGTATGATATTTCCAGTTACAATTTGTTTTCTTGGTATGATTGCATAAGTAATTTTAACAGTTTAGGTAGTCGAAGTAATTTCAAGAAGTTCAACAGTTACAAACTATTTTGATGTATTTAAGTAGATAGAAATAAAGAAAAAGGGTTCTGAGTTTTGGATCTCTGGATGACTGTTAATTTGGTACTGAATTTTCTGAGAAATTAATGAAAGAAGATCAAGTTTCCTACACCTGTTCATGTTGATATGTCTTTCCAGTTTCACTATGTGTTTATTCCTCTTTGAATGTAGTGAAGTAATGTAGTTGCGGGTCTCTTTTTACATCTTTAAGTAAGAGTTAAACAATCCTTAATGTGCGCTCCTTCAATCCATCTCTTCTCCCTTCACAAATTCTCTCTGAAACTTAAAAGTAATAGATTTAGTGTTTACAACATATTATTTTGAGTTTCCCCTCTCTTCAAAAAATCCTGATGAAACTTTAAAGTACTAGATTTTGTGTTTACAACATATTATTTCAAGTTTCCTCTCTCTCCTTGAATTTCCTCCGAAACTTAAAAGTGGTAGATTCTGTGTTTTCAGCATATCATTTTGAGTTTCCTTTACAGTTCTTCTTTTCATTTCATTCAAATATCAATATTTTATGGCATTGTGAAGGATTTCATTATATCGGATAATTGAGGGTATTAAGTGATTAAATTCCAAAGGGGTTAAACTGAGGCCATTTTATATTGTAATTTTGACATACATTTGTAAAATGTCTTAAGCACTGATTCCTTACCACAGCCAAGGGGTTGTTTCTTGAGATACAACAGAGGGAAAGGATAAAAGGACAACAACCATAACACATCAGTGCATAGATCCCAACAACCACTACATCATTAAACACCATACAAAGGAGAAGTGTTGGAAGTTGCATCCAAAGCTAAAACCGAAGAACAAAAATAAAGATATTGAGGAGAAGAATTGCAGGCCACTAATTTGAGTAAGCAAGTTGAAAGAAGATCAGACATGGATGAGAAGATCGTATATACACCAATACAAAAGGAGGTGAACAAGAGTACCCTTCAACAACAAGAAGAGAAAGAAATGACCAAACACTTCCATATAAAGATACATGTTAAGAAGATAAATATTGATGCTATGTTTGACTCAAGATCGTAGGTGAATCTCATTGCAGCAAAGCTCAGGGTCAAGAAGTTGGGATTGGAATTTCGTGATCATCCAAACCCATATCCACTGGGATGTGTAAATAAGGATGCAAAGTTGAAGGTAACAAAACAATGCAAAATTGGATTTGCCATCAGCGTTGATTTTATTGATGAAGTACAACTAGATGTGGTTCCCCTTGATGTATGTAGAGTAATGTTTGAGAGTCCTTACATGTACATGCGAGATGTAATATTCATGCGGAGAGCCAACCAGTATCAACTTTTCAAGGATGGAAAATTTTTCATCGTCAACATGCACAAAGGCTAGTCCAAATATTCGCTAGTAAGTGCCAACCAAGCTAGGAAATTGATCAGTTTCGGAAAGAAGTATTTTTTCTTGTTTCTAAGAGAAAATAATTTTGTACAATGTATAAGATATACTAAGAGGTAAGGAATCTTTGGAGGGGTGTACTAAGAAACATAAACAATAATTTGAAGAGTTTCTACAGGCATAAACAGATGTGTTTTGATAGCCTAAGGGGTTACCGCCTAAGAGGGAAGTGGAGCAGAAGTTTCAACTATTTCTAGAGTCCCCATTGCCAAACATCGGGTTGTATAGACAATATGTTATAGAAGCAAGTGAGGTGAAGAAAGGATTGCAGTAGCTTCTAGAACAAGGTGTCATTTGACTAGGTACATCACCATGTGGGTCACCTATCATGATTATGCCAAAGAAAGACTGAACTTGGCGGATGTGTATAGATTATAGGGCGCTGAACAAAATCACACTTAAGAAAAGGCACCCCCTACCTGGGATAAATGATCTGCTGGATAAGTTGTAGCAAGAAAAATACTTCACCAAGATGGAATTAAATTATGGATATCACCATGTTCGAGTCAAAGAAGAAAATACTTGGAAGACCGCATTCAAAACTAGACAAGGTTTGTATGAATGGTTAGTCATGTCATTTGGCCTATGCAATGCACCAACTACATTTATGAGATTAATGAATGATGCGTTGCACCATTTTATAGATTTACTTGTTATTTTATATTTGGATGATATACTGGTATACATTTCTACCTAGGAAGAGAACATATCTCATTTGATGTAGGTGTTGGAGACATTAAAGAAGCACCAATTGCTAGAAAATATCAATAAGTGTGAGTTTTCATAACAACCTTTGGTGTATATGGGGTATGTGATAGGTGGAGGAGAGTTGAAGATAGATCCTGCCAAGATGGAGGACATCATGAAATGGTCAGTGTGTACTAATATTTCTAAGGTCGTGAGTTTCATTGGGGAAACATAGTACCTGAGGAAATTCATAGCCTCATTTTTAGTAGTAGAAACACCACCCAACACCATCACAACAAGTGGAAAGAGTTTCCAATGGGGAAAGGGTTAGTAGAGGGATTTCTAGGAGATAAAGAAGAAGATCATTCAAGCACTACTTCTGGCATTACCAAACTTGCAACGTCATTTTGAAGTGGAGACAAATGCGAGTGGGTATGCTATGGGAGTGATTTTAATGCAAGGAGGAAGAATTATATGATACCATTCTAAATTGTTTCATGGGATAGTTCTTAACTACCCTACCTACAACAAGGGGTTGTATACCCTAGTGAAAGTTGTGAAAAAGTGGAAGCACTATTTGATGGGAGATAGTAATCCACACAGATCACCAGCTACTATAATACTTGCAGGCCTAGGGTAAGCTACAATAGATCAAGAATTACAAGTGAATGGGGTTTCTATAACGGTTTCATTTGGTGATAAAGTATAATAAGGGTAGCATAAAAAATTTGGCTGGCATGCTTTCAAGGCCACCCATGCCAAAGATCACAACTTTGGGGACTCTTATGCACATGGAACCATTCCCCCATGATGAATATAGAGAGGCATATTCAGAGGATGAGGATTTCAACGAGGTGTTTCATTAGCCGCAAAGTTAGAGTCAAGTGAACGACGACAACACCATTGTTCACTACCATCTCAAGGATGGGTTACTCTAAAGGATGGATAAACTATGTGTTCCTAAAGGTGAGAGATTGCAGCTGATTGGAAAGGCTAACACCTCCAAGGTTGCAGGGCACTTTGGTGTAGGGAAGAATGGGACCAACTTGAAAAGGAATGTGTATTTTCCCAAGATGCAAGAGAAAGTAGCTAGGTTCATGAGATAATGCATGCTTTGTTTTACCCGCAAGCCTGGAAATAAGAAACATGGTCTATATTATCCCTTAATTGTAACCACTCATCCTTGGGAAAGCACTTCTATGGAATTTGTGGGAGGTTCACCAAAAACCAGGAATGGGCATGACTACATGTTCATCGTAGTTCAAAATTTCAACAATATGTGTGTTATGATGCCCTATGAAAATACCATCAATAGGAAAGAAGCAACAAACTTGTTCTTTGGACAGGTCTGGGTGCACTTTGGGATACCAAGGAGCATAGTTTCAGATAGGGACAAGATATTTCTCAGGGAATTATGGACTACATTGTGGGAGAATATGGACACAAAGTTGAAGATATCTACAACATTCCATCCATAGATAGATGAATACACAAAAGTAGTCAACAAGACTTTGGTGCAAATTTTGAGAGGATACAACTAGAAGCATATGAAGACCTAGGATGAAAATCTAGTATATATACAACATTCTTACAACAGATTAGTCAACACTTCTATGGGAAAGTACTCATTTGAAACCTGTTTTGGATATTTTCCACATTCACTTTTGGACATTGCATATGGGAAACATGGAGGAGTGAGGGAAGATCCTATAGGAGACACATTGAGGGATGAAAATTTTGTAGAAATTATCAGGAAAATCCATATACAGGTACAAGATATATTGCATAAGTCGCAGGAGAAATATAAGGCTTGGCATGATAAACATAAAATAGAGAATTCATTCAAGGTGAGAGATAGAGTATGGATACATTTGAACAAGGAGCGACTATAGAGGCCTGGTGAGAAAATACAAGCTATGAGGTATGGTCCCTTTGAGATACTGGAAAAGGTGTGCGATAATGCTTATCGACTCAACATACCACCATATATGTGCATTTACATAGTTGTGAATGTAGAGAATTTGAAACTCTATGAGGCTTCCATGCTAGACCAGGAAGAGGAACAAATCCTACCTTTTGCGAAGGATTTGGCACCATATTCTCAGGCATAGTTGAAAAAAAATACATTTTTGAAAAGGAGGTGCAAAACTGCAAGATAGGGGTAACATGAACTTTTTTATATTGGTTTGAAGGACAACTTCCAGTCAAAGCTAAATGGTACACCAGAGAGAAGGTGGAAGAAAAATTCCTTGCCTCATTTAGTAGAAGCTTTTTGGGACCAAAAACCTCCAAAAATTGGGAGGTTTGATTCAAATTGGATCATAATAGTTTTTTTCATACATCTCAATTAATTTAGAGTGGAAAAAGTGAAGGAATCAACTCACGATACTTTTTTTACCAACGGGACCCTGTTTGGAAAAGCGAGGTATGAAACCTTCCAAAAGAATTTTGAGGCATCAAACAATGTTTTTTGGGGGTAAAATTTTTCCACTTTAGTATGACATGTTTGTTTCCTATTATACACACAAATATATTTCCAATTGCATAAGAATCGTGTCAATCAAAGTTTGTATTCGAAAGTTATGCCCCTCAGAATTTGACCTTCTTGTTTTCACCACCATAATTTGAGAGGATGCCACGTCAACCCCCATTATTCATGAAAAAGGGGCTAGCCATGGGATTATGATGTATAAGTCTCTAATATATAAATTGTAACTCTAGTTAATATTTGAGGTAGTCAAACCTAACCACTAGTAGGCTATCAGGTTGTGTTATAACCATGCCACTAAGAGGAAAAAAGATTACATTATTTCAAGTGCATTTCTTCCATAGCTGACCAAAAATAACCAAGAGGGATAGGAGGTAGAGAACATAGAGGATTTGTGCATTTTAGTGTCCCATGGGCCATAAGCCATAATTCTTTGTACTCATAGCCATATTTCCATTTAGAGAAAGAGAGTAGAGCAACCTCACCTTCCAGTTGGGTTTTTCTCTTGAAAGGGTTTCCCAGAGCATATCTTGTCTCAAATGTGTGTAAGATTTTTATTTTTTTGTTCTCTATTTTCTACATCATTTTAATTTTCATGCATGCATTATTAAAAATAAATCTACATATCTAGAAATCTAATAAAATTGTAATAGTGTAGAATTTCAAATTTCAAATATAATTTTATCATATTTGTTGTCACGAGTTGTCGAGTGGAATATCCAAGATAGTTTATAGATCAAGAAGTATTCATGATATGTAATATCATTGAGTATGATCCATCTACCTATGCAGAATATATTGAACATCAAGTTTGGAATGATCTTATGATTGAAGAGTACCAATCTATGTTGAAGAATGATGTTTGGGAAATCATGCCAAGGCCTGAAGGGAAATATATTGTGTCTTCCAAATGGATCTACAATATCAAGCATAAAAATTATGGAAGTATTGAGAATTACAAGGAAATATTTGTGGCCCTAGGACACTCCCAGAAAGAGGGAGAGGATTATGAAGAGACACTCTCTCTTGTTGCTAGGTATGTTTCTATTAGATCTATCATTGTTATTTCTTCCATTGTAGGTTAGAAATTACACCAAATGGATGTCAAGTGTGTCTTTCTGAATGGAGTCATTGAAGGAGAAGTTTATATTGAGCAGCCTCAAGGTTTTGTGATTCATGATGGAGAGACACATGTTTGAAAATTTAATAAATCCTTGCATGGGCTTAAGCAGGCTCCTCGTGCATGGTAATCTCACATTGATATCTATTTTTTGAGCCTTGGTTTCAAAAAGAGTGATGTTGATCCAAACTTGTACTTTAAATTTGTTGAAGGTAATCCCTTTATTTTTCTATTGTATGTAGATGATTTGTTTTTGACAAGGGTTAAAGTTATCATTGTCCAGTGTAAAAGGGAGTTGATTTCTGAATTTGAGATGAAGGATCTTGGTTTGAGGCATTAATATTTGGGATTGGAATTTTTTCAAAAGAATGGTGAAATATTTTTTGGACAAGGCAAGTACACAATTAATATCCTTCAAAAATTCGGCATGATGGACTGCAAGTCCATGGACACTCCAATGGTGACAAATTTGAAGAAGATACATGACTGTGATTATGATCTGATTGATCCCTCTATGTATTGGAATTTTATTGGCTTGATGAAATATCTTGTGAACACTAGACTTGATATTTGTTTTGTTGTGAACACATTGAGCCAATTCTTAGTTTATCCCTGACATGTGTACTGGGTTGAAGTGAAACATATATGGACATATTTGCATAGAACTGTTGATTATGGTCCGAGATACGTTTCTAATGGAAAATGGAAGCTGCATGGCTTTACTAATGTTGATTGGGCTAGATGCACTAATGATAGAAAGGGAACTCGTGGATTATGTTTTAGCTTGGGATTTGCTATGATTTCATGGCCTAGTAAGAAGAAAACGTTTGTTGCACCTAGCATGGCTGAAGCTGAGTATATAATTTCATGTTAAAACTATTGTGAAGTTGTTTGATTTGAAATATATTTCTTGGTTTGTTTGATGAAGTGGTGGAATTTACCATTGTATTTTTCAATAATCAAAGTTGTGTGAAACTTTATGAGAATGCGATTTTTCATGACAGGTTGAAGAAACTTGAGATCAAGTATTGTTACATTCATAATATTTTCCATAGGGGTCATGTGAGGATCAAATATTCCCCTATTGATGAGAAAGTTGTTGATGGTTTGATTAATCCATTGTCTAGGAAGAATTTTGGTTCTTTTAGAAAACAACTTGGAGTTGTTGAGAATCCCTCTCTCTAGGAGAGAGGGAGCATTGATTGTATAACATCATGTGATTGAAAATATTCCTTGGGCTATATCTTAGAGGCCATTGATTATGGTGAGGAATATTTCCATTCCCTTAGGTCAGTTAACTGAGAGGCTAGTGAGTCTGGTCAGGGAGCCTGGTTCTGAGGCATGAAATGATCCCTTAGGCCATGATGACTAAGAGACAAGTTTCATCAGGGACACCTTAGGTCATTTGACTGGGAGACTATATAGTCAGGAATTCAGATAGGGATTCCCCCCTTGGATCATGGACTATTAGAACTTTTTTATGGTCAAGGATATGGACACTATGTAACCATTAGAGATGGTTTGAAAGTTTGGCCTCATTGATTGATCCCATGGTTATTTGGGCACTAAAATTGATGCCATTAGTGTTAATCTAGGTTTTCATTGATGTCAATAGTTGATGTCAGTGGCCGGGATAGCAAATATTCTTGAAGATGCCAGAGGATGATTACAATGGAAGACTACCATATCACTGCACTTGATGAAGGACTAGAAGACATACACATGATGACATGTCCTACCTCCAATGATCTTGATGATAACACTACATGATTACATGTCCTACCTCCGATAATTTGATGATGACATGAAAAATCTCCAATGATGTGAAGCTTGATGTCCTAATGATGAAGACTACATAATGATGCTCCATTTGATTGATGAAATATCTTTGCACTATCTTAAGGATCGCTGACCTAGTGATCCTATATTTAAGAAGACAAGGACATGATGCTGGTGATCCTATGTTGAAGAAGGCTAGGAAATTATTATGAAGACAATCAACGAATAAATCAAACCATGAAGAAGTTCTACACTCAAAGGCATTCTGCTATGCCTCCACTTTTGCACTAATAAATGACTAAACACATTAAAAAATATTTTTCACCATCTTAGAGGAAACATCTCATTATGAAACCTTCACCATACTTTAGAGCATAATTTTAGATTTCCAACAAGCTCTTACATGCCCCGAAACTCCAAATGGTGAGGGAGAACAAGAATTTGCAATTTGAAGTAATTATTCCTGTTTTGGAGCCGACTTGGCCTAGTTGTCATGTCGGCCTGTCTAAAGTGACGTGGAAAAGATCTATATATTAGAGCTCGGATTATATTGTTGGATACACAACTCAATGATCATTTTTTCATAGAATAATTTTGGTGAAGAAAACTTGAATCTGAAGTAGCAAGCTATAGGAGGATAAGGCCGAAGAAATTAAGGATTGTTAGGGTGAGGTTGCATCCACAACAGGGCTGAACTACCACAAAAAAAACAACCGCAGGCCCTGAAGGGAATTCTGGGCAGTTTTAAAGGTTTCTTTAAGTTTCTATGCAGATCCGAGCTAGAAAAAAAGGGTGCCACAGATTTAAGGGTTATTTGATGTTGTATTTGTGATATAATATCACTGTTTGAGGTTGCAGAAGACCAAAGGAGATAATTCATAGCTCGGAATTACATGTGATCACTGTTGTAAGAGTTAACTGAATACAATCACGTGTAGTTGCCTCAAGCTCATACTTGCAACAGTCTCCAAACCTGTGATCTAAGATTTTGAGGTGCTTGGTTAGTTACCTTTTGAGAGCTTGGAAGTCTACCTGTGTGACAGCCACCTATTGGAGAAACTCAACTCTGAGTCAGAAAACTGTGGATAATTTCCAGACCTCAAATTTGTACACATCTATGTCATTTGAATGATTGTAGAAGCTCGAACCTGTGTGGAGTTTAGACTTAGATTCGGTCCTATACCTTGAAGTTGCAAGTGTGCCTTAACTTGGATTTGAGCAGAAAAGAAGACTTCGGATCTATCTGTGACAAGACCTGTGTATCTATGACATATCTCAAGAGAGACATAAGGACAGGAGCTCGGACTTGTGGGGGAGAGCTCTGAATTGTGATAAGTTTGCTCTTGAGTAAGAAGGAAAACTAGTGGGTGGAAACAACTCATACCTATGTATTCTTGGAAAAACACAAGGCTTCTTCTTGGATGGAACCTTGTAATCTTGTAAGAATTGAAACATAATTTTGGAAAAAGGATGAAGGACAACAGATTTTTTGAAGAGAACCTTGAAAAATTATAAAAAATATATTGTTGAGGATCCTTGAAGACATCTGAAGACTTGTAGAAGATGATCTTGGAGACCCTTTTTGGAGACCATTGAAGCCGTCATGAGATCTTGAAGAGAAGTTGGAGTTGATCTTTATTTGACCTTGGAGAATCATCTAGAAGTTGATTAGAGACCATGATTTCATCATGATGTGACTTGAAGAATTTTATTGGGTACCATGAAGGACACCGAAGACACCTTCATGAGAAGATATCAAGGTTGTCATTGATGACGTGATGTGGAGACTAAGTGAAGGCATTGTTGAAGATTGTCAGGGTTCGTTGAAGAAGACATTGGGAGCCGTGAAGAATAACCAAACATATTTTGACGAAGTGAAGCTGAGGGTTGGAGCCCAAGATGTTGGAGCCTCATAGAGACAAGGTTGGTGCCTTGGAAGATATGGTTGGAGCCCTAGAGGATAGGAGTCCTCAAGAAACCGGGTTGGAGCCTGTACTAGAGATAGGGTTGGAGCCTTAGAGGTTGGTGCCTCAAATTGACAAGGTTGGAGCCTTGGAAAGACCAAGTCGGTGCTTGGAAAAATACAGGTTGGAGCCTAGAATATTCACCCCCCTCTGATTATTTCCAACAATTGGTTTCAGAGCAAGTACCTTCACTCAAAGCCTAACAACTTGAAGGTTGATCATTAGAACAGAAATGGAAAATCCAAGGAAGAAAGTCTCCAATCCTCTTAAAGATGTGTCTTCAACCATTGAAATTGAAGTCAATCAAGTTGCAAAGGCTCCATTGTTCAATGGAAATTTTGATATATGGGAGGCAAGAATGAGGAATTTCTTGAAGACTCAAGGAATTGAAGTTTGGAAATCAGTGATTACTAATGACACGATGGAAAAAGAATCCCAGGAGTACAATACAAAAGTAATGAAGACAATTTTGAATGGGTTACCAAATTCTGTGAAGGCCAATTTTGAAAAATGTTCATCAACAAAATTCACGAGGGAAAAACTTCATGATCTTCACTCAAAAAGAGTGTTGACAATGATCTCTAGTCAAGAAGATGATGGAAAATAAGAAAGAAGTCAGAATCCATCAAGGAAGATGAAGATAAGAGAGATGACAACAAGGCTAAAGAAGACCTAGAAGATGAAGAGAACAAAGAAGACTTTGAAGAAGATATCCTGAATAAAATTATGGATTCCATGGAAGATATTAACGGTTTTAAAAAGAAAATGAAGAACTTAAGAAGAAAGCGCAAGATGGTAACCAAGAAAAGACAAGGAAGGAAGTTGACTTTGTCAAGCTTCAAGTACAAGAAAGAGATGAGGAACTCGCAAAACTTAAAGAGGAATTTCATAAAAAAAAAATAAAGCACCATGAAGAAGTCATATCTATGACAAATCAATTGGATAAAGCAAAGAAAAGGGAAGAAACTTTGTCAAGCCATCTTTAACAAATACTTAAGATCTTGAAAAATCTTGAAGCACAGATTGGTCAATACAAGGAAGAGGTCTCCTCTCTTAGATCTCAACTAGAAGAACCAAGGAAACAAGCGCAAGGAGCCGAGAAGATGATGGAAACTTTGGCATTCATAGAAGGACAAGTTAATGAAGCAGAAAAGGAGAGAAACACCATGATATGCCAACTAGAAGAAAAGGATGAAGAAATCTTGAAACTAAAATTAGACATCAATCTTCTCAAGGTAGAAACATGTGAAGCTACAAGAATAAAAGAAGAAATGGAGAGAAGTCTAGCAAATGAGAATGAAGATGTCTTCATAATGAAATCAAATATCATCTCCCTTAAAATTGAAGCACATGAAGCAACAAGGATGATGGAAGAAATGAAGAAGCAACTAGTTATGAAAGATGAATATTGTGAAAAGTTGAAAGGAGAAATTGTCTTTCTTAAAAAATGAAGTTGACTTGCTAAATAAGAACTTGAAAAGCTATCAAACCCTAGATGACATCCAAATTCATCAAAGGTCTCCCCTTGATAAATAAGGTCTTGGCTATGCAGGTGAATCCTCAAGCAAGAATGATAATTCTTCAAACAACAAAGATGTGAGGAACCTAGAAAGAAATGTTGATGCTCCCAGTTCCAACAAAGGAAACGAGAAGAATCAAGACAACAACGGGAGAAATTATACTCCAAGGAGACTTGAAGATGGTGTAAATAATACAAAAGGCAATGAATATCATCAAATAATCCCAAGGAAAAAAGACTTCAGAAGTACATCAAGGAAAACTCCATCTTCGAGGTACCAAAGTATATTTCTTGGTTATTGCTATTCTTGTACAAACTTTGGGCACATGGCAAAAGACTGTAGGGCATACCACAAGGACAAATATAATGGTCCCGATCAGTTTCCTAGAAGAAACTTTGCAAGAAGAAGTCATGATCTCTCATTCATGAATAAGATAGAGTGTTTCAGTTGCCATAACATTGGACATATGGCACGTGATTGTAACTTGACTTGGGTTCCTAAAGAAGCTAAAATCATGACAGCCAACCCAGAGAAGAAAGTTACAAAAGTATGGAGAAGGAAGCAAGTTGAATCCAAAAGTCTCTTGAACACTCTGGACAACAACACATGTTTTTGACTTGATAAAGTCATCATTGATATTCCAGGTATTTGATGACGAGACTCTGCCTAAAAAGAGACCACGCATACAGTTAGGGAGAGTTTTGTGATTCTTGAACTTTCTTGCAGAAGTTATCCGTGAATGGGCCCTGTGAAATATTTGATGAGTCACCCATGGACATTCATCCTTCCATAGATCATCTCTCATGAGAAGCTCCATTTAGGAAAATGTTTCCAATATTGACTTCTTCCATTCGATCACAAGGCAGCAATATTCCTTGAAGCTAGAGGAGGATATGCAGGTAGGGGGGTTTGGTTCATCAAATGAAGAAATGCAAACACATCATTGACCACATTTCTAGAAAGAAAGAGCACCATGATAGGGGGAGTATTGTACCTATGAAGAACTACTATTCATGAAGAAAAGAAGCAGCTTGTCAAGGGGAGTACTCAGGCACCCCATTTGCCATTGATGTCAAAGGGGGAGAGAATGTTGAAAGGGAAAGAATAATTCCATCAATGACAAAGGGGGAGATTGTTAATCTAGGTTGTCATTGATTTCAGTGGCTAGGATAGCAAATATTCTTGAAGATGCGAGAGGATGATTACAATGGAAGACTACCATATCATTGCACTTGATGAAGGACTAGAAGACATACACATGATGAAATGTCCTACCTCCAATGATATTGATGATAACACTACATGATTACATGTCCTACCTCCAATAATTTGATGATGACATGAAAAATCTCCAATAATGTGAAGCTTGATGTCCTAATGATGAAGACTACATAATGATGCTCCATTTGATTGATGAAATATCTCTGCACTATCTTAAGGACAATTGACCTAGTGACCTTATATTGAAGAAGACAAGGACATGATGATGGTGATCCTATGTTGAAGAAGGCTAGGACATGATTATGAAGACAATCAACGAAGAAATCAAACCATGAAGAAGCCCTACACTCAAAGGCATTCTGCTCTAATTCCATTTTTGCACTAATAAATGACGAGACACATTGAAAAATATGTTCCACCATCTTAGAGGCATCATCTCATTATGAAACCTTCACCATCATTTAGATAATAATTTCAGATTTCCAACAAGCTCTTACACGCCTTGAAACTCCAAGCGGTGAGGGAGAAAAATAATTTTCAATTTGAAGTAATTATTCCTGTTTTGGAGCCAAACTGTCCTAGATGTCATGTCGCCTGTCTAAAGTGACGTGGCCTTTCATTTTGACGTGGAAAAGATCTATATATTAGAGCTCAGATTATATTGTTGGATACGCAACTCGGTGATCATTTTTTCAGAGAATAATTTCAGTGAAGAAAACTTGAATATGAAGCAGCAAGTTATAGGAGGACAAGGCCGAGGAAATTAAGGATTTTTAGGGTGAGGTTGCATCCACAACAGGGTTGAACTACCACAGAAAAATAACCACAGGCCTTGAAGGAAATTCTGGGCAGTTGTAAAGGTTGTTTTAAGTTTCTCTGTAGATCTGAGCTAGAAAGGAAGGGTGCCACAGATTTAAGGGTTATTTGATGTTGTATTTGTGATATAATATCACTGTTTGAGGTTGCAGATGATCGAGATCTGTTCTAAGGAGCTGTAGGTATGAATAAAGGGTTGGTTCAAGCCCTAACAGCCAGCGGATAGTGCAATCGGTCCAAAGAAGATAGCTCATAGCTCGGAATTACATGTGATCACTTTTGTAAGAGTTATCTGAATACAATCACGTGTAGTTTCCTCAAGCTCAGACTTGCAGCAGTCTCCAAACCTGTGATCTAAGTTTTTGAGGTGCTTGGTTAGTTACCTTTTGAGAGCTTGGAAGTCTACCTGTGTGACAACCACCTATTGGAGAAGCTCAACTCTGAGTCAACAAACTGTGGATAGTTTCTAGACCTCAAATTTGTGCACATCTATGTCATTTTAATGATTGTAGAAGCTCGGACCTGTGTGCAGTTCAGACTTAGATTCAGTCCTATACCTTGAAGTTCCAAGTGTACCTTAACTTGGATTTGAGTAGAAAAGGAGACTTTGGATCTATCTGTGACAAGACCTGTGTATCTATGACATATCTCAAGAGAAGAATAAGGGCAGGAGCTCGGACTTATGAGGGAGATCTATGAATTGTGATAAGTTCGGTCTTGAGTAAGAATACAAACTAGTGGGTGGAAACAACTCATACCTTTGTATTCTTGGAGAAACACAAGGCTTCTTCTTGGAGGGAACCTTGTAATCTTGTAAGAATTGAAACATAATTTTGGAAAAAGGATGAAGGATAGCAGAGTTTTTGAAAAGCACCTTGAAAACTTATAAAAAATATATTGTTGAGGATCCTTGAAGACATTTTAAGACTTGTAGAAGCTAATCTTGGAGACCCTTTTTGGAGACCATTGAAGCCGTCATGAGATCTTGAAGAGAAATTGGAGCTGATATTTAGCTGACCTTCGAGAATCATCTAGAAGTCGATTGGAGACCATGATGTCATCATGATGTGACTTGAAGAATTTGATTGGGTGCCATGAAGGACAGCGAAGACACCTTCATGAGAAGAGATCAAGGTTGTCATTGATGGCGTGATGTGGAGACTAAGTGAAGGCATAGCTGAAGATTGTTAGGGCTCGTTGAAGAAGACATTGGGAGCCGTGAAGAATAACAAAACATATTTTGACGAAGTGAAGTTGAGGGTTGGAGCCTAAGAGGTGGAGCCTCATAGAGACAAGGTTGGTGCCTTGGAAGATAGGGTTGGATCCCTAGAGGATAGGAGTCCTGAAGAAACCAGGTTGGAGCCTGTACTAGAGATAGGGTTGGAGCCCTAGAGGTTGGTGCCTAAAAATTGACGAGGTTGGTGCCTCAAATTGACAAGGTTGGAGCCTTGGAAAGACCAAGTCTGTGCTTGGCACAATACAGGTTGGAGCCTGGAAGATTGGAGGCTTCATCTAGGGTTGGAGCCCTATATCATTATTGTACTTTACTTATTGTAAAGAAGAAATTAATAAAAGTATCTATTCCATCATTGTTCATTTTGTGTTCTAAATATAAGTGAACTAATTGGTAAAATTAACAATTGAAAAGAAATATTGATTCACCCCCCTCTCAGTATTTCCAACAATTGGTTTCAGAGCCAGTACCTTCACTCAAAGCCTAACAGCGTGAATGTTGATCATTAGAACACAAATGACAAAGCCAAGGAAGAAATTCTCCAATCCTCCTAAAGATGTGTCTTCAACCATCGAAATTGAAGTCAATCAAGTTGCGAAGGCTCCATTGTTCAATGGAAATTTTGATATATGGGAGAAAGAATGAGGTATTTATTAAAGACTCAAGGAATTGAAGTTTGGAAATCAGTGATTACTAATGACACGATGGACGAAGAATCTAAGGAGTACAATACAAAAGCAATGAAGACAATTTTGAATGGGTTACCAAATTCTGTGAAGGCCAATTTTGAAAAATGTTCATCGGCAAAATTCATGTGGGACAAACTTCATGATCTTCACTCAAAAGGAGTTTTGACAATGATCTCTAGTCAAGAAGATGATGGGAAACAAGAAAGAATTCTAGAATCCATCAAGGAAGCTGAAGATAAGAGAGATGACAACAAGGCTAAAGAAGACCTAGAAGATGAAGAGAACAAAGAAGCCTTTGAAGAATATCTCCTGAATAAACTTATGGCTTCCATGGAAGAGATTAACAGTTTTAAAAAGGAAAATGAGGAACTTAAGAAGAAAGCGCAAGATGGTAACCAAGACAAGACAAGGAAGGAAGATGACTTTTTCAAGCTTCAATTACAAGAAAGAGATGAGGAGTTCGCCAAACTTAAAGAGGAATTTAATCAAAACAAAAGAAAGCACCATGAAGAAGTCATATCTATGAAAAATCAATTGTATAAGGCAAAGAAATGGGAAGAAACTTTGTCAAGCCACCTTGAACAAAGATTTAAGAGCTTGAACAATCTTGAAGCAGAGATTGGTCAATACAAGGAAGAGGTATCCTCTCTTAGATCTCAACTAGAAGAACCAAGGAAACAAGCGCAAGGAGTTGAGAAGGTGATGGAAACTTTGGAATTCATAGAAGGATAAGTTAATGAAGAAGAAAAGGAGAGAAACACCATGATATGCCAACTAGAAGAAAAGGATGAAGAAATCTTGAAACTAAAATTAGACATCAATATTCTCAAGGCCGAAACATGTGAAGCTACAAGAATAAAAGATGAAATGGAGAGAAGTCTAGCAAAGGATAATGAAGATGTCTTCATAATGAAATCAAATATCATCTCCCTTAAAATCGAAGCACATGAAGCAACAAGGATGATGGAAGAAATGAAGAAGCAACTAGTTATGAAAGATGAAGATTGTGAAAATTTGAAAGGAGAAATTGTCTTTCTTAAAAAAGAAGTTGACTTGCTGAATAAGAACTTGAAAATCTCTCAAACCCTAGATGACATCCTAAGTCATCAAAGGTCTCCCCTTGATAAATCAGGTCTTCTCTATGCAAGTAAATCCTCAAGCAAGAATGATAATGCTTCAAACAACAAAGATGTGAGGAACCTAGAAAGAAATGTTGATGCTCCCAGTTCCAGCAAAGGCAAGGAGAAGAATCAAGACAACAACGGAAGAAATTCTACTCCAAGGAGACTTGCAGATGGTGTCAAGAATACAAAAGGCAATGAATATCATCAAATAATCCCAAGGCAAAAAGACTTCAAAAGTACATCAAGTAAAACTCCATCTTCGAGGTACCAAAGTATATTTCTTAGTTATTTCTATTCTTGTACAAACTTTGGGCAAATGGAAAAACACTGTAGGGCATACCACAAGGACAAATATAATGGTCCCCATAAGTTTCCCAGAAGAAACTTTGCAAGAAGAAGTCATGATCTCTCATTCATGAATAAGATAGAGTGTTTCAGTTGCCATAACATTGGACATATGGCACATGATTGTAACTTGACTTGGGTTCCTAAAGAAGCTAAAATCATGACAACCAACCCAGAGAAGAAAGATGCACAAGTATGGAGAAGGAAGAAAGTTGAATCCGAAAGTCTCTTGAACACTCTGGCCAACAACACATGTTGTTGACTTAATAAAGTCAACATTGATATTCCAGGTGTTTGGTGACGAGACTCTACCTAAAAAGAGACCACACATACAGTTAGGGGGAGTTTTGTGATTCTTGAAATTTCTTGTAGAAGTTATACATGAAAATCAAAGGAGAAAATTCATATTTTATGTGTTGACCAACTGAACCTAAATTGCACAGGTCAGCCCACACAAATGTCAAATGGGTTTGACCCCAAGGTAAAAAAACTCTCCTCTTAATTCATGTATAAATAAAATGTCATTGACCTCACTTCTGGAATCTCATCCATACCATCATTCTATTTGAAATAAGAAGGAGAAGATCACATGTCCAAAGGAAAGAAGGATATTTGACTTCTGCATCAACCAAATTTTGAAATCTATTTTGACCAGTGTTAACTTTGGTTCATTTCTCTTTGTTTGGACGAATTGTTAACTAGTTTGGAGGCCAAGAATTTTTGTGGTTTGTTGACCGAGGTTGACCAAAAATTTTCTCCTATTTTTGGCTCTTTAACCATAGGTTGACTGCATGTCAACTATGAGATTTGACCAAGATTTTGACTATGATATTTGGATGAAATTTTGACAAAATTTCGACCCTTCTGTTTAGATCTACCGTAGACCAAAAATCAACTTTTTCTGTTGCATCCTTGACTCTCACCAATGTTAACTATTTTCTCTCTCCTTTGTCTAGTTTGACTTGAACAATATTCAAGTCATAAAATTAAAAACTTTTTTGGAATTTTTTAATGTACATTTTGATGAACCAAATTCTCTCTCGTATGGAAAGATTGTTGGGTTTTCCCCTTGTGAGTTTTCATTGTCTGCTAGCCTAAATATTGATGTCTGTTGTCTATTTTATTATTGTTTACTGTGATCTCTATTGCTCTATTGAAGAAAGTGAATGGTTGAAATTTTTCATGTAAAACTAATTAATTATTGGAATGCTATAAGAAGAGTAATTGTATCATTGGAAGTAGTTATCAATTCAAAATATTTTACTAGTCTTGATTGCACTATAAAATCAGCAAAACCCTCATGAGAATTAGTTTCAATGGTAAGACTAATCCACCCTAGCTGATTAATATTGGTTTTGGTGGTGAGACTATGCACCTCAGCCGATCCAAAAAGAATAATCACCCAAGTTCTTCATAGGGATTTAATGAGAAGAAGACTAATTTTGTGAGAGATTGTGGAACATAGAGATAGGGCCAATTTGTCCATTGTAGCAATTCCAAGTGTCTTTTTTAGTTCGAACTCATCTTGAGGAGTCTAAATTAATTGTGTTAGGATAAATTTTATTTCGGAAATTTGATATTTTTTTGAGGCCGAATTTCTTCGTGGGAAGCCAAAATTGTCCAGAAAAGATGAGTTAATTGAGGAAGGGTGAATTCATTGTGGAGGCTAAGATCTTCATTGTTAATGCCAAATGAATTAAATAAGGCCGAACTATTTAGCTGGAAGACGAGATTCTATTAAATGGGATGAATTAATTACCAACAAGATGTTACTATTCAGAATTAAAGGGAATGTTGTAGGAAAAGATGTTAATATTTTTATCTCTCCCGCTGAAGAAAAAAATATATAAGCTCTAACTTTGCTAACGAATTGGTGATTCCCGAGTCAAATATAACTGAAAAATTAGTCCATTGGGATAAAAAACAATATGACATAAATGTTTTAAAATTAAACATTGGGGATTATACTTTTATATCAAATTTCTCTATTTGATCCCTGTGGAAAGATCAAGGTGAGATTATTCTAGATGCACCTTGGATGGAAACATTAGGGTTGTTTATTTTAAATACGAAAAATATTTCTTTTAACATTTTCCTACACTAAGAAAAAAATAACACTATAGGACATTACTTTGAAATCAAATTCAGTAACACTAGAATACGTACAAGATATCACAAAAATATTTTTTCAAGAAAGTAAAAAAACAATACAAAATATGCAAAGTGAAGTTGACAAAATCGCCTTTGAAAAAAATGAAGAAGTTTCTTGACTCAAGGACCATAGTTAAAAATTACTAATGCAGATTAAGAAGCTTAAGAAGGACAAAAAGTCATTGCAAAATAAGGCACAACAACTTATCGAGAAGGAAGCATCGAAATATTCAAATATAGAAATTCAAGTTGAAGAAAAAGGATTGAATATAGATCCAATGAATCTCACAACTTGAGAAGATGACAAGTTAGTTGAATTAAAAACATATTTCGATGTTGCAGTTCAAATGATGAAAAATCCAAATGAATATTCTGTAACCAACTCAACAATAACATTACTTGAAGTAAATCAGGAAGTTGTCACACATGTGATAAGGGAAAATCAAATTACAACAACTCCTTATCATATCTGAATCAAAAGAGCATGCAACTCAATCAATCTACGTATTTTTATCATTCAAATAAGAAATACCGAACTTATGTTATGAAGAATACTAATGTCAGTGCAATTCAGTCTTGTGAGACAAATTCACATGAAATATCCAATAACCACAAGATTCCACAAAATATTAATTTAGGATGGTCAGATCCTTTCTCAGTTCAACAGTTTTATTTATCATTCCAAGGATCCTATAATCTTTTATCATCAAAGACGAAAACCTGCAGATTTCCTAAAGTTGTAAATAGACTCTAAGACAAAGAAAAAAAAGGAATTAATTAGTGTTGAAGAGACATGTCTCTAAGGACATGGTCATTCGTGAAGGGGTACTTGCATAGGTATATATAAAACGCCCTCAATTGTAATCATATCATCATATCTCATATCTTCTATACATTTATATATGAATATATATATTTTTTATCATGGATATTTATATATTTAAGATATTCTGAGTATTCTACTGCAATTATGAACTATGTTCATAACACACGTATGGAGGCTATAAGTGGCATGATAGAAAAAATCTCATGTTCCTAGATACAATACCTTCAAGTTCATAAGAGTCATCCAGGGACAATGATCATTGTTCTGATTGACAACAAGTCAAACCATAACTTTATTGACTCAACTTGGTTGCCAAAGGAGACATTCCTACAAAATATTTTGAGGGGTTTGATTTATAGGTGGCTAATGGTTATGATATGACCTACACTAAAAGGGCTCGACATTTGGAGCTAAATATGAGGAACTACTCACTCACTGATGATTTCTATGTGGTAGAGTTGGTCGACACCAATCTTGTATTAGGTGTTCTGTGCCTTGTATCTATAAGGGGGCACTAGAAAGAATATTGGAAAATGGATATGGAGTTCACTACAACATATGAAAATAAAGTGGTTATGAGGGGAATGACCAATGGTGCGCTTAATTTTTTTACAACCAAATAGATGGAGATCTTATTCAAACATTGTGACATATATTGGGCTCTAGAGTGTCTGTTTACACTGCAAAGACCTTCAACCAACATCCAACTTCATCACACATATATTTAGTCAATTTTTGATAAAAATGAGAAGGTCTTATAGGATATTCCTCTAGGGTGACCTCCTGACAGGGGACTTGAGCATACCATCAAGTTAGAAGAGGGGTCAAAGCCAATGATAACTACTCCATACAAGAACTCCAATAAGTTCAAGGAGGAGATCGAATAAATGATCAAGACTATTAGAAATGGGGCACATTAGACCTAGTTCCAACACATTTAATTCATTAGTTGTATTGGTTAAAAATAGGGATGGAACCATGAGGATGTGTATTGATTATTTGGTATTAAACAAAAAGGCAATTGAAAATAGGTACCCTGTACCCAGGATTGATGAATTGTTGGACGAGCTACAGGGGGTAGTCTATTTTTTGAATATTTACATTCAATTGAAATATAATTAGATTAAGGTTAGGGAATAGGATGTACACAAGATTACTTTTCAGTTTCACTATGGAAACTATGAGTTCTTGGTCATTCCATTCAAGTTGACCAACACACCTGGCACTTTCCAGTCCCACGTGAATCACATTTTCAATAGAAACTTGTGGAAATCCCTAATGGTGTTCTTTTATGATATTCTTGTATATGATTGATCATGGCAGGACAACTGGAGACATATAAATGATGTATTGGGTATATTGGAGCAGTCATTATATGACTAGGAGTCAAAATGTGAATTTGACATGATAGATATTTTGTATTTAGGCCATGTGATAAAATTTCATGGTGTATAGGTACATAAAGAGAAGATCCATGCCATATTAAATTTTCCAACACTTGTGACCCTTATAGAGCTACAAGGATTCATGGGATTATGCGACTATTATCAGCACTTTGTTAAAGGGTTCTTGTAGTTGGTTGAACCCTTGAAAAATTTGACACAGAAGGGGGAATTTATATATATGGGAATCTCAACATATATTTAACAAGATCAAGGAGGTGATGAACTCCCTGGTTTTGGCACTACCTTACTGCACTCAACCCTTTGTGCTTGAGTTTGATGCTTCAAGATAAGTTATATGGGTTATCTTTATGTAGAAAAAACATATGATAAAATTTGAGATTTAGAATCTTAGGGAGCTAGAGAGTATTTGATCCACATATAACAAGGATATGCTCGCCATAATGCATGCTTTGGCGAAATTTAGACAATATTTGGTGTTTAGAAGATTCGTAGTTAGGACCAACAAAAATTGTTTTATGTATTTGCTGGAGAAAAAATACTTGAACAAGAGGCAACAAAAGTGGGTAATAAAGATACAAGCCTATGAATTTGACATTGAGTATATGGAGGGAAAGAAGAATGTTATTTCAGGTTAGCAACATGTTGTCTCATGGAGATTTCAGCTGATTGGAAAGCACTCTTGTTAGTGGAATATTCTAGGAACAATTTTTTTTGTGAGTTAATGGATGGGCACATTCAGGATAACAATTATAAAGAAGTGGATTATATTATCTTTTATAAATAAAAGATCTATTTTTTCCCTGAATCCACACTCAAAGAGAAGATGAGATCTATCCACGACTCACAATTAGTAGGACACCACGGGTCTTTCAAAACATATATATAGGTTAATGAGAGGGTCTATTGGAAGGGCCTCAAGGATGATATACTGACATATGTGAGAAATTGTATGACATGTCAACAAAACAAGTCAAAAAATACTCATCATGTAGGTTTGTTGTAGCCCTTTCCCTTTCCCAAGCAGAAGTAAGTGGGTCCATGGATTTCATCACAAGTATTCCAAAGGTGTAGGGTAGATATTTCATTCTTTTTATGGTTGATAAGTTGACCAATTTTACAAATTTCTTTGTAATTTCATCATAATACATAGTAGCACAAGTAGAAAAGTTGTTTTTCAAGGTGGTATTTAGACTCCATTGGTTTCCTATATACATTGTTAGTGATAGGGACAACATGTTTCTCAATGCATTCTGGCAAGAGTTGTTTAGGTTGGTTGGCACCGAGTTGACATTGAACACCAATTATAATCAATAGATAGATGACCAAACAAAAAATGTAAGTAAATTGGTTGAAGAGTATTTGTGAAACTATGTGTTATGAAAGCTAAGGGTTTGGATTAAATGGTTGTACCTAGGTGAACACTTCGACAATACCACTTACCATTTTCCAATTGGTATGAACCCATTCTGAGCATTATATGGCTATGATACTCCTTCATTTGTGGACTTGGCCTTTGGGGGAAATAGAGGTCCCAAAGCCAAGAATTGGATATAGGAAATTTGTAATATCCCAAATTAGGATTTAACAGTAATATAGAACAAAATAGACTAGAAACTACAATAAAATAAACACACTATCAAAACACATGATTTGCAGCCAAAAAAAACCACTGAGAAATTTTATTATATTGGTTGGAAAGAGTAAAAAATGGTGTTGGAAAGATAGCACCTGGGCTTGCACTAGGCAGGCTGAAGATCAACTCTAAACCTAGCGAAAATGTCTACTGGAATGTGCTCTGTGTGGCTCTCCCTGTGTGCTGTCGGTCTTGGAAACTGCTACTGCTAGTTGAGTTTTGTCTGCAGTTTGGCCCAGTTCCCATGCTCAGAAAATTCCAGGAATTGGACACCGGACTCTCCTCAAAATACCCACAAAAACAAGTGAAGGTTTTCTAGAAATCTTGACCCCAGAAATTGGCCCCTTTGGGATTGGAACGCTACTCTGTTGGGAAAATCGATCTCCTGGCTGGAACTGTTGGAAAATTCCTCCAAAACACCAAAATAATTGGTAGGAGGTGGGTAGCCTCTCCTCCAATTCCTCCAACTAACTCCTCATTGCTGCTCCACTTCCCACACTTCCTCTTGGCTGTACTGCGCAAACATTGCGTAGTTTGGGCTGCCACTGTGCTGTCGTGAAGGGAGTACATGTTGTTGATGATGTCTCTTTGCAATATCCTCACAAAATTGATGAATCTCCTCTCTTAAGTGGGCACTTTAAGTCCCCCGAGGCAGAGGTTGAGATCTCTACTTGAATATTTCTGTGCTGAACAACACTGTAGACTTGGCTAAACAACTCAACCGTGCTCAGTAAATGAAGACAGAAAAATCATAGATGAGTGAATGCCCAAATGAGCTGCTATTCTTCTCTTTTTGTCAATTTAACCTCCAAAATTCCCTTGGGCCCACCAAGGATTGTGTTTCCCCTTCATCCGGCCTACCACTGCGCTGCCATCATCATGCCTCTCCCATGCAACCACCTAGGACACTACCTCCATTCGATGGTTGGCCACATTGACCCCACTGAAGCCAAAATATTTCCTTAGGAACTATAGGGAAATTAATTTTTGTTTCTTAGCTATTATTTGTGGGTCTCTTACCCACTTTATTCCTACCCAACATTAGAAAAATAAAAATTAGCCAAAAATTAATATTCCAAATATCTGATTACTAATTTGGAATATTAGAGTCCTCCTCACTAAAATGTTACTAGTCCTCAAGCAACTGCAAATATGGGTGCTGAAGAATCTTCTCCCCCTCCCAAGTGGCATCCTCGTCTGGGAGGTTCCTCCATTTTATTAGGTTCTCCTTCACCATCGTGCTCCTCAAGTGTCTCTCCCTGGTGTCTAAGATGGCCTCGGGTTGTAGCACTAAATGTCCCTCATCATCTGTAGGAGGGAGCTTAGTAGTTGTTGTCACCTGTTGTCGAAAAGCCTTATTCAAGAATGACAGATGGAAAATATTGTGGATATGGCTCCCTTGTGGCAACTATAGCTCATATGCCACCTTTTCAACCTGCTGGACAACCCAGTACGACCCATAGAAGCGAGGTTTGAGCTTATCAGCTACCTTCTGCTTCAACATAGACTGCCTGTATGGCTGAAGTTTAAGGTACACAAAGTCCCCCACCTTAAACTTCCTCTCCACGCGGCCCCAATCTGCATACATCTTCTGTTGATTTTGTGTGGTCCTCAAGTTGTCCTTGAGAGCCCTGAGGATGTCCTGACTCTCCCGGATCTAGTCTTAGGTCTTAGGGACCTTACTTTCCCCAAAAATAGCATAAAAAAACATCAATGCATCATCACCATATAAAGCATGAAAATGGGACATACCAATGGACATATGGAAAGTGTTATTGTAGCAGTACTCCCCCAAGTGTAGCCAACACAACCAGGCCTTATGCTTCCCTATAACATAGTTTCGAAAGTAGCCTTCCAACCACTTGTTCCCTATCTCTTTTTTCTCATCGGTCTATAGATGGTAACTCGTGCTGGGTGTGAGCTCTGTGCCCACAAGTTGGAACAATCCTTGCCAAAAACCTCCCATGAATCTGTTGTAGAAATTATACAACAAGCATGTATATCATGGAGTCAATCTAATCTAAGAATGTACTAAAGTTAGATACTAAATCACTTCTACAAATATTTTGCGGAATTAAAAAACATAATTGCCAATCACATGAACATGAAGAAGAATCAAATCAAACACAACACAGATAATTTCCCAGCGCAAGCTTGCTGCTCAAAACCCCTCTATCTTATATTATATATTCCACAAGGAATCATGAAAAAATTACATACAACTCTTCTCACAAGAGCCCTCCTATATTAAGCTATTTTTTTCACACTAATCCAGACAAAATCGGGCCAATACTAAGCCAATTCTCAGCTTGTCTTCAGCCTGCCTTACTCACGCAATTCATGAGGAATGCAATCCCTATTCACAAGGAATTCCAACCTTCCTACACTATGCTGAGTATCGTGGGAATCCTGTGGTATTTTAACTACACTTGGGTAGCCTGCTAATATCACAATTGATAGTTACACTTCCCTTCCACCTAGATATAAACTAGGTCTCCACTGGAACCTGGCCGGATGGTTCAACTCTGCCTTATTCCTCTAATAGACTATGCAATCTCAGACATGTTGGAGTATGTCCTCCTTGGGGCCCTTTGAGGTTAACATCTCTC
Organism: Pinus albicaulis; assembly: GCA_034641835.2. NCBI lineage: Eukaryota > Viridiplantae > Streptophyta > Pinopsida > Pinales > Pinaceae > Pinus > Pinus albicaulis. The sequence goes on from CM076577.1 coordinate 798,864,075, forward strand.
TAATGGCTCTATAAGTCTTAGTGAACCCTTGGTGCCCTGATAGTGGAGAGTCATGTGTTGCATGCAAGATCTTCTCCGTCAACCAAGAGTTGGCTATAAAAAATATCTGATCTCGACAATATATGACCTCATCCATCACCTAATATCAGTCATATATCCCTAGCCCATCCAATACCTCACATGAAAACTGATCCTTCAAGTACTCCACCAATAATTGCGCCTTCCAATTTGCATCTATTCTCATCATGGAGAGGGACGGTGGTATGAAATACACAACATCAAAAACCACATTATTATTCCATTTAACATACTCAATGTCAAAGTCATAATCTTGGATCTTACTGATCCACTTCTGCTATCTCTCATGCAACTATTTCTGCTGTTGGAAGTACCACAAGTTGTTGTGATCAGTCTTGACCTTGAAACGGTTCCCTAGTAGGTACTGTCTGAACTTGGCCAAGGCATGCATGATGGATACCATTTCCTTATCATATATTGGGTAGTGCCTCTCACAAGGCAAAAGCTTCTGGATCTTGAAAGCAATGGGGTGTTCGTCATGCATCAACATGGCCCCAACTACTACTTTGGATGCATCGCACTCCAAGACAAAGGGCTTGGTAAAATAAAGGAGTGAAAGTACAGGGTAGCTACTCATCACCTGTTTGAGGCAGTCAAAATCCTCCTGCGTTGTGCGAGTCCAGGTGAATGCTCCCTTCTGAGTCAAGTCTGTGAGGGGTGCAACTAACTAAGAGAAACCATTCAAAAACTTTCGGTAATAAGTACAGACGCCCACAAAGCCTCTCAACTCTGTGACATTCTTAGGCTCCGACCAATCCCTAATGGCCCTAATTATCTCCTCATGCACATGCACACCATCCTCACCTATGATGTGGCCTAAGTATATAATCTCTTTCAAGCCCAAATCGTTCTTGGAAAACTTAGTGTAAAATTTATGCTCCTCTAGAATACGCAAGATTCTCTCCACATGATTCAAGTGCTCCTCCTATGTCCGATTGTATATTAGAATGTCGTAAAAAAAATAGCACGAAATTTTGCAGTTGGCCTGGAAAAGTGTGGTTCATGCATGACTGGAAGGTACCCATAATGGTATTTGAATGTTGTCTTGGGGACATCCTTGTCCCTCACATGAATCTGGTGGTACCCCGATCTCAGATCTGTCTTGGAGAAGAAATTTTCTCCCCTCAACTCATCCATAAACTCATCTATTTGTGGAATGGGGTAGTGGTTCTCCATCGTATTTTTGTTTAGGGATATTTAATCAATGCACATCCTTAGCATCCCATCCTTCTTCTTCACCAAAACAACCGAAGAAGTGAAAGGACTAGAGTTGGGCCTGATGTGCCCAAAATCCAAGAGCTCATGAATAGTCCTTTTAATCTCGTCATGATAGGCCTTGGGGTGCCTATATGGAGTAGAGATCACGGCCTAAATGTCGGGCTCCAACTTGATAGTGTGCTCAAATCCCTTGTCAGGTGGCTGTCCTGGTGGAATGTCCCCGAAGACTGTGGAATAACAGTCTAGGAGGGCTTGGATATCGGGGTGCGTGGGCTGGCCTGAAACATTTGCATATGAAATCCTCAACTCAACTGCCCACTCTATGCCTTCCCGTCAAAAATATACCTCCGTCCTATATGCAGAAACTATTTGAGGGAGGTATGTATGCATGCCCCTGAGCATCACCTGTTTCCCGATCTTCTTATCCAAGAACTCCATCTCCAGTGCCTGCCAATCAGTAGTGACCCTACCAAGGGTGATGAGCCACTGGACCCCAAACACCATGCTGGTGTATGGAATATCGACCATAAAAAAATGGTTTGTAAAGATGTATGTCCCCATGGTCACTGTCAAAGCTGGAACATAACGCATGCACTGCATGGTCCTGGCCCTTGGAACTAACACATAAAACCCATCAAAGCTCTTCGTTTGTATGCCCCTTCTTTGCACCATCTGGGCATCGATGAATTTTTGTGTAGCCCCGTTGTCTACTAGCACCGAGATACGTTGTCCCTAAATTGTCCCCCAGACCCTCAGCATTAGGTACTTGGGCACCCCTCAAAAAGATGCAAGGACCCCTCCAGTAGGTGCAAACGTTGGCGCTTCTGATGCTGGAGGAGGTGATGGTGGAGGTTTCTCCTTTGGTGCTTCTATGCCAACATCTCTTCCCATCTCAAAGAATGTCTCCTCTTCTCCCTCGCTATCAGAGAATACCTCAATTTAGTGTGGCTTCCCTCTATCACACCTATGACTCGGTGCCCATGGCACTCGAAAGGTGAAGCAGAGTTTCTCTCACTTAAAATTTCTTTAGGTATCATCATCCAATGGCCTTGGCCCTGGTTCCCTCTCGGGGGTGGAGCTCTCATGTCCATCTCTCTTTGTTGTAAATCCGATCTATTGGGTATGGGGGCTCTCATCCTTGGTAGTGCATCCTACAAGTCCCTGGTCCTCCCAACTGTGTCCTGCAGCGTAGTGGGCCAAGTAAACCTCACCAGCCCATACAAAGGCTCTACTAGACCGTCTATAAACATGTAAATCCTCCTTGGTTCTGACAAATCTGGAGCCATCACTGAGAGTCTCAGGAACTTTAAAATTTAGGTCTTTGTGTTTCCCTTCTACTTGAGCTTGTTCATCTCCATGAATATCCCCTCCAGATCATTCCAATAAAACCTCTCCAACACCCTCCTGGTAAAATTGTTGTACATTGTCACTCCTGAGTGACCTAGCACAGTCATCCCATGAAACCACCAGTTATGGGCTTCTCCCTCTAGGTGCAATGCAACCACCTTGATGGTCTCCACCTCCATCATCTGGTTACGCTGGAAATAGATGTTCACCTTCTCCACCCATGCTTTGGCTGAAATTTTTGATGACCCATCAAAATTTGGCAGGAAAATCCTGCCCACAATATGCTACAGGTAATTTCCCTGTGTGTACCCTCCTCCTCTAGCTTGGCCCCTGGGTCTATTATTGTTCTTCGACTGAAAAACCCATTGAAGGTGAGAACATCTCCAAATTCCCATTGATAGGACTAATATTTTGCAAAATAGTCCCCATAGTGAGCCACCTCCAGTTCTTGCGTACCTCCTTCTCTTGAAGCTAGAAATGTGGGGATAGTAGAGCATGGTGGAGTGTGTGGCACCACCTACTGTGTAGTGTGAGGACCGGGTGGGTGATGTGAAGTGCCGAATCCTTCCCAAACCTGTAATTACCCTTAAATTCCCTTTGGCTTACTATCTCCGCCAAGCTTCTACCCCGTCTCCTCAATCCTCTTAGCGAGGTCTTGCATTGATTTCAAAAGGAGTTATGAAAACTCCTTCCCCTCATCTCTTTCCTCTGCCATGGGTGCCTTTTCTCTTCCTTCTACAACTGGAACAGTGTCAACCTGGTTAGATGTAATCTCGAGCCTTCTTTCCCTACTCCTGTATCTCTGTCTCTGGTAGGTGATTTTCTGTCTATCTGTTGTGTAACCAACTCCAAAAAGAGAAGAAAATAGATATCGACGCCTTAGAAATGAGCCACTTCGAGGGAGCAACCTCCAATACATTACATAAATGAAAAATTCTTGGATGATACAATTCACAAAACCTCCTTTCTATATATAGGAGTTCATGGGGCCATAATGTAATCCTAGTGGGCTACAATGTAATCCTAGCCGACCTAACAATAATAATTTAAGGGCACAATAATAACAAAATGGGGGTTACAAGGGTACAATAATAACAATAAGGGGGTTACACTAACAATAATAAAGGACTATACTAGTGATATAGGGACCTAACATGCCCCTCTCCTTCAAAAAAGTGTTGTCCTCAACGCTTGAGTAGCTCCGGGTGCTTCTGTATAAAATTCTCATCCTCCCATGTAGAATCTTCGGTGGGTAAGTTCTTCCACTTGATGAGATACTCTGAAATTGATCGATTCCGTAGCTGTCGAGTTCTTGTTTCCATGACCGCTTCAGGTTCCAATATGATTTTTCCTTCCTCATCAAGTTCTGGAAATATTGTTTGAACAGGAAGATTTTCACCTATAACCTTCTTTAAGCATGAAACATGGAAAACTGGATGCACTCGTGAAGAAGCAGGAAGCTCCAATTTGTATGCCATAGTACCAATCTTTTGCAACACCTTGTAAGGACCATAGTACTTTGGCGATAATTTATTATCCTTCTTAGCTTGCTTGAGGAACATTTTTTTGTATGGTTGTAGCCGTAAAAATACCCAATCTCCTACATCAAAACTTCTCTCGCTGCGATGTTGATATGCCTGTTGTTTCATTCGATTTTGTGCCAAATTCAGGTTATCCTTTAAGAGTTGGAGAACTTCTTGTTGATGCTCGATGTGATCTTCTACTGCTTGAACCTTCGAATTTTCTCTTAAATATGATGTGATGGATGGTGGATGATATCCATAAAGTGCCATAAATGGGGTCATTTTTGCTGCAGTATGGAAGGAAGTGTTAAACCACCATTCAGCGAGAGGTAACCACTTGACCCATTGTGTTTGTTTATAAGATACAAAACAACGAAGATATCCTCCCAAACATTTATTTACTATCTCAGTTTGGCCATCAGATTGAGGATGATAAGATGAGCTATGAGCTAATTGAGTACCCAAACAAGAAAATAACTCCGTCCAAAAATTTCCAGTAAAAATGGGATCTCTGTCGCTCACAATAACCCTTGGGCTTCCATGTACCTTTTGAATTCTATCCATAAATGTAGTAGCAACTGTACTTGCTTTAAATGGATGAGATAATGCACAAAAGTGTGCATACTTGGTAAGTCTATCAACTACCACCATGATGACACTCTTTCCTTCGGACTTAGGTAAACCTATGATAAAATCCATTGAAATCTCCTCCCAACGTTGATTTGGAATGAATAAATGTTGTAGAAGTCCCGGGGTCTTAATTGTCTCAACTTTATTCTACTGGCAAACCAAATATTCCAGCACAAACTTTTGAATATCGGATTTAAGGCCATCCCAAAAAAATTATTTCTTCACCCTGTGGTAAGTTTTTAAAAATATTGAGTGTCCTCCTAAAGGAGAAGTGTGCAGTTCCAAAAGAATCTTTTTTTTTAGTTGGGAATTCTTACAAAGATATAAACGATCTTTGTACCATAAGGAATCATTTTTCCAACTAAATGTATAAGATGTACTAGGATCTTGCTGCAACTTTTGAATGAGTGTCCATACATCTTTGTCCTTTTTCCATTCATCTCTTGCTTCGGTTATCCAATCTGGTTGGATAATAGAAATGGCACAAAGCAATGCTTCCACCTCTTCATTCTTTCTTGAGAGTGCATCTGCAACAACATTAAGCTTTCCTTTTTTGTAGATTATTTCAATGTCATAACCCAACATCTTTGTGACCCATTTTTGCTGCTCTTCTGACGATAGTCTTTGTTCCAAAAAGTGTTTAAGACTATCATGATCAGTTTTTACCTTGAAGTGTCTTCCCATTAGGTAATTTCGCCATTTCTTTAGTGCATGCAGTATTGCTAACATTTCCTTCTCATAAATAGGTTTCTGTAAATACTTTCCTTTGATTGGACGACTTTCAAAAGCAATGGGTCTTCCTTTCTGCATTAAAACAACACCAATTCCATTTCCTGAGGCATCACATTCCACAATAAAGGTTTTTGTGAAGTCTGGCGTAGCTAAGACCGGTGCTAGGCACATTGCCTCTTTAAGATGTTCAAAGGCCTTAGTTGCTTCAGCAGTCCATGAAAATGCATCTTTCTTCAATAATGTTGTTAGAGGTGCTGCTATTCTCCCATAATTCTTAACAAACTTGCGATAATACCCTGTTAACCCGAGAAATCCTCGCAACTGCTTTATGGTTGTGGGGACTTTCCATTCCTTAATGGCTTTCATTTTGTTAGGGTCTACTTTAACACCCTCGTGAGATACAATATGACCCAGATATTCCACCTCTTGTACTCCAAAGAAACATTTGGATTTTTTTGCATATAATTGTTTCTCCTGAAATAGTTTGAGCACCCTGTCAACATGTTGAACATGATCCTTCCAAGACCTGCTGTAGATTAGTATATCATCAAAAAATACTAACACAAATTATCTAAGGAAGGGTTTTAAAATGGAATTCATCGACCCTTCAAATGTAGAAGGTGCATTGGTAAGGCCAAAACGCATGACAAAAAATTCATAATTACACTCATGAGTCATAATGTCTTCAATCTTCATTCTAATTTGATGATATCCTGAATGAAGATCCAACTTGGTAAAATAAATTGCTCCATGTAATTCATCCAATAATTCATCAATCACAGGAATGGGAAATTTATCTTTAATGGTGAGCTTATTGAGCTCCCTATAATCCGGACACATTCGCAATGATCCATCCTTCTTGTGTACCAATACTACAGGAGCAGAGAAAGAACTTTGACTAGGTTGAATTATACCCGCCTCTAATATTTATGCAATCATACGTTCAATTTCACTCTTTTGGACGTAAGGATATCTATAAGGCCTGATGTTTGGAGGAACACTTCCTGGAATCAAATGAATAGCATGATCATGATCACGAATAGGTGGGAGTCCTTTGGGAGTTTCAAACACCATGGAATGATTGTCCAATACTTGTTGGAGATCTGCAGGAATAGATGATTTTGATGTTGGAACTTCTAGTGAGCATAATTGTGCAATTACGCCTCGTTGTTCTTTCTTTAGAAGCTTTGTCATGACATTAGAGCTTATTATCCTTCCTAGCTTCCCTTCAATACCCCGTAATTCGACTTCCTTTCCTTCTGAAAAAAATTTCAAGAAAAGTTCTTGAAAATTAAAAGCTACCGTCTCCAAAGATTGTAACCATTGTACTCCTAGTACAACATCAGCACCTCCCATAGGAATGGAAAGCATTGGACTAGTCAATACATATTCCCCCATGGTTAGCTTGATATTATGGCATTTCCTAGAGAAATTTATAGTTCCTCCATTTGCAACCATCACTTGGCATTCTGGTGCTGGGTATAGGAAACAATTTAGTTCCTTGGCTACCTTACAATGAATAAAATTATGGGTGCTACCTGAATCAATCAACACTATTACCTTTTTCTTCTTGATTTGTCCTTCTATCTTGAGAGTTTGAGGAGTGGTAATTCCTGCCAGTGCATTACACGATATGGTCGGATTCATTTCTTCCTCTTCTAGAGTTGGTTTCTGGTGTATATCCTCTTCTTGTTCATTTTCTTCTTCCTCTTCACAATCTATGTAAAATAATTTCTTCTCAGCACACTTATGACCTTTAGTGTATTTTCTATCACAACTGTAGCAAAGCCCTTTTGCTCTTTTTCTTCCAATTTTTGTGGTGTCAACCTTTTAGGTTGTGGAAATCTAGGCGTAGCAACACTTCCTTCTTTATAGAATTGATTGGTAAGCTTCCTTGCCGCCATAATTTTACATTCAACTTTTCTTGCCAACCTGAATGCCTTCTCCAATGAATCAGGTTCCAAAACACGAACTTCATGTTGGATGTTATCCTTTAGAGTACCTATGAAGAGATCAATCATGTGTTCCTCTGGAATATCATCTACCCTTATATTCAATTTTTGGAAGTCCTCAATGTGTTGCCCCACTAAACCCTTTTGTTTGAGATTTATCAATTGGCTAAAGAAGGTGTTGCTCTTTGTATCCTCATAATGTGCTATGATTTCCTCCGTAAAAATTGACCAAGTGACAATTTTTTTACGGGAGCAAAGCCATCGATACCATACAAATGTATTTTGTTCTAAATGTAAAGTTGCAATGCGTACCTTTTGTGTGTTTTGCACGTTATGGAGATCAAAATATTACTCCATCTGTAGTATCCATGTTACAAGATCCTTTCCATAAAACTTCCTCATATCCATTTTTGGAATATGGTGGTTCTTCCCGCCAACATTAGAGTTTATGAAATCACGATTAACATTTATTTTGTTCTCATCATGAGGTTCTTCTACTATCTTTTCACCATTAGGAAACCTTTCTTGTATCAACTTTGTCAAACCTTCCATGTTTTCTTTTAGAAAATTCTTCATGTTTTCCATTTTCTCATCGATCTTAGCTTCCATGTAATCCATCTTAGATTCCATGTCAGCCTCCATGCCATCCATCTTAGCTTCCACGCCATCCATCTTAGCTTGCACGCCATCCATATTGGCTTCCACGCCTTTCTTCAAAACTTACATTTCATTTTTTGTTGCTCTTTGCGAGAGTGAAATTTGTTGCACTTGCTCTTGTAATTTTGATAGATCATGTTGCAATTCTTCTTCTTCATGAGTCATAGTAGAGCTTTCCAAAGGATTAATGGGTGTTGAATTCTTTTTAGGGGCCATTTTATAATCCAATACTGATATCTATTCTACAATATGCCCTTGCAATCAATTCAACTTGATTCTTCAAACAAGACTTATGCAATTCAGAAAAAAAATACACACCTTTTACTTGCTTTTGAGGAGCTCGATATCGAAATTGTATTATCTCTGTGCTTGCAGCTCTTCAATATCTGAAATTTAGCAATGAAGTATCCCTCTGAATTCTCTTTTGAATGCCATAGGTATGACTTGATTTGGATTCTCCAAGACAAAGTTATGTCTAATCTCCCACAATGACCTAATTATGGAATGGTTCAGTATAGCGAACTTGTACGACTTGCCACATGTCGTTGTTTTGTCCTTCACCTCTAAAATTGATAGCTAAGAAACTACAGTCCGTGTACTTGCGACCACTTTTTACGGCACTCAAATCCGATGCTCAGAGAGAGAGTTATTGAAATTTTCCCACGATCACCTTTTTGAGATGAAATTCAGGAGCCTGAAAAAGCACTACCTTCCACAGATCATATCTCCAAACATATTGGGAACCAAGCTCTGAAATTTTTTGACAAGTTTCCTTAGGATTTCAGCTTCGCACCATAAAATTTTCAGATTCTGAACCTCAATATAAAAAAAGTTATAGTGAAAATTCCACGATGACCTGTTTAGGAGCCTGAAAAAATACCTAACTTCCACAGATCATATCTCCGCAAATATTGCGAACCAAGCTCTGAAATTTTTAGAAAATCTTCCTTAGGGTTTCGGCTTCGTACCCTAAAAATTTCAGCTTCTGAACCTTCGTAGAAAAAACTTTATAGTGAAAATACCACGATGACCTGTTTGGAGCAGCGAAACCCTAGAATCCAAAGCTCTGATACCAAATGTTGTGTAACCAACTCCAAAAAGAGAAGAAAAGAGATATCAACGCCTTAGAAATGAGCCACTTCGAGGGGGCAACCTCCAATACATTACATAAATGAACAATTCTTGGATGATACAATTCACAAAACCTCCTTTCTATATATAGGAGTCCATGGGGCCATAATGTAATCCTAGTGGGCCACAATGTAATCCTAACCGACCTAACAATAATAATTTAAGGGCACAATAATAACAAAATGGGGGTTACAAGGGTACAATAATAACAATAAGGGTTTACACTAACAATAATAAGGGACTATACTAGTGATATAGGGACCTAACACTATCCTTCGGTGTCATAGACCATGTGCTCCACAGGATGAGCCAAGTCTATGAGCTCTGATACCACTGTAATATCTCAAATTGGATTTTAACAGTAATATAAAACAAAATAGACTAAAAACTAAAACAAAATAAACACACCATCAAAACACATGAATTGGAGCAAAAAACAACTATTGAGTCATTTTATTATATTGGTCAGGAATAGTACAAAATGTTGTTGGAAAGATAGCACCGGGCCTGCACTAGGTAGGCTGAAGATCAACTCTAAACCTGACCAAAATGTCTACTGGAATGTGCTCTGCGTGGCTCTCCGTCTACACTACCAGTCCTGGAAACTGCTATTGCTGGTTGAGTTCTTTCGTAAGTTTGGCCTAGCTCCCATGCTCATAAAATTCTAGGAATTGGACATCGGACTCTCCTCAAACTACCCACAAAAACCCACGAAGGGTTTCTAGAAATATTGATCCCAGAAATTGGCCCCTTTGGGCTTGGCACGCTGCTATGCTGGGGAAATTGATCTCCTGGCTGGAACTGCTGGAAAATTCCTCCAAATCACTACCAAAATCCATAGTAGGAGGTGGCTAACCTCCCCTCCAAATCCTCTAACTGACTCCTTACTATTGCTCCACTTCCCACACTTCCTCTTGGTTGGATGGTGCAATCACTGTGTAGTCTAGGATGCCATTGTGTTGTCCTAAAGGGACCGCATGTTGTTGTTGATGTCTCTATTCAATCTCCTCACAAAATTGATGAATCTCCTCTCCTGAGTGGGTACTCGAAGTCCCCCGAGGAAGAGGTTGAGATATCCGCTTGAAGATCTTTGTGTTGAACAACACTGCAGACTTGGCTAAACAGCTCAACCGTGCTTAGTGAATGAAGACAGAAAAATCATAGATGAGTGAATGCCCAAATGAGCCGCTCTTCTTCCTTTTTTTCCAATTAAGACTCCAACATTCTCTTGGGCCCACCAAGGACTACGCTGCCCCTTCATCTGACCTACCACTGCACTGCCATCATTGTTCCTCTCCCACACAGCCACCTAGGACGCTGCCTCCATTTGATGGCTGGCCACATGGACCCCACTAAAGACACAATATTTCCTTATGAACTATAGGGAAAGTAATTTTTTTCTGCATAGGTATTATTTGTGGGTCCCTTACCCACTTTATTCCTGCCCAACATTAGAAAAAGAAAAATTAACGAACAATTAATATTCCAAGTAGCTGACTGCTAATTCAGAATATTACAAGATTCAAGATGTCCTCAAGGCTCTTAAAGAAAACTTACAAGTTTCCCAAAATCAACAAAATATGTATGCAAATAGACACATGGTGGAGAATGAATTTGAGGTAGGATAAATTTGTTTTTTCTAAGGTTGCAAGTATACAGATAGTCTTCACAAATGAAAAGTTGGGTAGAAAAATTGAAACCATGTTTTTACATCATCTACGGTGTCATATAGAGAGTTGGGGAAGTAGCCTACAAGCTTGAGTTTCCAGTGCAAAGAAAGATCCATAATGTGTTTCATGTGTCATGTCTCAAGAGGGAATTGCGAAACAAGTTAACACTTTAGTAGAGTTACCTCTATTGGATAAAGAAGGGAAATGAGTTTTGATTCCCAAGGAGGTTTTGGATATCAAAGAGAGGAAGTTAAGAAGTAGATTGATCGAGGAGTATCTTATCAAGTGGAAATAATTTCCAATAGAAGATGCCACATGGGAGGGAGATCAGATTTTGCAGCATCCCAGATTGTAGTTGCTTGGGGAAAAGCAATCTTTGCAAGGGAGAACTATAATGTCCCTTTTCAAGTAATGGTTACAGGTGGTTGAATTAGCATATTTTGATTCCCGTATTCTATATTTGGAAAAATGGGATTGACTAATCTAATTTTTTGATGTCAATTGGATGACAAAGGCAACAATTTTAAGATGATGTTGGGTAATTAAATAAAAATGCTAGTAAAGTCACTTCATGAAACAATGACCCATGGTATTCTAATGGGGAAAATGTTATAAAAAGAAAATTAGACCTCACTAATGGTATGATCTAGTTATTTGTGAATTGGATTTGGAGAGATCTTGTAACTTGATGTTTAGGGGTGAAACCCTCGCGAGAATCAATTTAGGTGGTGAGACTAATCCACCCTAGTTGATTAATATTGGTTTAAGTAGTGATACTATCCACCCTAAATGATCTAAAGGAAGAAACACCTATATTATTCATAAGTATTTAACGAGAAGAAGACAACTTCTTTTTCCAGAGATCATGGAAGTTGGAGATAGAGACAATTTATCCATAGCATCAATTTTGGAATTTTATGTGTAGGTCGATTTCATCTTGAGGAGATCGAATTAATTTGGGTAGGAAAAATTTTATTTGGGGATCTGAATATATTTTGGAGATTGAATTTCTCTGTGGTAAGTTGAAATTATTTGGAGAATCCAAGTTAATTGAAGTAGGCCGAATTCATTGTGGAGGTCAAGATCTTCATTATGGAGGAAAATTTAATTAAAGGCAACCAAATTATTTAGCTAGGAGACTAAATTCTATTTGGATGGCTAAATTAATTATTGGAAACATTTCTGGTATTTAATTACGGGCCGAATTGATCTTGGAGAAGCTAAATTAATACTTGGAGGACCGAGATATTGAGGAAAGCAAGTTTCTGCTGGAAAAACCAAATTCTTCCCTATGGGATTCAATTTATTGATTAGGACAAGTTATTTCTAAAGAGGTCAAGTTTTTATTTAAGGATCCAACTGTGCCATTGCTAAAGCAAACCCCAAGATCCAAAAGTAAATTTGATGTAACCTCTTAAAATGATTTAATAAATTTTCGCTGGGACATTTGTGCCTATTTGGTGAATTTACCAAGTAAAATTAATTAGCAATAATTCCTAAATTTTATTATGTAATGTCTCTCAATATTCACATGCAAAATGTTTGGATAAATAATTGCTTGAAAAGTGTTTTTCTAAACACCTGAAAGGAAATTTAAATTTTTTTCAAGTTAAACCAATATTTTTAGTAGAGCATACCACAAATTTAGTCGGAAGGAAGACGGATTTATCCCACCTTCGAGTGATGGATTCCCTCATTATGCTCACTACCTTGGTCTTGTTGCCATCTCTTTCCATTGTTATCTATTGCAATTAGCACTATTTAACATTAATTTTTTTTTACACATCCCAATTAACATTATTTCACATCATTTACTTTTGTCCTCATATTGTAGGAGATATCATAAGAATATGGAGATACTTTTAGCGCACTCTTGCTCAATCTACTATAATGCTTTGTAGGAGATATCATAAGAATATGGAGATACTTTTAGCGCACTCTTGCTCAATCTACTATAATTGTGGTATTTATCTTGCGCATGGATACAAAACCAACAATACTTGATTAATTGTTGTTTCGTCCTTTTACATACTATATGATTAACCGCAAACTTTTACAAGACTTGTTTTTTGTGTATCCATTTTTCCTTCCCGTTTATAAGAAATTCACAAATTCACAGTTTTTGCATCTATGAAAATGTAAATGTACTCGACCTTTACTAAAATTTACTTGCACATCCACTTCCTTATTGTACTTGCATGAGTCCATCCATCTTTTTTACATTGGATTCTCTTTTAAATCACCCAATCAATTGTTATATTATAAAGGAACGCACTATTGATCACAATACTGGTTAACAACTTCAACTCTCACTAAATTAACATTTAGCATATATATATTTAATTCATCTATAGTGACCCTTGGTGCAATGAATTCTAAGGAGCTCACAACTTTAATCTATTTTTAATACTTAACAAATGTTCATGTGACTATCATCAAAAGAGATTCATGAAATAACTATAATAAAATTAAAGAAAGAAAAACACGAAATAATATATTGGTTTGAGGAATTACTAGAAGTTTCATGGCTATTGTAGTGTATCTATTAGTGTATTTTGTTTGGATATTAGTACCATAGGTTTTGTATGCTAGGATAATTTTCTAACAAATATCAATGAAAATATTAAACCAATTAATTAGGTAAAAATATGAACAATTTATATCATATATGGTGCCATTTGTTTTGGATCATCTTCAAGTGAATTGCGAAAAATTAAATATATATTTAGTATTAATTAGTATGCTTGTAATTTAAGCTAATTTTATAATTAATGCAATTTCTGTTTATTTTTAGACATTGTATTTGATTTTTGTTTTATGCATGGACACATATGACTCTTTTGTCTTCTTCAATTTTAGCATATAGGAAATCCAACAAAATTGACCACATTATAAATCAATCTTATAGCTATAAATATAAACTCCATTTAACACAATTCTATGGGTGTTCTTTTTATAATTGGATTTGTCAATCTAATAAGATTCATATATGTTGATGCGGGACCATCCATAATTTAGTTAGCAATGTGATTATGTGTTCACATGTTGTGGGTACCAAGAAGTGGGAAAAGTTAATCATTAATATTTTAGTTAGCTTTAAATATGTGTAGTTTAGTTTGTTTGATTTCCTAGATTAAATAAGAATAAAAGTAGCAGTTTGGTTCTCCCTGCGAGGAGATTTAGAAAATAGATTAGGATTGAGAGGATAATATAGAGTTGGTTTAAAAGCTAATAAATGACAGACCTATTTCAGTTAGGTGGAAGCATAGATAAGTGTGTGAAGTGTGATAGGGTAGATAGGGAGTGAAGTGTGAGAAGTGTGCGAGTTGTGTGATAGAGGAGTGATAGAGAGGAGAAGTCGTGAATGTAAAATACATCCATTGAAAGGCTCGACTCTATGTAATTAACTTTCTGATAATTCCAAGTGTGTGTGTTTAATTTCTCTTGTCTGTGTTAAATTTCACTCTTTAATTCGTTGTTGAGTCAAATTTCATGTTATCGCACAAGTGTATGCAAAGAAGTCGATTTGCGAGGCGAACAAGTAAAGACACGACAGATTTCTGTGTGAAAATACTTATGCGAAGTAGGCTAGTGAATGCGTAGTAGAGATCGTTAGATCTGACAAAAGACCAACGGTGGAGATTAAATCACTTCCAAAGCGATTTTGCAAGTCGCAGATTTTAGAGTTTCGCATTAAGGCCTTAAACCATAAGTTAATTGAAGTGCAATGCGAAGCGGAGGAGTAAAGGAGAGTGAGGACTGTTATATTGAGCATAGATCAATGGTGGACGAAAAATTGCAAAGTTGCACATCGCAAATTTTAGTGGTTATCGTTAAGACTTTGCAAGATAAGTTGTTTTATTTGCGATGCGATAAAGGGTTAAGTTGTGGTAAGATAAGAGAGTTGCGATGCGATGCATCGCATATCGCATATCACACAGGATAAGAAATGAAGTTTTCGCTAAACTCAAAAACTTGCGAAGTGCGATCTGAAGTACGCAGTGAACTACGATATCACAAAATTGCAAACTTACAAAAGTGTTAAGTTTTGAATTCTGCGAGGAGGTAAGTCATAATAGTTGTGAAGTTGTGCTTGGCATTGATTGGTCCATATCTGTGTGGGGCCATAGAATCATAGTTTCGTGTGCGAATACTCCGTTAACGATTATTTACTTGAGAAAGGAAGAATTATTAAGGTTTTCTGCGTATTGTGAGTAAAAGCGACCTTTTGGCTGCATCATATGCATTTTTTTTTTATCTATTTGTATTTTCAATTTGTATCTTTATCACACAATTCTAAATCGATTATTATTTGCTATAGTTTCTCGTTTAAAAAAATTAATTCAAATAATGTACTAAGTGATTAGTTTAATATTATCATTTCTATTAACATAATCATTTGAGATTAATTATTCAACTCATGCTTTTGTCACTTAGAAATGTCATTGTTGCTACATTCTTCATGAATCCCTATGTTTCTATAGCACAATCATGGCATTTCTAACACTAAGTCCATTGTAAAATACAAATAATTTTATATGGTGTCTTATGGGTATACTGCATTTATGAATAATAATTGGGAAAATGTTTTAACCAATGGTGTAGGAAGAACACCGAGATGCTCCAAAACCAAATAATTTTTATGAGTTGTCGAATCACATATGGAGTGCATAAGGAAACATGGAAAAATAAAGTTTTAGACACTCTATTCATAGCCTCAAATTTTATATCTCAACCTTGAAGAACCAAAATGCATATACTAGCTAGACATCCCTTTTGAAGAACCACATATAAAAGGAAAACAACTTGTTATATAAAATGACTCAATTCTTATATCTACACACAAAATAGTTTTTGGATCTACAATAAAGACTTAAAGAATCACAACTTGTGCTCTTATACAAACCCCAGTTTATATTTCTTAGCCACCATATTTACATCCTCCATTGTCACCGCCTTGCTAGTCACTATCATGACAATTAACACTTCTATATAAAATACCAATGACATGGTGGAAAACAAATTTGCACATATCAAGATCCGAATTATGATAGTTCATCTTACTAGGAGTGGCATATGATTTTCAGTTAAATGTCATGATACCTTTGATGATCTAGAAAAAGACTAATAATGATTTTTTGTTTCTTCAAAAAATTTGGATTCATTGTACAAGGGATACCACTCAATGAAGATAACCAATATTTTTGTCATGCAAGAATAATCTATGTAGCAATATAAACCACAACCTCTAGTGTATTTCAATTATTGCAAAAGGAATTCTATTTCATTAAAATACCAAATTAGCTTAAAGGGAAATAGATTTTAGAAAAATATTATAAATTTTGAAGGGCATTTTTTTTTGTAATTCAATTTTTTCTATCTATTCAAAATGGTTACATCATTATCCATAGTTTTCCAAAATGCTACCAACCTTATTCTTCCCATATTTGTTGGCCAGTAGGTAATTATCAAAAAATATTACACATTTCCAAAGGGATTTGGCCACCCAAAAGCAGAAAGGAACATAGAACCAAAACACCATCAAAATCAGAATACATCCAAGAATGATTATGAAGCCAATGACGTTACTAAAGTAGTATTTTCCAGTCATGGACCAGGTGATGAAGAAGGATTTAACTTGCAGTGAACATGTTTCTCCATATGGGCCATACAACCCTATATATGATATAGCTTTTCTTGTATGCACCATTGTCCCCTTTGAAAACTTGTCAGTGTGTCTTACATGTACCACTAATTCCTGCGAAGGCCGTTTAAAAAGGATATAATAACATTCATGTCTTTATGTCTATCTCCGATGAGCTAAACCAAAAGCATTCTAAGTTGTTTTATCTGATATCCAAGGTCTTCTTGACCCAAAGCATGCTCGAGATAACTAGGTTGTTGGCGAGATTAGGAGTCACTTCCTCTCTATTTGTAGAATCCTCCCTTTGATACCGGCTATATTTCACTCTTTATTCAACCCCTCACCTCACTTGACCTCACTAGAGAGGCACCCTCAACTTTACAATGACACGGTGAGAGTCAAACATAGGGTAGCTACAAGCACAAAAAAAATAGTCTTCCACTCTGAGCACAACAATAAGACCCCACTCCCAAAGAACACCACACCCTATGGAGTGCCTAAATTGAATAGGCAAAGGTCCCAAAGGGAGATTAAACATTGGATATTTCCAACCCAGCAGATTGAAGGCTCCTAACTAGCAAAGTCCCACCCCAAAGAAGGAAGTTTGAGCATCGAATAGAGAGAGCGCTATTGTCTTCTACCTTCCCTCCCAAGCTAAACCCCCCCAAAAAAAGTAATATGCTTGGGGTATGTGATGTACTATATTGGATATGGGAAAATGAATTAATAAGTCACATGATTAAAGTTAGCTTCAGGTCAAATTTCCTTGAAGGGGGAGAGTATGTAATGGCCCAAATTATTTTATAAGTGTAATAATAATTAAACAAATAACTATTTATCTAATAAAAAAGGGAAACCACTAAAAAGAAGACACGATATAGGAAAGTTCAAGATAAATAAAGAATTAAAAATGACAAATGGACCCTAGGGATTGAGTTTGTTATGATGGATGGATTATGTATAAGAAAGGTAAAGAAGACGAAATGCATCTCTTTGGCTTGGGGAAATAGGCTAAGAAAATTTTGGCATAATAGTTGATTGAGGACTCGGGAGTGGCCAAGAAGGATATGGTGCAACTAAGCCTATTGTTGGGTCAATATTTGTCACATACATGTTGGTTACAGTCACCAGGATCATAGTGGAGCAACAATTGAACACATTACATGTGCAAGCGCACTTTTCACTTGGAAAGTAAGTTTAGTTCCAATTATCACTTACACTGTGTAATTGGGAATAAACAAATATTTATTTTTATAAATTTTATGAATTTCTATGTATATATTTAAGGTAATAGATGAAGCGATTACATATGGTATCAAAGACATATTAAAACTCTAGGTACCTTCAAGGATTGAAAATACATATGCAATATCACTATTAAAGCTATTATTAAACTTTTGGATTTATTATTATTGTTCTAGATCCACTATCAAACCATTGATGACCTTATAGATCTATTATTATCATTCCACATCTAGTATGAAATATACCATTGAAATGTAAAGATATATTGATCTATTTTTTTCTTATAATTAAGAAAATATAGTGGATCATGTCAATTAATAATTTGAGACATAATTTTGTTTACATTGTAATATGTATGAAATGATTTGTTTCTGTAATTTTATTTTATTTTGTAAAACATAACATTGTCATTATACATCAAATTTTGTAATTTTCATTATTCGTATTCACTTACTAGTTGCTTAGAATCATTTATGGCATCAAATACACTAGAATGGATTTGCATAGGCTACGCAATAAAAGAAATCTTGTTAAATAAATATATTAGCAAAATAAACTTGTAAAATATTTTAAAGTCAACTAGCACCTTGTTATTTGATCCCATGACCTTATTTAGATAGGACACATGAAATTTTAGATGAACCTTGGAATGGGTTGGAAGAGCCAACTTGTAGGTCACTTATGCAATGTGTTGGATGATCTAATAAGGTCCATAAAAAATTGGTGCTAATTTATGGTGTGTTTTTTCTTTAAGTGAGGTTAGCATATAAGGTTGAATTTGAAGAAACACCAAAATCTCTCCAATTAAAAAATTGGAGAGATTTTAATCTACTACTTGTTTGGTTATATTTTTAGCAATGACCAAGTTACCCTTCAATATGTGGAGAATGGGTTCTCTAGTGTAAACAACATTTCTCCACTACTTGAACATTGGAGGTTCCTGGTAAATAGGAAGATGCATTGTATCATTATGCAAGCGGAAGCCATTGTCTCCATTGGTGTGTTTTTCAGAAGAAAAACATCAAAAATATGATTTTAAGCACTTAATGATGACTTCAGTTTGAACATGTATTTTGGGATAATTCACAATGTTAATTTCAACAAACTACCTTGAAATTTAAGAAATTCCTACCGAAATTTTCTAGTGAAGGTAGGGTTTTGATTTAAGAGAATGGAACTGGGAATATCGCGTATCTTAGAAATTTGATCCAGAAAAACTTGGGAAACTACGAAGGAAGTTAATGATCATTCCATAGAAATGTTAATCCATAGATATGTTGGGAATAATGTTGATTGCAGTTCCCTTGCAATTTTCACTATCTCACCCTTGTTTATTTGGAAAGTGTCACATGTTGCTACATATTTTTTGATGTCTATTTTTGTTCCCTCCCAAAAGAATGAGTTCTTAGCACATTCATAGGTTTTATGAAACTAAGAGTTATCCATTGTAGTTAACGAATGAAATTCTTGAATTTCGATTTACGACAATGTTTTTATCATAATAATGTGCCCTTTATATCTCAATGTATCTTTTTTTTATGTATACACTTTCAAAGGGTTGGTATCATCCTAAAGCACTTATGTAAGTTGAACTATAGTGTCATATTTTCACCAATCTTAATGGGATTCCTTGAGCCAACTTGGAATGGGTAAAGATAATAAAAAGAAGGATCTCTTCTTAAAATTTCTTAAATAAAGCATCATACAACACAATTTTTAATGTTATTGTATATAAGCTTTTTGAGTAACAAATTTTGCATAATATATGTTTTCCTTGTAAATCTTGTTGATAAAAAAATATTAGAAGGTTCTTTTCACATTTAGCACAAACTCAAAATTCAAGATAGGATGTTCTTTTAAGTCTTTTTCATACTATTTATGACACACTTTCCGATATGAAATTGAATGCTAGTTTTGTTGTGCTAATTTCATTTTTCATATATAAAATTTATTTACTGATCTTATGCTTGACGTACAAGTTCCCTTGTTGCTTATGTGTGTCAAAGAGGTAATTAAAACTTAATTTTATGAGTGTATTTGAAAGCATAAAGCATGAATTTAAATGGCCGAGTTGCAATAACACAAATTACATCAAACTATGACAACTGATCCAATAAAACAAAGTTTTGATGAAGGAGTTCACCCCTCCTAGGCTACATCTCCTTGGTCCAGCTTCATAGCTTGGGCCTCTGTATTAGCTCAATTGTGCTCAAATTTATGTTTACATGCATCAAATTCTCTTGGAACCTATTCCAATGAGTTTAAAATGTCGATATCTATCAGAAATGACTATTTATTTACTCAATTTAGTTACCAGATGCTCTAGGCATGGCCTTCCCTCCTGGTGACTCTAAGCTTCAAATTTCTTCAAGGCAACAAAATCCTCTATAGATGAGCTCCTATGTCTCTGCAACCTATTTCAATGTGCTCATAACATGCCAATTAGCCGTGAATGACTCTTTCTGAGCTCAATTTGGTTGAAAATTGACTCAGTTATGGCAAAAACAAAATTTTCCCCAATTTCTCCTCCAAATCTGGAAAATTGGAGTTAACTCCAATAAGTTGGGTGGAATCTCTGAAAATAAAAACTCCGCTAAAAGCGCTGCTAATTAAGGAGATGGATTAATTAAGATATAAGTATCATTAATTGTAGATAAGCACGCATTAATCCGCATGAGTGGGAAGGCGCTAGCTCTCAGTTTCATTGTCCGGTCACATGGAGGAGGGCTGGCCCACAGGCTGCCCCCCTCCGTTCCTGCCACCGAATAAACAACACATGTTTAAATTGCAGTGGGGCACATATGTTTTCAAGATCAACATTAGAACGCATTGGGGAAGGTGCTGAGATTGCTGGTGGGAGGGTACGTGTTCAAGCCGACCTCGACCCTCATTTATTGTTTTGCGTTGGATTATATCACATGTCATAACCTTATAATACGCATACCTTTGAAATATTGCATCATTCGAACCTCCACTACAAAACTATATAATATACACCATATGAAATATTTAATCGAACCTTTGAAATAACTTCGGAATATAGTTTATACGCCATCCGATATAGCCTTAAGGCTATAGTTTATACGTGCCATAACCAAACTCGTATGTAGGACCCCCATACGAGATTTAAATGCGAACTTACTTTAGAATTATGGGTTTAAAACAAATATGCGGATTAAAATTAATTAAGGTTTGATTTAATATTATATATATATAACTTTAATTATTTAAAAAATCAAAAATTTCCAGCACATAATATTATAAACCCAAATTCAACTTTAAGAGGTCATTGGAAAAATTTTACCTTCACAAACCAAACTGGTGAATCCCGTAGTGATACTTGTCATAGTCGCATTGGAAAAAACTAAAGAAGATTCACTGAATGCTAATTGGGCTGCCATCAAATTGGTGAATCCCGTAGTGATACTTGTCACAGTCGCATTGGAAAAAACTAAAGAAGATTCACTGAATGCTAACTTGGCTGCCATGTCATCAGCCTGTACCTGTTTTGCAATTTTTTTATAAAATTTTCCCTGTTCTGAACGACGATCAACAAACCATAACTCCTTCATCCAAACTCGGTTTTCAACAAAACAAGTTGCATTGGATTCCTTGTGACGGCCTGGTCGTTGTCGTTCTAGTTTCATTCAATTCTGAGCACTTTCATTTTTGAGCTAAAATACTGATCCTCTGATCATTCCTCCCCACTAGAAGCCTTTTGGACCCCAAAATCTCTCTGATTACTAATTATGTGGATGACGGTATTGTTCCCTCACTCTTTCAGTCTTTATCCATTGAAATTTTCCTAATTTCATCATTTGGAACTTTTCACAAAAGTCAACTTTTTCCTTGATTCTTGCGACCTTCTCTTGCTGTCCTTGACACCGTCATGCTGCAATATTTCTAAATTTGCAGAAAATCAATCTATTCTTGTAGAAACCATCTTGTTCCTACCCTGTTCAAAAATTAAAGGAAACTTAAAAGCTTTCTCACCTTGCACACTGTCACCATGACGATTTTTAGCTTATCTTGCTTTGTACTTGTGTCGTCTCTTGACCAAGTATCTTCGCCATAATTTCCATGTACCTTTTGGAAACCATAAACCAGCATTTGTGGAACCCATGCCTTCTTTTCCAAGCTGTTTTGTCACTTTCTATTTGACCTTTTTTCCCTCTTGCACTAGCATCTTGTTTCCAACACCGCTCAACACTAATGCAGACTACTGCAAATGTTTTACATATTGTTCACCTTCTTTCAAAGGAAACCTGTTAACATCCTGAAACAAATCATTACAAGCATAAGCATCTTTTTGAAAAGTTTTATTTAACACATATCTTTATTTGATCGCCAACAATGTCAAGTTCTGACTTGCATTCACTATCCTCTTCATTTCACTTGCATGTATAAGAGACAAACCTGTCTTCTTCTTATGTGCTCTAATTATGTACTCAATTCCATACTTAAACATGTGATACTTGTTCTCATGGCGATGAAATACTACTTTCCTATCATACGGATAAGGACTTCCCAATACGATACTTGATATCTCAAGCAGCACCACATCAAGCTCAAGTTCATGAAGAAAGTTTGAGTTGATGGCAATCCTTAGTAAGCACTTCCTTGTAACCTGTAAGTTTGCATTCTTGCATATCCAACCCAAAGGATATGGTCTTCGATCTCTAATAGTTTCAAGTCCTATTTGCTTAACCAAGTATTTAGAAATCAAGTTAGCTAGTGATCCACTATCAAAAAGTGTATCAAACTTGGTATGTTTAGAGACAAGTCTAATATGGAAAAGTTCTATTCATGTCTCTTCATCATGAATATTATTTGAACAATTTGAATAACTAGTGCTTGCAACACGTTTACCTTTCAAACCCATGGCTATAATCTTTGTCTGATCTCCTGAATCTGACCGTAAGTCATTTTCAACTATAGAAATTTTTTTTCCCTTCTCTTTAGCTTTCACTCTGTTTGGTTTCAATTATGGATGAAGTTGCCAATAGTGGTCTTCATCATGGCTAGTTTTTGAACAATTTTTTCATGTGAGTTTTTCCTTCTCTCTTTTTACAGAGCTATTTCTTTTTCCTCTTCCAAAAAACTTCCCTTTTCCTTTAAACCCTCACTTTCACTTTTCTCATCTATGTTTTGTTTCCCTCTTGCTTCTAAGTGTGTGGATTGAACACAAACTTCATCTAAATTGCTTGGGTTGAAAATAAGAATAGTATGTTTCAAATAGGAATGTAAACCCCCAATGTATTTCAAGAGTGTATCTTGGGAATTCAAATTTATTCCTAACAACAAAGCTCTTTTCCTAAACTCCTGGGTATATTCTTGAACTGTTTGACCCTTGTGTTGCTTAAAATTTTACCAACTCATAATAGATTTTTTTGCATATAGGCTACTGGATAAAACTGCCTTTTAATGGAAGAAATAAAATCAACCCAAGAAATGGATATCTTACCAAAGATTCACATTTCCTCTTGAGTCTTTTCTTCCCACCAAACTAGTGCTGCTCCTTCTAGCCTTAATGAAGCCAACAAGATCTTTATGTTTTCTTCATGAACGTTCTGAATTCTGCAATACACGTCCAATCGACATATCCAATTGTCAAGCCTCTCTACATTTACCTTACCATTGTAGATAGGTAGTTCAAACTTAATGCCCAATTTGAGTAATGGATTTTTTTCCTTTTGTGGCTTTTGAGTGAGTGTGAGTGGTCTTTGTGGTGGAAGTGGAAGATGATGTAGATGGGGATGATGAGGATGATGAAGATGGTGGAGATGGAGGTGTATTTCCTCCACTGCCCTTTGAACTCCTCTCTTCATCCTTCTTACCATTTGAAGTTCCTTCTCCATATGGAGGCTTAGAACCTTCCCCTGCCATCCCAACAGTAAACACATCAAGCATAAATTTAACCATCCTATTTATGTCTTTGAAGTCTATCTTGAAATCTTCCTCTTCTGAATTTCCTTGAGTCTCTCCAACACCTGACATGATGGCTATGGATTCAAGCTCAACTTTTGATTCTTGTACCTCTTCAGTCAACTCAGTTTCTTGTACAAATTTCACCTCTTCAATATCAACTTCTTGAGACAAAACTTGTGGTTCTTCAATTGCAACTATGAGTGGAAATTTGGGTGAGGATGATGCTCTTTCAACTCTCCTTCTTCTAGTCCTAATCTCAGGAACTTGCAACCAACAATTTCCCTTCACCTTTCTGCAACTTTAACCTTGTCAGCGTCAAAAATTTTCAACCATTAGACTTGCACAAAACTTCAAGAAACTATCAAGAAAATAACCTTAGCAACCTTGTGCTCTGATACCAACTTGATCTGAAATTGAATGTTTTTTTTTCTATGCTAATTTCATTTTCATATATAAAAGTTATTTACTGATATTATGCTTGATGTACAGGTTCCTTTGTTTCTTATGTGTGTCAAAGAGGTAATTAAAACTGAATTTTATGAGTGTATTTGAAAGCATAAAGCATGAATTTAAATGTTTGAACAACAACAACATAAATAACAACAAACCATGACAACTGATCCATTAAAACAGAGTTTTGATGAAGGAGTTCATCCCTCCTTGCCTATATCTCCTTGGTCTAGCTTCATAGCTTGGGTCTCTGTAATAGCCCAATTGTGCTCAAATTATTGTTTACATGCATAAAATGATCTTGGAACCTATTCCAATGAATTTAAAATGTCAAAATATATTAGAAATGACTATTCATTTACTCAATTTGGTTACCAGATGCTCTAGGGATGGCCTTCTCTCCTGGTGGCCTTGGGCTTGAAATTTATTCAAGGCAACAAAAACCTCTATAGATGAGCTCCTCTGCCTCTGAAACCTATTCCAATGTATTCATAGCATGCCAATTAGCCAAGAATGACTCTTTTTGAGCTCAATTTGGAAAACTAACTCAGTTATGGCAAAAACAAACTTTCCCCCAATTTCTCCTCCAAATCTAGAAAACCGGAGTTAACTCCGGCAAGTTTGGTGAAATCTACGAAAATAGAATATTCACTAAAAGAACCGCTAATTAAGGAGATGGATTAATTAAGAGATAAGTATCGTTAACTATAGATAAGAATGCATTACTCTGCATTAGTGGAAAGGTGCTAGCTCTCGGTTTCATTGTGTGGTCACGTGGAGGAGGGCTGGACCCCTCCGTTCCTACCACCGGATAAACAACACGTGTTTAAATTGCGGTGGGTAGCATATGTTTTGAAAGATAAACATTAAGGCGCATTGGTTAAGGCATTGAGCTCTATGGGTGGAGGTCACGTGTTCAAACCTGACCTTAACCCCCATATATTGTTTTGCATTGGATTGTATCACGTCATAACCTTATAATACACATACATTTGAAATATTGCGCCATCCGAATCTCTGCTCCAAAACTATATAATATACGCCATATGAAATGTTTAATCGAACCTTTGAAATACCTTCGAACAATAGTTTATACGCCATCATTGTGCCATTCAAAAGACTATAGTTTATACGCGCCGTAACCAAACTCGTATGTAGGACCCCCATACGAGATTTAAATGCGGACTTTAGAATTATGGGTTTAAAACAAATGTGCAGATTAATATGTTAATTAAAATTAATTAAGGTTTGATTTAATATTAAATATTAATTATATATATATATATGATTATAAATCATAAAAAATATAATATATATATATATATATATATATATATATATATATATATATATATATATTAATAAAACCTTAAATAATTAAAAAAAAAAATTTCCAAGCACATAATATCATAAACCCAAATTCAACCTTAAGAGGTCATTGGACAAATTTTACCTTCACAAACCAAACCAAACTGGCGAATCCAGAAGTGACACTTGTCACAGTCTCATTGGACAAAAATTGAATAAGATTCCTTGAATGCTAATTGCGCTGCCATGTCATCAGCCTATACCTATTCTACAATTTTTTTATAAAAATTTCCCTGTTCTGAACAGTGATCAACATACCATAACTCCTTCATCTAAAATCGGTTTTGAATGAAACGAGTTGTGTCGGATTTCTTGTGACGAGCCGGTCATTTTCATTCTAATTTCATTCAATTCTAAGCACTTTCATGTTTGAGCTAAAATACTAAGCTTGTGATCACTTTCCTTTGTAGCTTACATGATATTTATCCAGTTACATGTTCATAGTTTTATGAGTCACATATGTCATTATATTTTTGGCACAACCATCTATTATTATAAATTATTCAAACTGTTCGGTAAAAATTTTGGCCATATTTTACCCACATAGTCATATTCATTTGACACATTAGTCATTACAATTTTTAAAAATAAATATTTTTTCTGCCATGATTTCATATGTGCCTAGTTATATTAGGTTGGAATGCAAGCTAGAGACAATAAGCTCAATTTCACTCCTTCTCACATCTTATGCATGTTTAACTCTACTTTGTTTATTAGTTATTACAATTATATTTAAAACAAGGGAAATATGGTACAAAATTTCAACAATACCATATACCATATTTTCTTTGTACAATTTAATGATGTTATAATGCACCTTAAAACAATTTTCTTGGACATAACATGTGTGTTCTCTTGCTTCTAGCTTTAATTTATCACCAAGTTCATAGTATTTACAATATTTTTCCTAATTTCATGTATGGAACTCCTTTCCTTTATGCAACTCTTTGTCGCCTATGTGTGTTTTCAGGATACCCAAACAATTATGTCAAACATGATATCATATAGTTCATTACTTCATTGATTTCTTATCTTGTGCTTGAGGAAAAATATATTATAACATTTTCTCCATTATTGCAAGCTAAAATGTGTTTCTTTAGCAGAGGATCTTGGGGAAACCAAAGGGGGAAAGGTAAAAGGACAAATGTATCATGGAGAGAAAACATAAAGAAATGAATCATATTTTCTATACATTTTGATGCAGATTGTGAAAAATATAACTAGTTAACACAGACAAGGAATCTATACCTTGAGGGTCCACCACCTCCTCCTATCCCTCATTCCTCATAGAATTCACCTCCACCACAACCAAGTATCATGAAAATCCCTAAACCTTGCTTGTCCTAGTAACAACCATTGCAACATGATAGTTGGGAGCCCAACCCTGCTAGAACCACATCTGGTTTTGCTCATTGGCCCTTTGTTTTACATCGCTCAGATCCTCCATTCATTGTTGCACCTTAGGCACCCTTAACACTTTCATAGGCCACATATTTTCATTCCCATCAGCCCCTCGACTCCCTTACTCAAATTGCAATAGGAAAATTTTATATGTCATTTGTGCCTACACGCTCCCTTTCCGTGGCCACTTTAGCACATACACATACTAACACAGTAGGAGCGGATGGGGGGGGGGGAGGAGAAAAATATATTTCCATGACATGCATATAAAGGTACAAGAAAAATGACAGAATGGAGAAGAAAGACACATTGTTGGTATTAGCAAAACTCCTATGTTGACATAAGTTGTTAGAATCTATTTCATCATTATGTTTCTCCTTGACTTTATTAGGAAATATTTGAGGTTATGGTACATTCTTATATTTTTGGGACAACATATTACTTTTTTATGATGCTATATTTTTTTATGACATTGCTACTTCTGGGAGAAACAAGGGTTACTTTATATGGTTGTTTATGTTATGATGGATGTTATTATACATGCATGGTTTTATGACATATTTTATGATTTTATGATTATATGATTTTATGATTTTATGATGTCTTATTTATACTTTGTTCACGTTCACGTGATTTACAATCTATAAAAAATTTGTTAAAATAAGACATTATCAGGGACCCCACATACTAACTAAAATTAAATTATAATACCCCTTTTATATGACCCTCTCCTGAATTTGAAAGGATGAAATTTAATTTAATAAAATGAGATTATTTCTAGAATAATTGCCTTCTCCAAATTTCTAAGGAGGATATAAAATTGGCGAGAGGGCATGGAAGGGGATGATGTAAAATAAGAGTGAGGAGAGGTATGCTTAAATTTTAATAGTTGTCATTTGCCCTAATAAATTATTTTCTCAAGTACTAGGGATTTCATATTTTGGGTGACAAAATAATTATTCAAGGAGTGACAAGGAGGAAGTAAGCACATCATTCATGGGCTGATCTGTTTAGAAATATTTGTTGCTTCAATATTATTAAGAGCTCCAAGCCTTCCCAACTACATTTCCTTACTTTTTTTTTTGGCATTTAGTTGTCTATGTATGATTATATTACATCTTAGGAATATAGAATAAATTATGGCCAATATTTTTTTATAAATATACCATAGTTTGTTGTACTTGCATATTTTTAATTAAAGATCAACATTTGACATTTTTTATTATTTAGCATACATCTCTAAATTTTTATACTTTAGTGTTTGAACCTTATGTGCATAATTGCTGGCATATGTTTTTGAAGTTATGAATTGAATTGTACCAGTTTTAATTGTAATCACATGGTATTGAGGCCAACAAAATACAATTATAAATCTACTAAATTTATTTTAACAATTTGTTTATTGTCTTGCAATTTGATCATCTGTATAGTGTGTCTATTTTATAAATTGTTGCTTTAATTTCATTTACTTGTTGTACATATTTATTTTATTTTGTTTTATATTATTATACATAATTCAAATTAGTACAAATAGGGAATTCAGAATCGATCTATGTCCCATTATCTCACCCACCCCGTGAGATTCAATGGTATTGTTAGTGAAGCATATGAACTTCCCTCATCAGCATACTTTGTGGCGATCATACTGGGGATTCAATTGACTAATCTCTAGTTCCATAATTTTTCATTCGTAGATGACCATACCATCTGTGAATTAGCCAGGCCTTGGTAACCATCTAGATGACAAAAGAAATATTTCCCACTAATTGTTCAACTTCATACTCAATAGCTCCAAACATCTCACCGAATTGGGAAAATATTGGGATTTTATATCCCAAGACATAGATTTATAAGAATAAAGGGACCCCTTGAAATATGACTTTGAGATCAACTTGTGTGAAGGTAACTCGAATATGACTAGTGAATCTCACTCTTCTAGAAGAATATATCATTTAAGCCCCGCATTCAAATTGTTAGATGATGTTGGAATATGGAAAGTCATACTTGCTACTCAAGTTCAAATCGAATTTTATTAAGATTTTACTTGTTCTTCAAGAACGACTTCTCCTTAATGTAGAATCATGTCGAGAACACAACCTTCAACTCAATCTTCTTCCTTTGATATGAAGTGTTCATCAACCATGTCATCATCATGTCAGATTGGCAATTTGTGCTCGTGTTTCAATCCTATATAATACATTACCAATCCTGCCAAAGTAATTAGAAAATATGGTTTATTTTGCTAATTTTTACACTGCTCTATGTTATTTCAATTAGAAATATTTCAACAATAATTAATATTTCCAATTATTAATAGTAATTTAAGATAGAACAGTAAATCCAATGACAATAGGAGACAACCAATACATCAACAAGAGACATCGATTTGGTCAACGACCACGAAAAACCCCCACAAGGGGGAAAACCTTTTGAAATGATTCTTCTATTAGATTGTTATAAAATGTTCAACAAAGAGTACAATGAGCCAAAATTATTCAGCAAATTAACCAAACAATATTCAGAAATATGATCCCAGCAACTATACTGATCAAAGTTAACTTTCCCAGACCACAATCAACTGCGGTCAACTATAAATATGAAACCCTAGATCCCAGCCGCATGAAGAGAGAGATAATGTGTGCGAATGAAATGTTCCAACCATATGGTGTTGTAGCAGCTACAACCACTCTCCAAATTTTTTCCATTGCTTAGATTTTGGAGCCTAACCTTCTTTTCACAAGAGCTTACCTTGCACTACTATCAGGTATCCATGCTTTGATTGATGTTTACCTTTCATTTTTGCTTTTGTTTACTTTCTCTTCACTTAGAAAATTTATCTAAGTCACAAGCTATTCTCTTTTCTAATCCTTGTGCAACAGTTCTGGGCTTACCTCCTAAAACTACGCAATTCGTGGAGCCAGACTTGATCTTCATGTTCATAATTTTTCAGTCATGACTAGTAGCCCAGCCTTGAGCTCAAATTCTCACAATCATGACAAGAAAACCAACACTAATCCCATAAAATGAAAAATCTTTGACTGAGCTCAGAAATTGCGTAGTGCATTGATCTGGGAGTTGCCAGTTCCTTGGAACTACACAATCCTTCCTAGTGATGTGCATGGCAAGTTTTCCTAGGAAATACAAAAAGAAAAAAATCATCTTTATAATATAGGGATCTATTTTTAGTAACTTGAAGGAAGCATACTTTCTATTTTTGAAAATTGTCACCATGTGTCGCTTTGTCCTTGATTATTGGCATGTGCGTCATAAACCCTAATTTTCTCAAATCTGTTTAATCGATGCCCTAGAGCTCATTTTCACACTCAACCTTGGATCTCTAGCATTCCCGAGGATATCAAGGAACCTTTAGTGTGATTTTTTTCGCTTTGCGGGGTGAGCTTTGCACTTATCGCCTTTAGTCACTTTTTGTCATTTGGCTTGTATGAGTGCCACTTTGCTTGTTTATTTGCATGCATGCTGGATTTTTAACTTGCTTTAACTGGCAGAATAGACCTTGTTGTATGAAAAGTTGAGAATTCAGCTCCAAAGCTTCTTTGATAAATTCATCCTTACTTGGTATATCTTTGTACCTAGTAATAAATTCCTGCATTTCACAAATTTGCAGATCCTTTGTCGTGATATCTGCTTCATACTTTATTTTCATTTCTTCCATATCCTTTTGCAATTGTGATAGCTGCATCTCAGCTTGTTTACTGAGATTTTCAATCTCTAGATTTTGCTCTAGCTGTGATATTATTTCTTCCTTTTCTTTTAATAAATATGAGACTTCAGTTGCTTTGTGAACTGTGGCTATGGCATAAGCTCCTACAAATTGTGAAAAATTAGTAATATTTCTTGTTGGGTCAGCGGTAATGTCTTTCCAGACTACTTCCATTGACTCATTTCTTGGTAACATATCAGTAGACTCTTGTCAATCTTCTTCTTCTTCTCTGTTGCCTTACCATAGCCTTATGCTCAGGACTATAGAACACATCTAGAGGAAGAATTTCCTCTATTTTCAAGGTGATTTCAGATGTAAGGAATGCAGGGATAATCTCTACGTATTTCGAGCATGCTTATTGATTATCTCATGTTTTTGGATTTGATGTCTTCTAAGTTTGATGAGATGTATGAAATTATGAAGTTACTTTAACTTCCGTTATCTCTTTTTTATTCTTAAGGCTTTGACTAAATTCATCCCATTAATTTTCCATATCATTTACTTTTTCTCTATCAGTAGTTCTTTGATTTGGATCAATTTCCATCTATTCTTCTGTTGATTTCTAACTAGTCTCGGTCGTGGCTTCTGTTTCCTTCTATGATTATTTTGTGTTGTGAATTGATTCTGATTTAAAATTGTGCTCATTAGTATTGATACTAACACTGGGTGTAGCCTTACATTGGGTGCTTAAAAAAATCAATGGAATTTGTTGAAGCCTTTTGCTTCTGAATTCTTGGAATTTGTGAAAATCAATTGGATCCAATTTCATCTTTGCCCAATTTATAACTTGCTAAAAAGAATGAGCAAATTCGAATAGATCTTCAAATTCATCAGCTTCATGAATAAATTCTTTAACTTTCACTAACACAGTAAAATTGTAAGCTACCTTATCTAGATCATATTGCCTACTTGGAATGGTGGCTAACTTCAACATTTCTATGTTTTGAATCTCTTTTATTGCATGACCAAAATAATTTAGTGTATAAAAACCAAACTGTACTGGGAAAACTGGCCATAAAGCTTTCTTTGGATCTTTGAGGCTCTTTGTAAGGTCGTATCCTACTGTCTGATAACCAATTTCCCTTGCTAGTAGTTTATCAGGAACGTATAAAGGAAGAACATGAGGTTTTTCAACACTCCCGAAAACTCTAATATAGGTAAACAATTGTTTAATAAAATACTTCTCAATCGAGAGAAAATTTACACTTGCTTCTTTAGAAAACCTTGGGGCTTTCTTGTAAAAAATAAGTTGGTGCATGGGCAGCATGACACCATGAAAAATGCGGTAAAAATGAGACGTGAAATAGGAATGCCATAACTCTTTATGACTAAGGTGAATAGGTTTTGGGTCTTGACTGGTCCATTTCCAACCCATGATTGGAAATTTAGTGCAAAAACACATAGCATCCATAATGTACGCGCTCATATAGAATGGGGGAAAGAATCTCATGGAGGTATTTCTTTTATGATGATAGTAAAACATAGCCATAGCTAGGTCATCAGATAGGATGGTGGCCCAGTTCATTTTAATGGAATTGACACATGCATCTATCAAGGGTACCCATTGTATTGAATACTTGGTACTGTGGGGTTTTCCATATAACCTACATAACATAGCAACCACATAGTTATGAGGAGCTGATAAAGGATCAATAGGGTACATACCTGTTTTTTTTTGTTTTAATTTGTTGCCCCCGGACCTCCAACTATGAATCATTTTGAACGGTTCATCATTCTCTTTGGAAAATTGTGATATGAATGTTGAATCATAAGTTTTCTGAGGCTCTGGAAGATTATACGTTTGCCTTAGATCTTTGGTTGTGAAATATTCCATGAGTTCCATCTTTGAATTTCTGAATTGTCTGTCTGCAATATTCACGTTGTCGATTACCCATTTTATCATATCTGTGTATGGTAAAATTTTAGGCATTGCTGCTATCCTATGAAGGAAAGAGCGAGTTGCATCACTCATTTGAGTTGTCGATGGAATTGAGGAATCAGTTGTTGGTTTTATTTCGATAACCCTGGGTTGTTCATCTTTGAGGAGATTATAAATAACCTCCCATGTTGTTGTTCCTACATCTTTGTTGAATTTACTATCTGAGAACAGGGGTAGCATTTATGTAGTCTCAGACAATGAATTGCTTTGTTTCTTGTTCTTCTGCGTCACTTTCCTTAGAAACATATCTTTGGAAGCTTTCTTGAAATTGAAAGAAGTGAGGACGAAGTGGAAAATACAGAGCAGATGGAACAGGAGAATTTCAAATCAACAAATGACAATGAAATATTTTTTGAAGATATTAGCGTTTAACTCATCGTAAGAGAGAACAATTATTTCTTTTCTCGCACACCAAAAATCGTTAAATGCCTTAAAAATCCGATTTACGCTTCATTGAAGAGTATTAATTCTACGTACTTCATGTCTAATAAAAATATCGCATCGCAAAAATCAAGTCGTGAAATATAGTTTTGTAAACATTCATGCGATAATGCGATAGTGAAATCGCAATATCGCATCTCGAGATTTCGCTTAGCGTTTATTTTCAACTTCTAATATTGTAAGCTTTATTGCAGTATTCGAGCTTTAAATGTTGCGGGAACAAATATTTTGATTTAACGCATTTCACATTTCGCATTTCGCATCGGTGGATGGGTGATAGTTATAAGAACTTTGAGGACTTGCTATCTACGATATACGGTAGTTGCAACATGTGGTAGCCTGCAAGCACTTTTTCTTTATTCTTAAAGGTTATTTGATGTATTCTTAGTTTTTTGGCATTTTCAGAGTTTAAACGTTGACTGAGATATTCTTTTATAATAATTTCGGGTCCGAGACATTATAAATTGCTTATGGAAATTTTGAATTATATTACACTTTTGATCTATCCTTATAACTAAGGTTTCGATGATTGTTTTAACCTTTATGAAAGGGATCGACAATCGCATTTTGTACCTCCTTAATGACATTTAAGCATTTGTTCCAAAAGGGTTTATGATGTGCGATATGTGAAAGTTTCCAAGCAGAAAGTGTATAAAGCTAGCATTTCAATATTTTTAGAGTTTATGATGAATTTTTTAGAGTTAGTACTCATTATTTAAAGGAAAGAAAAATTAAAAAGTGTCCCCATATATTAGTATAAATGGGGGTTTGTTGTATAGCACAACAATTGGCGATTCACTTGGGAGAACCTGTTATCTCTAATCAGTTTTTTGAAATTTCTAAAACATTCAAAATACAAATAGTTCTAGGAATGAATTTCAATATAAACATTATTTCACCAATTAATAAAAATTAACTTGATTATAATTCATAAGATTCCCTCTTTAAGATGAAAATATGATCGCCTGTATCAGTCTTCACTAAGTTCAAAAAGATAAAGAAGGTGGCTCTT
The DNA here is from genome assembly GCA_034641835.2 of Pinus albicaulis. NCBI lineage: Eukaryota > Viridiplantae > Streptophyta > Pinopsida > Pinales > Pinaceae > Pinus > Pinus albicaulis. The sequence goes on from CM076577.1 coordinate 798,898,162, forward strand.
TCGGATTAGCATATATATATATATATATATATATATACTCATTTATCACAGGTAGAGCCTCTGCTACCAGCAGGCATTTATAGCCTCAACAGGGTTACTTTTTACCCATCAATGATTCATTTTCCCATCCATCTAATATCGCAATTTTCAAAAATGAGCTCACAATCATATACTTTCACTTGTTTCCTTTTTATAAATAATTTTTATATATTTTTTACTAATTAAAAGCCATTGTGTTGGCTTGATAACCAAATATTGATAGTGCCATTCACCGGTTGTAGCTAAATTGATCAAGCTGGCTCTTGATGAGACCCCTTGTCTTTTGATACGATCGCAAGTCATTACCCTATTTTGGTAGACATTATATATATATATATATATATATATATATATATATATATATATATATATATATATATATATATATATATATATATATATATATATATATATATATATATATACTCCTTTATCATAGGTAGAGCCTCTACTGCCAGCAGGTGTTTATAGCTTAGACAAGGTTACCTTTAACCCAATAATGATTCATTGTCCAGCTAATATCGCAATTTTAAAAAATGAGTTCACAATCATATACTTTGACTTGTTTCTTTTTTATAAATTTTTTATTACTTAAAGCCATTTTCTTGGCTTGATAACCAAATATTGACAATGCCATTCACCGGTTGTAACTAAACTGATCAAGCTAGCTCTTGATGAGACCCCTTGTCTTTTGATACAATCTCAAGTCATTACCTTGTTTTGGTAGAAGGTATTGGTTATGTCAGTTTAATTATTTTCCTATGAACATGGTAAACAAGCTCTTGATGAGACTTATTATCTTCTAAGATTTTGCATATTTTTTAATTACAAACTGAAAATTGAAAAGTTTGTCGGATGGGGTGAACCATTGGCCTTTTTTAGGGTTTCTAGATGATAATTTTAGAGTTAAAGTTGCTTATCTGTAAAGAGTCTTTACTGTGTTAAAGATTATTTTCTTAACTGATAGTAGAACAAACATACTTCATAAAAGTGAGAGTTTATCAAAGAATAAATAATTTTAGTGAAATCAAAATTTTCAGTGAAATCAAATTTGTTTGAGATTTGAATATTACAGTTATTTCCGTAACCATTCTTATTTATAGAAGCGATAAATCAATTTGTTTATCTGAGATATTTATTTGAAAAGCCAGAGGTAAATACCATTCAAATTTTATTTTCCTAAAAAGAAAAGACAAATAATGTACAAGAAATAGAAGGGATTACCTCCTATGAAAAATACTTCTTTAAAATTTTCCCATTAACAGGCGGAGAATCTTTCTTACCTAATAGATCTTGCAAAAATGTTGATGGGCCTATTTTTTCTATGATTTGAAATGATCCAAGCCACAATCTTTGGAATTTGGTTTGTTTACCTTTTTCCTCGTGTGCTTTATCCCATTTCAAAACCAGATCACCAATTTGAACTTTTTTTGGACTGACAAAAGCTGTGTTAAACGAAAATTTAACCAACTGCTGATGATGTACATGTGTAACTTTGGATTTTCTCTTTCCTCTTCAAGTTTAAGAATTTGGAATTGTCTTATTTGGAGAGAAGAATAATGTGATTCGTCAATAAATTGGACCAGGGTAAGAGAAGGAATAACTATATTAGTAGGAAGAACAACTTCTTTCCCATAAACAAGATTAAATTGGCAAGTGCCAATTGAGTCCTTCTGAGTTATTTGATCTACCCAAAGAGAAAAAGTTAATGATTTGTGCCAATTGCTTTGGTTCTGGTCAACAGTTCTGTTAATGATCCTAATAAGATTTTTATTATTTGATTCTGCTAAACCATTTCCTTGAGGATAATAGTTAGTAGAATATTTAAGCTTAAAACCTCTTTTAATGACAAATTCTATCATAGCAGTGCCTGAGAAATATGATGCATTTTCAAACATCGAAGAAGTTGGTAATCCAAATCTATTTATGATAAATTGATCAATAAATTCGATAATATTCTTAGAATTGGCCACTTTTAGTGGAATTGCTTCCACCCATTTAGTAAAATAATCGGTAGCTGTGAGGATGTATTTATGTTGTTTGGAAGAGTTAGGAACGATCTCACCAGTTATATCTAATCCCCATTGCTCGAATGATTTTTCAATATTAACTAGTTGTAATGGAAAAGATGGTTTCCTTTGGATGACAGAGGTGTCGTATGTTCTGAGATCAACATAATCCCAAGCGAAAAAACCTTTGTAGTTTTTTAATAACTTGATGAATGATTACGCCCCAAGAGAAAATTTCCCCGAGAGAAAACTGCCCTAGCATTAATATGTAGTCCAAAAACTTTAGCACTACATTATCTTAAGGACTACAGAAGTCATTGCAGATATCAACCCCATGAGATACCTGCTGACCCGCCATTTGATGAACCATAAATACGCTCATTGGATAGTTATACTGCAAGAGTTAAACTTATAGTTTAGCTCCCCCAAGAGTAAGAAAGCTTTAATTTTAGCTGAGTTCATCACTGACCTCCCAAGCCAAACCAAAGGATCACCAATCAACGACTCACTACTGGACGAACATCTCTTCCTAGTGACGACTGACGACCCTTGGTACAGAGATATTCTCTTATTCCTACGAACCCAAAAGTTCAAACCAAAGCTCACACGTGATGACCACAGGTGCATACACTACCACCCTCGCCCCCCCCCCCCACCCCACCCCCGATACCTCCTCATGGGAGATGTCCTTTATCGGTGTGGCATCAACACAATTCTACGTCGATATCTCACTCACGACCAAGCTGATTAAACCCTTAATCACTGTCATAGTGGGGCTTGCAGTGGCCACCTCTCCAGAATTTCTACCACCCAAAAAGTTCTGCGGGCAGGATTTTTTTGGCCCACCTTATTCTGCGACTGTATCTCAGTAGTCAAAAGGTGCAAGCGATGTCAATGCTTTGCTCACAAGGAAAGAGCACCTCCCATTCCCCTGCACCCGATCATTGTAGCCGGTCCCTTTTGCGAATGGGGGATCGACTTCATGACTTACAACCCCGCATCGTATGGAAACCAAAAATACATTATTTTCGTTGTCAACTATTTCAACAAATGGGCATAGGCCATGCCCACATACGAAAACATGGCAGAAACTACTGCACAATTTCTGTTCAACCACATCATCGCCCGGTTTGGTGTATCAAAAGTGTTAGTCTTCGACCATGGAAAACATTTCGAAAATGAAATTTTCCAGGAACTATATCACCACCTCGGATTCACACACGAATTTTCTTCACCATACTACCCCCAGTCCAATGGACAGGTAGAAGCTGTGAAAGAAGTGCTCAAAACAATGTTACAACATATGGTGAATAACCATAAGACAAACTGGCACCACATGGTTTTCTCTGCCCTATGGGCATACCGCACAGTAGTGAAAAACTCAATAGGGTTCACACCTTTCCAACTGGTGTATGGGGTTGAAGTTGTGATTCCCATAGAATGTGAAATCCCCAACTTACACGCCGCCATCAAAATCCTTGATGATACCCAGCCTCTAGAGAAATGCTTGGTGCAACTAGAATTCATCGACAAAAATTGACAACAGTTGCTCTAGCACAACAAGGCCCATAAAAAATAGGTAAAAGCATAATTCGATCGCAATATCACCCCTTGATCATTTACCAAGGGAGAGTTATTCCTCTGCTACGATGTTGTGAAAGAAGCCTTAGTGGCCGGGAAGTTTGAAACACTGTGGAAAGGTCCCTATGTCATAAAACATTGCCTCCTCAATATATCTTGTTAGAGCCCGACGGAACATGCCTAAGAAACCCCGTCAATGGGCTTTACCTCAATAAATTTTACCCATAAGGGTCAAGAGGCCTCAACCCTAGAGAAAACATGCATGTAGTAGACTTTTTTTCTGATCACAAACATCACAGACTTGTTCTAAAAATTTCTCTAGTATCATAGATGGATCGTCCCCCCAACCATTATTGTGGATTCACTGATGGAGCGTCGCGATGGTCTCAAAATATAGCAGCAGTCGCCTGGTTCATCTACTATCCTGACCGATCACCATTCTTCACCAACAGAGTATGCATCGGATCAGCTACCAATAATCAAGCATAATATGACATCATCATCAGGCTCATGAGCGATGCCTTCAACCAAGGCATCCGCCACCTACATATCTACCTTGATTCCCAGTTAGTGGTTTCGCAGTTAAACCAAGAATTTGAAGTACGAGATTCTCAACTGTTTAGAAAATATTTGCATGCAAAAATATTAAGTTGTCAATTTGATCATATTGCATTCACATGTGTACCAAAAAATCAAATCCAGACAATGGATTTCATAGCTAATCACATCCTAGACTGGAATGCATCTCTTATAAACCATCATATATAAAACCAAAAATATAAAAAATATAGATCTCCATCAATGATACACAACATCCATAAAATCATATAACCATAAACAAAAAATTGAGAGCCTAAAAAAGAACATATCTCACATATATACCAAAAAATATGTGTGAGTCAAAATCCACAAGTCATGTCTTTGACCCACGGGTCAGCCAAAAAATATATATACATGGCATCAAAAATAAGGGAAGCATCCTCATAATGGGTGGTTTCCCTAAATACAAAGTATCTCTAGGGTTGAGCCTCGCTAGGTGGGCCATCTAGACCAACAACTACACCTAGTGCAAGAACATGGGCAGCAGCCAAAATAGAAAGCGCCACACGACGCAGTGTCGGAAAATAACCCCTCACCCGTGCCATTAGTGCCTTGAACCACGTATTGTCCAGATAATCGATAAAACCCTGGGTCAACATGCCTTAGGTTAACCTCTCCACTCGACCCCAAGCACCAACTAGGTCAGCGAATCGAGCTTCGACTGCAGCTAGCTACTCTGCCATCTCTGCCACTCACTCCTCTGCCACCTCAACACGAGCAATAGCAGCAACATACTCAGCAATAGCTTAGTTTCTACCCTCCCCCGAGGGTCCAACACCATCATCAGGTCCTCCACCCTGAGGTTTTCTAGGACCGCCACCCTGCCCCCCACCCTAGGGTTAAGCACCTCCACTTGGAGCCCTCCTAAGGGGCTGGTGTCCCAACAAGCAAGAATTAGGACGTCCAACTGCTCCCACATCTGCAAGAGAAAAAATATAGTTTTAGTGTCACCACAATACACATATAAATATACACATTTTATATACTCAAAAAATGCATTAAAAACATAAAAAAAATCATACTTATAGGTCCCCACGCGTAACTAGTAGGAAGACCCATATCTGGATCTCACCGAAAATCCATCTCAGAGTATGGAAACTCTAGGAACATCTGGGGGTTCACCTCTTACCATGCCTATGTAGTCGCATTCTAGTAGCGACCCACCTCGAGGCATCACCGATGCTCATTGCCTCATCCAAGGGTCCCAGCGAGGCCCAATAGGAACAGGCACGACGGGTCACAGAAGTACCACCCTATCAAACATAATGTTGCCAAGGATGTTAGCATAGGTGAATAATTTGGAAGATCCTTCTTGGCCCTTCCCAACCGCGACACCATTCCATCATAAACATGACGTGCTTAGTCATGAAAATGGTCGGCCTGAAGCTGACGCAAAACAAAAATCTGAGGTCTAGACGCCATATGTGGAGATGACAACCGTGTCAGCCATGCAATCATATCCAAAGCACATCGCTCAACTAGATCAACCATTAATGAGACAAAGATACACCCCTTTGAAAGTTGCGCCCCGCCACAGTGCTGCTCCGACCAATGCTAGAACGCCACCCTCCTAAGCGGGAGTGGGCGGGGAAGTGCCTCACCCTGAGGAAGCAAGTGATTCACAAAGTAGATATTCATCTCCAAATGGATAGGAATTTCCTTTCCCCGCAAGACCATCACCTTGCAACTTTTGTTCCAGCTACGGACTAAGAAGTGCAGCAGGCGATCCTGCGACCTCAGGAGGTCATTCTCAAGAAACTTGAGAAGACCCCATTGTGCCAGTAACCTTCGTGCATTGGCATCCTATGCCACAGATATGCTAAGATTTTTCCAGTCACGCTCTCTTCACAACATCCTGTCACCAAACAAGCACATCAGTGGCATCAAACTTAAAAATTCAATTTTTTATTTTTTTAAACTGTCTTGGCTTTTCACTGCGCCTGTTTCCCATACAAGCGCACTGACCACGCGTATGTCTCACATACAGATGTGAAAGCCACATGAAAAACCTCAGATAGGTGCGGAATCTCCGCAGAAATCCTCAATTTCCCATGGAGTCTCCACGCGTGTACCTTGATCACCCATGCGACCAAGGCCAAAAATAAGTAGAAGTCCGTACAAACCTAATTTGTACGTACCCCCACCCAGAAAAATTGGAAAAATTAAAATGTTGGACGTTCAGGGGCCTACCTGGCACTAACAGCGTGAAGCCCTGGTAAACGAGCTGGCCCCAACGGCAAGAAAGGCGCAAAAGTAAGCTCTGACCTCACAACTCTCAAATGACACAAATGAACTAAAATGAGCCATATTGACCTATATATCGCCCTTTTCGAATTATTTGATGGACCACAATGAGAGCTCATAACGCCCAATTGCGAAATCGAAAGCAACACATTGATAAAAACCTCATAATGTCCAAAGGAGGTTTCACACATTCACGCCTTAGAAAAAATCATTTTTTTATTTCAGTTACGATAGATATTCCCTCCCTTATCATTTTTTCATTCAGCACATTTGTCAATATATTTTAATGAAAAAAAGCTTTTCTTGGGGTATTGGTTGCACATGTTACATAGTACGACAAACCACTTGTTGCCCCAGTCACCGATCAGAACTGGATCATGGACCTAAGTGATAGCTCAAAATTAAAATTGTTCAGAAGTGTGTCAAACCTAAGTGACTGAATAGATCTCGTCTTCCTGATTCCGGTGCCGTGAACGGTTCAAAAAACCGACACCATATGAAGAAGTTATCGCAATTTGAAAAGTCCAGTAAATTGCAAAAATTGGACTTTGACCAAGTTTGACTTGGAAGTTTGGAAAATTAAAAAGAGAATATTCCAGTGAATATTCTTAGAATATTCCCCAAAATATTCCATTCAGTCCATTTAGCGCTTGACACTTGGCGTGGTCTTATTGATTGAAGGGTTGACTGTGCTATGGAGAGCCAATAGGAGGTTGCCACGTGGCAGGCCTAGAGGCCGCCACGTGGCCCAGGAACGGAGTTGTAAAATTTTTGGGACTGCACAAGAATTGAACACGGGACCACCCCGCCCGCAGCGCACAAGCCTTAACCAATTCTCCTACGCATGTTTCTTAACAACATTAGGATGGCAGTTTATATTATTGTTAACGGAGTTATGGTTTGGGGGTTCGGAGGGGCCAGCCCCTCCCCCATGTGGCCTTATCACCAAGACCATGGGCCAAAGTTCTAACCACTGACACAAAGCCATGACCTCGACGGTTTATGAAACTTGTCACATGCGGCGGTTTTGGAGCGATTTGCTCTAACACTTAACTCGACCGTGCAGTTTTCGACCATGTGCCCACTTTAACCGCTTTAGTTTAATCCCAACAGTTTACTTGGAGGAGATTCTGGCGGGCGCACCAATTTTGGCCTTAATGCCGAATTTATCTACTGTTAACTCAAGTTCCTCCAGTTTTGGTGGAGGATTTTTTGGGGTTATTGGGAAAAATGAGTTCAGGCTCTATCTGGAGCTAAATTTGACCAATTTTGGTGTACCAATAGTCAATTTCGACTATCTCAGAAATTCCAAACTCATTGGTGAGGGTTTCAGAGCCATCAGAGGAATTTTGAGTAGGTTTTTGCTTCAATGAAGTTCTAGGGGCCACTAGGGCCACCATGGGCTAGCGGTAGTTTGAGGCCTAGCCAGTGCAGCTAGAGGCCTTATTCCGAAATAAAATAGTCAATTTTGGATGCTTTAGATGTTATGGAACTAATGATGTGGTTTTTAGTGCCTATAGAGGACTTTAGAAATCTTAGATGCTTCATTTAAGTTCCAGGGGCCACCAAGGCCAACAAGTGCCAACAGCAGTTCGGGGCCTAGCTAGGGCAGCTAGAGGCCTTATGCAGCGAACCAATAGTCATTTCTGTATTTTTTAATACTTATGAATACATTGGAGGAGTTTTCGGAAACTTTTGAGGACTTATATAGGTCGAGAAACCATCAAAGAATTTTTTAGTGACCATAGTGCTAGGGGGTGCCACCAGGTGTTGGAGGTCAAACCGGAGAAGCTGGAGGTCAATTTCAGTGAACCAATAGTATATTCTAACTATTTTTTGCATTCTAAATCCAATTAAGGTATTTTTAGAAACATTTGAAGACTTTTAGAGCTTGAGAAGCTACAGGAAATTTTTGGGCAGCCCAGGGCAAACTGTGGAGGAAGGCCTCGATTGGGGATGCAGTGCTCATTTTGAGCAAACGATCACTCTATTTTTGGTGTCTGATGTGTACTGGAGACATTAGGTGAGGTTTTAGGGATAGAAAAATAATTTTTAAGCAGTTAGTGCCATAGAGAAGCTCAGTGTAGCTCAGAGCACTTACAAAAGGAATCAAGTCTAAGGAAGCCTAGATCTGTTTGCACAGTGATGACAGCCATGACAGGGATATATATGGTATTCTATTCCCTTTGGTTCAGTTCAGTAACCATTGGAGTTAAGTGTGGAACTTGTAAAATATTTTTTTCCATAATCCCAAAGAGGCAAGTCAAGATGACAAAAGCTCAAGGAGACGTAGCCCACGATATTCGGGTGAACTCTTAGATTAAAATTTATGTTATGTGTGGATGTTTATTTTCTGCATTATATTGTTGTTACACATGTTTAATTTCAGCAAAAACAAATGTACTTAGGACACTTAAACAATTAAAAATCATACACTTATTTCAAGTATAAATTCCGCAAAAAGTCAAGTACAAGCTAGATCTTTTATTTTTTTAACTGAGTGGGAGGTTTTTGAAAATCATAAAAAGTTATCCAACCCATTTTGAGATCAGGTTGGTATCAGATCATTTGGTTGCTTGATTGACATAGAAATAACTTGCTTGTTTGACTTGAAAGGTGTTTAAACAGTGCAAAGGACTTGACTGTTTGACTGTTTGCAAACTGATTGTTGCTTAAGTTTGCTAGAGGTGAAGGGAAAGCTACTGATAGCTAAGTCCAAAAGAGGACAAGAAGGAAGAGGGGCTGATGGCATCTTCCATACCCAAAGGACCTCAAGGCTACGCTTGAAGCACAAAAGGGTTTGTTTGCAAAAGGATGCTTGAAGAAGAGCTTGACTCTGCAGCCATTTTGTTCAAAAACTCTGTCAATTGTTTTGAAAGCTTTGTGAATTTTGTTGAAGTTATTTAGTTAATTTTCATTATGAAAACTTCATCAAATGAGGTTTCAAAATCCTCCTCCTTCACAACATTCTTCGATGAATATATGAAGCAAGACTTCTACATGTTGAAGGATGTGGTGTAGATTCTGTTTGAAGATAGAAGAGAAAGCACTATACTTCGTGAGAAATTGTCTGCTATGAAGCAAGAGAAGGAAGAAATTATCCAAAGAATGCATGAGATGGAGATGCAACTTCATCAATCCCAAGAGGCTTTGACCAAGTACATGCGTTAAGTAGAGGTAATTCACTCAAATTTGTCTTCAGTTTCCTCTTCAGAAATATGTGTAGGTTTATTTGAAAAGCATACTAGAGGTATAGGGTCCAAGTTAATGTTTAAAATGGGTTATGAAGGAAAGGGTTTAGGAAAAAATTCACAAGGAATGATTGATCCTATTTTGGTTGAGGAACGACCTAAGAAATTTGGTCTTGGTTATGTTCACTCTAATGGCGAAAACTCCAAAGCCATGAAGGCATGTGAGACAACTTCAAAAAGAAATTTTGTCACAAGTTCTAATACACAAACATGTCAAGTTTGTTTTCAAGTTGATTTCCATTCTGTAAAGCCTATGTTGCAGAAAGAATATTGTAGACATGCAGCTTATGGCAAGCATGCGAGCTCGGATAGTTTTCAAGACATAAACGCTGATGTTAGTCTACAAAAGAAAGTTGGAACCTCTATAAGTTCATCTCCTCAAGAAGGCAAAAAGGATGGACATGCAAAGCAACATATGAGGTATAATTCTTCCCATAGTCCAGTTGATTATGTTTCTGCAAGGTATGACAATTCTGCATTAATGAATGGAAGAAAGAGTTGTTGTGCATATTGTGGTATGTTTAACCATGATGTTTCGAGATGCTAAAAGAGGATGAAGGCATACAGGAAGCAGTTGAAGCGAAGGCAACTTTCAAAGAAGGTACATAAGACTTGCACACATTGCTAGAAGAGGGGACATGTTGTTTCCCAAAGTTGGACATTGCATCCAACTAATCGTCCCAAGCACAGGAGGCAAGAGGACAGAAAGACTGGTGAAAGTGGAACCAAGGATTCCATCATTGATGTGAGAACAGATGTTTCACATCAAGAAGATTTGCAGCAGAAAAAATCACCATGGAAGTAGCTTGGTAAGAAGTGGTTTGACTTCTTGACACAGTAGGACATACTTACATTTGTACATATGAAAATTTCAGTTAAGTATGCATGTTTTATGCTGTAATCTCATGTTTGTGTGAGCCACCTTGGATCGATGATCAAGGCAGCGATGTTTAGCTGCCTTTTGTATATTTCTCGCCAGAAATTTCTGAGTGAGTACAAGGAATACAGTTCTTGACAGGAGGATAAGTGCATCCAGGAAGGGAAGTGTTGACTACCTTCGAGTTGTGGTTCAAAGGCACTAGCCATGTAAGGAAAGTGTATGGAGGTTGAAAAGAATAGGGTGTTGTACTCTCATCTATTGTAAATATCAGTATATCAGTATTTTGGGGTCCATAAGATTCCTAATGGGGAAGTGTGATCAGAACTGGATCATGGACCTAAGTGACAACTCAAAATTCAAATTGTTCGTAAGTGTGCTGAACATTAGCGACCGGATAGATCTCGTCTTCCTGATTTTGGCTCTGTGAACCGTTTGGAAAACCGACACTGTATGAAGAAGTTACTACAGTTTGAAAGTCCAGTAAACTGCAAAATTTGGACTTTGACCAAGTTTGACTTGGAAGTTTGGAAAATTAAAAAGGGAATATTCTTGGAATATTCCTCGAAACATTCGATTCGATCCAATCAACACTTGACACTTGGTGCAATCTATTGCTTGAAGGGTTGACTGTGTTATGGAGACCCAATAAGAGGCTGCCACGTGGCCCAGGAATGAAGTTGTAAAATTTATGGGACTGCACAAGAATTGAACACGGGACCTCGCCACTCACAACGCACAAGCCTTAACCAATTCTCCTACGCATGTTTCTTAACAACATTAGGATGGCAATTTATATTATCGTTAACAGAGTTATGGTTTGGGGGTCCAGAGGGGACAACCCCTCCCCCATGTGGCCTTAGTGCCAAGACCATGGGCCAAAGATCTCACTGCCAACACAAAGCCGGGACCTCGACGGTTCATGAACCTTGTCACATGCGGCGGTTTCAGAGCGATTTTCTAACACTTAACTCGACCGCATAGTTTTCAACCATGTGCCCACTTTAAACACTTAAGTTTAATGCCAGCAGTTTACTTGGCAGAGATTCTAGCAAGCATGCCAATTTTGGCCTTAATGCCGAATTTATCTCCATTTAACTTTATTTCCTCCAGTTTTGGTGGAGGATTTTCGGGATTATTGGGCAAAATGAGTTTAGGCTCTATCTGGAGCTAGATTCGACCAATTTTGGTGTTCCAATAGTAAATTTGGACTATCTAAGACATTCCAGACTCATTGGTGAGGGTTTCATAGCCATCAGAGGGCTTTTGAGTAGGTTTTTCCTTTAGTGAAGTTCTAGGGGCCACTAGGGCCACCATGGGCCAACAACAGTTTGAGGCCTAGCTAGTGTAGCTAGAGGCCTTATTCAGAAATCCAATAGTAAATTTTGGATGTTTCAGATGTTTTGGAACTAATGGTGTGATTTGTAGAGCCTTTGGAGGACTTTTGAAAGCTGATATGCTTCAGTAAAGTTCCAGGGGCCAACAAGTGCCAGCAACAGTTTGGGGCCTAGCTAAGGCAGCTAGAGGCCTTATGCAACAAAAAAATAGACATTTTTGACTATTTTGATACCTCTGAATCCATTGGAGGAGTTTGTAGAAGCTTTTGAGGACTTTTAGAGGTCGAGAAACCATCAAAAAAGTTTTCAGTGACCCTAGTGCTAGGGGGTGCCACTAGGTGTTGAAGGTGAAACCGGAGCAATCGGAGGCCAATTTCAGTGAACCAATAATCTATTATACCTATTTTTTGCATTTTGAATCCAATGAAGGGATTTTCAGAGACATTTGAAGACTTATAGAGCTTGAGAAGCTACAGGGATTTTTTGGGCAACCCAAGGCAAACCATGGAGGAAGGCCTAGATTGGGGATGCAGTGCTCATTTTGAGCAAATGATAAGTATATTTTTGGTGTCTGATGTGTGCTTGAGATATTAAGTGAGGTTTCAGGGATAGAAAAATAATTCTAAAGGATTTAGTGCCATAGAGAAGCTCAGTGTAGCTCAGAGCACCAACAAAAGGAATCAAGTCTAAGGAAGCCTAGATTTATTTGCAGCGTGATGATAGCCATGACAGGGATATAGATGGTATTATAAGCCCTTTGGTTCAGTTCAGTAACCATTTGAGTTAAGTGTGGAACTTGTAAAAGAAATTTTTCCATAATCCCAAAGAGCCAAGTCAAGATGACAAAAGCTTAAGGAGACGTAGCCCATGATATTTGGGTGAACTCCTAGATTAAATTTTCTGTTATGTGTGGATGTTTATTCGATGCATTCTATTTCTGTTACACCTTTTTAATTTCAGCAGAAACAAATGGACTTAAGAAACTTAAACAGTTAAAATTCATACACCTATTTCAAGTATAAATTCTGAAAAAAGTGAAGTACAAGCTAGATCTTTTATTTGTTTAACTGAGTGGGAGGTTCTTGAAAATCATAACAAGTTATCCGAGGCATTTTCAGATCAGGGTGGTATCGGAGCACTTGGTTGCTTGATTGAAAAAGAAACAACTTGCTTGTTTGACTTGAAAGGTGTTTAAACAGTGCAAATGATTTGATTGTTTGACTGTTTGCAAATTGATTGTTGCTTAAGTTTGCTAGAGGTGAAGGGAAAGCTACTGATAGCTAAGTTCAGAAGAGGACAAGAAGGAAGAAGGGCTGAAGGCATCTTCTTTACCCAAAGGACCTCAAGGAAACTCTTGAAGCACAAAAGGGTTTGTTTGCAAAAGGTTGCTTGAAGAAGAGCTTGACTCTACAGCCATTTTGTTCAAAATCTTTGTCAATTTTTTTGAAGGCTTTGTGAATTTTTTTGAAGTTATTTAGTTCATTTTAATTATGATAAATTCATCAAGTGAGGTTTCAAAATCCTCCTCCTTCATAATATTCTTCAATGAAGACATGAAACGAGACCTCTACATGTTGAAGGACATAGTGCAGATTCTATTTGAAGATGGAAGAGAAAGCACTATACTTCGTGAGAAATTGTTTTCTATGAAGCAAGAGAAGGAACAAATTCTCCAAAGAATGCATGAGATGGAGATGCAGCTTCATCAAGCCCAAGAGGCTTTTACCAAGAACATGCGTGAAGTAAAAGTAGTTCACTCAATTTTGTCTTCAGTTTCCTCTTTAGAAAGATGTGTTGGTTAATTTGAAAATCGCATTAGAGGTATATGGTCCAAGTTAATGTCTAAAATGGGATATGAAGGAAATGGTTTAGGCAAACATGCACAAGGAATGATTGATCCTATTTTGGTTGAGGAACGACCTAAGAAATTTGGTCTTGGTTGCGTTCAATCTAATGGAGAAAACTCCAAAGCCATGAAGGCATGTGAGGCAACTTCAAAGAGAAATTTTGTCGCAAGTTCTAATACACAAACATGTCAAGTTGATTGCCATTGTGTAAAGCCTATGTTGCAGCAAGAATATTGTAGACATGCATCTTATGGCGAGCATGCGAGTTTGAACAGTTTTCAAGACATAAACGCTGATGGTAGTCTACAAAAGAAAGCTGGAACCTCTACAAGTTCATCTCATCAAGAAGGAAAAAAATATGGACTTGCAAAGCAGCATATGAGGTATAATTCTTCCCATAGTCAAGTTGATTATGTTTCCGCAAGGCATGACAATTCTGCATGCATGAATGGAAGAAAGAGTTGTTGTGCATATTGTGGTATGTTTAACCATGATGTTTCGAGATGCTGGAAGAGGATGAAGGCATACAAGAAGTAGTTGAAGCAAAGGCAACTTTCAAAGAAGGTGCATAAGACTTTCACACATTTCCAGAAGAGGGGACATGTTGTTTCCAATGTTGGACATTGCATCCAACTAATCGTCCCAAGCACAGGAGGCAAGAGGACAGAAAGAATGGCGAAAGTGGAACCAAGGATTCCATCATTAATGTGAGAATGAATGTTTCACATGAAGAATATTTGCAGCAACAAAATTCACCGTGGAAGTGGCTTGGTAAGAAGTGGTTTGACTTATTGACACAGTAAGACATACTTTCATTTTTACATATGAAAATTTCAATTAAGTATGCATGTTTTATGCTGTAATCTCATGTTTGTTTGAGCCACCTTGGATAGATGATCAAGGCAACAATTTTTAGCTACCTTCTGTAAATTTCTCACCAGAAATTTCTGAGTGAGTGCAAGGAAGATAGTTCTTGACAGGGGGAGAAGCACATCCAAGAAGGGAAGTGTCGACTACCTTCGAGTTGTGGTTCAAAGGCACTAGCCATGCAAGAAAAGTGTATAGAGGCTGAAAAGAAGAGGGTGTTGTACTCTCATCTACTGTACAGATCAGTATATCAGTCTTTTGGGGTCCAAAATATTCCTAAAGGGGAGGTGTGATCAGAACTGGATCATGGACCTAAGTGATAGCTCAAAATTGAAAGTGTATGGAACTGTGCCGAACCTGAGCGACTGGATAGATCTCATCTTCATGATTCCCAGAGCATCTTTGCATATCCTGACATCATTTATCCACAATAATCAACCATAGGTTCCAAACACCTGACCATGTTTACCATCACCTCACCTTGTACATGGTAAATATACTCATCGAGCAGTAGAGCCTCACCCTCCATGGCATCCATCACTCAAGTAGACCATGCATAAAAAATATGATGCCATGGTCATAACATCCTAGTCTGGGAAGCACTTCATGTTCATCCATCCATCATACATCAAGTTAAGTTTTACCATGTTACGATAAAACCCCTTTCCCAGACTACCACTTTCGCAAGAAGATCAAACACACACCACCGTGTCTCACATTTGGCCTACCATACCTCCATCATCATAGCCCATTTGTGATACTTTCCATCCTCTTCACCACCTCGCACTGAGACTTCCCAATGGGGCCCCCACCCTCAGCAAAAACACCTTCCTCACATCATCAGTGAGTGATAATTTTCATGTTTTTGGGGAACCCGTCTCCGTGTTTGTACGTCCAAACCCATTTTATATTCTTTTGGAAAGTGTACAAATATTTTTTAGGAGAACACCCCCCACCCATCCATCCACTTTTCTCCCCTGGCAGCAGTCCTCAATCACCCTTGGTCAGAGCTTCACATCTCTCATGCAAAGCCACCACGACATTCATAACAAACATATACCCACCTTGGATGTCTTACCGACTCTAGGGCTTTCCTCACCAGAAATCATTATGACTGCCGTCAAATTGCATTTACAAACTCTGACCTTGGGCCACTAAACTCCCATCATCAGTTTTTAGCCATTTCTTGCCATCATGCCTATGTTAATCTATCGTCCACCACCTACTATATCAAAGACCCTGGTCCCTTGCATCAATATTTCCCTCGATCGATTGAGGCTTGCTTCTTGTTGACTTCAACAATCATTTTCCAAGAAGGAAGCAGTATCTTGGATGGCTCCTCACCTTAATAGGGGAATTCTCAGATGGTACTGTGGGAATCATCATTACCCATTGATGTCATCAATCCTCCTAAAATTCAACTACAACACAATATTTCATGTCAAGATGGTATCGTACTTCACAACCATTGCAATTTGTCAGAATTCGTCGAAAACCTGTGCCATCATAATCATCTCTTTCAGCAATGCTTACACAGGAAGTTCCCAGTCATACACTCATGCATACAATGAGAATTTATTATAAAAAATATGTCATACCAAGATTATGCATGTGGGCACTACATTCAACCTATTGTCAAATAAAAAAGGCCCCCTAGGGCATCAACAATCGCGTCATCAACCAAATCAATAGATCACTACCATATAAGTGAAACAAACAACACCTTTATCTGTCAGACATGCTTTAACTAACCAAAGCATCACGAGCATGGGACATGCCCGCCTCGTAGAAATATTGTATTTATGCTATCTCTTGCAAGTTTTCGAAATAACATG
Organism: Pinus albicaulis; assembly: GCA_034641835.2. Taxonomy (NCBI): domain Eukaryota; kingdom Viridiplantae; phylum Streptophyta; class Pinopsida; order Pinales; family Pinaceae; genus Pinus; species Pinus albicaulis. The sequence continues at coordinate 798,914,649 of CM076577.1, forward strand.
GTCCCTCTTTTACTCACAGCAAGGGGTCTCCAGCCTTAGGCTTCACACAAGTTACTCTCTCTCTCTCTCTCTCAACACGGGTTCTACAGAACATAAACTATAATGTATTTTGGCTATACAATTCTTCTTAGAACTCATTGGCATTAGGGGGAAACTGTTATCACTAGAAAATTGGACAGGCAAAGGACATCATGAAATTTCAAGCAGAAGGATTTATAGGAAATAAAAACATTACAAAAACTATAAAATTTAACTTTTCCTAAGATTAAAAGGAAAATTTATTAAGTCATTCATATAAGGCACTGGCAGAAAGTGCATTGTGTGGCATTTTATTTGATAGTAGCGCAAATATCTGCAGTTATCCCTCAAAAATCCACGTGGTCCTGGGTATGGCAAAAGGTCACCATCCGAGACCACTTTGCACACTTCAGGAAGAATATTCTCCACTCAAGGCTGCCAAAGACAACCTAGAGCCACCTTGAGACCTCAATTGTAGGACACAATGGAATCAACCTCCACTCTTGGGCCACTATCCACAATTGTATCAACAGAGGGAAGAAGATTATTTTGCCTATAAAAGACCACCATGAGAAGAACAATTTAGAACACATTTTTATGCTGGGCAAATTTCCCATGAGCAAACTAGGAGTGTGTTGTCCAAGCAGCAAAGGAGTAAAGAGATTCATTAGTTGGCCATCCAACATCTCAATCCCAAAGGAGAATTGCATCAGTTGTCTATTATCTGATCACTCGTTCGAGGAGAAGATAGAGGCTTGCAAACAGCTTAAGGGAAGAACTCTCCTTCCTTTGAGTAGTAGATCTCCATAGCTCTAAGGACTCCATTAGGGGAATTTTGAGGTCTAAAATGGGCCTCCTAAGGAAATACTAAAATAATATCTAATGCAATAAAATAATATTTATGAATTTGCAATTCACTTTTTGCATCAAAATCCATGTAACCATTGTTAAATTCAATTCAAAAGTTGTACCAAAATAAAATTAATAAAAAATTGTACTGATGTGACTATAAATAAGAATAAGCTTTTGAAGAAAAAGTCATTATTATTGAACAACTAATGCATTTGTCCTTTGTACTTAAATAATTTAAAGTAAAATATAAATATAAATTCATAAATTCATAAATTCCTAATTATATAATATACTATTAATTAAAAATTATATTATTTAAATTATATAATAACATTTAATTAATATACTATATATAACATGTAACATGTAGGGATATACATTGTTGCTTTCAAAAAATATGAAATGACAATAACAATTTTTTATTCAAAAAATATACAATGACATTTATTATGAGTACTTTACTTTATGACTTTAAAAGTACTTAGAACACTACTATGGATATGCATTATTTCTTTCAAAAAATATGAAATGACAATAATAATATTTTATTAAAAAAAGTATGAAATGACATTTATTATGAGTACTTTACTTTATGACTTTAAAAGTACTTAGAGCATTACCATGATTAACCATGAGTTTTTATCCACCATTGAGAATGTGACAAGTAAGTACTTTTAATTCAAGCAATGCCACCTCAACCATTAGGGATGATGTCATCCCCTAAAATGTGATTGGTTATCATAAAGTGAATTTTGATTGTACATTTTAATTAGGAGGACTATTTTAGACGTCAAAATTTCCCTAATGACTGCAGGTGTTTTAGCATTATACCTCTTTTTTACCACCAAAAGCTAATAAAATGGGATTCATTCTCCATTGGTATTATTATTTTGTTTAAACTCAATATTGAGCTTGTGCTATATTTGTATTTTTTTTTCTTGTTTCTTCCTCTATTGTAGTATGTTATGTTTTATAACTAGTTTTTCTACATGTTATGATGCGTCACTAACCATCTAACAACTCATTTTTTCCCCGTGACATTGCTTGTAGGAAATCAACATCCCTTACTAAGCACCCTACATTTTGTACACCCTCAAGTCAAATGCACCAATACAACATCTACAGGTAGTGACATCAACATAGTTGGCAACAAGTTTTAAAGATTCATTTATCTCACTATACATATGAAATAAATAATGCATTTCTTAAATTTAATAGTGTGTTGGTCTCAAGTTATGTCACTTGAGATTAATAGTGACATGCATTGGCTTTTGATATTTATCATTAAGTAGTGCTTTCAGAATGACTTGTGTGGAAGATGGAGAGCACAAACTTATGTTACTACTAGAGGGGAATGATGCTAAATTGATGGATCAGGGTTTATATTATTGATACATTGTGATTTTGTTGTCTTTATTGATACATTGGATATATGTTGGCAAGCTAGGGTTTGTGCTTGGTTGGTATTGAGGACAATCCTTAAAATTGACCTACATAAATAAATACTTCAGCATAGATGACCCTGTATTTTATACACAAAATGATATTTGGATAATATGTAGTACAAAGAAGAGAAATAGAGAAGCTAAGATTTTCTGAGTTGTGTAGAAGTAGAATTGTTGCTTAGGGTTTTAATAAGGTTTGAAAGTTCCAAGTATTTTTGCAGCTGATGTGTAAATGCTATCTTTAGAGGTATTTTGCTTGAATTATTGTTAAGTAGGGAAACAATTGGATCAAGTATTTTAAAACTATTTATTGGTGTTTTGTATGAAGTATTTGTTGATGCAACTAGGGTTTTATGCACAATTTGAACAAAGGAATATTTGATAGACATAGATTTTTTTCTTTAGTTTCCTTTATATTGATATTGAGAATAGGTGGATCTAGTTTGAAAACATAATAAATGTGGCCTGTCAGCTGAATAGGGTGGAAAGTTGGTGCAAGGCAAGAGAGTGAAGTATCCTTTAGGTTGGATGCTGAGAATAATTCAAGGTGGTAGGGTGGTGCAAGGGTGGGTTGGAGCCTGCACGGGGAGTTGGAGTGTCATTCTAGTTGTAGCTCGTAAACAGGGTGTTGTAGCATCCTTCAGGTTGGAACCTGTAAACTGAGGCGTTGGAGCATCCTTCGAGTTGCAGCTAGTAAATAGGGAAATATAGTTTCCTACATGTTGGAGCCTCCCTCCGTTGGAGATGAAAATATTGATGTACATTTTATTAAAGAAAAATATTAATAAGTATTCAATGGATTTTGTCCCAGAGGGTTTCCACCTATAATTTTTTGTCTACTATCTTGATGTTTGAGCATTGTTGAATGGTCTTGTTTATTGTTCATGTGATATTGAATTGAAATAATGTTAATGATAATTAATGCTCTGTGAAGTTAAAAATACTAATTGGTAAGAAATATTGATTTGCCCCCCTCTTAGTATTTCCAAGATTTGGTTTCAAATCCAAGTTCCTTAAGTAGTAGCTTGAAAGCTAGAAGGTAGATCTCAAAGTGAAAATATGGGAAAATCAAAGAATCAAGTCACCAAGAATTCAAATTAATCAAAGAAACTTCCAGGTATTGAAATATTTTCATATCCTAATACCATTTATGAAGAGAAATAGATTGGTCCAATTCCTGTGTTCAATGAGTTAAGTTTTGTATTTTGAAATGGTATAATTGGAGCTTATTTGAAAGCTCATGGATATGGTGTATGGAAATATGTTGTTTCTGGAGACACATCTACTGACAAATCTAGAATTAATCTTCCAGACACTGTAAAATCCAAAGTTGATCGATGATCATCAGCTATAAGTCTTTAGAAGAAGCTCGATGATATATACTCTAAAAGGGATGCATGTCAATATGAAAATAATAATGATGACGGTGATTCAAATAAAGAGGATTCTTGAGTTGAAGAATCTAACAATGATGAAGAGGAAAAAGTAGTTGCATTAGAAGAAAAAATTCCTAGCACCTCATGTAATCCCAACAAAGCAAGAAAGTGAAATAAAGCACTCGAACAAGAATTTTTCCATCTAAGGCATTAAGTGTAGGAAGCATAAAAGAAAGACAAATTTTGAAAATCCAATTAGAAGAATATGTTCAAAAGCGTGATCAGAAGTCAATCAAAATAAAAAATAACTTGATGCAGTTGTTGCATGAATAGATAGATTTAGGAAAGAAAGTGAAAGGCAAAAGGAACAAATGCAAGGCTTTAACAAAGCAAATAAAAATGCCATTATTCTAAAATTTCAAGGAGAAGAGACAGAAGAAAAAAGGAAATTGTTGAAAGACGGATTTCAGGATGACCTTTCTCAAAAGCAAAGCAAAATTGACATTTCCCTATCTAAAATAGATAATCTCGGGAAGGATAAATTGTTGGATGAAGAAAGGAAGAACAATGACATGGCCAAATTGAGGATGAAATAAAATTAAGCAGGATAAGCTTCGTATGATGAAGGAATAAGCTACAAGTACCCATAGAGAAAGATTGATAACATAATCCCTCAGAGAAAAAAATGAAATAAAGGAAAAAAAAGGTTAAAAATGATGTTGCTCCAAGAAGTAATCAACAAAAGGTTACATCTCCTCTGTTAGCCACCTATAATATTTGTTATAGCAAAAGGTGGCTAAGAATTTTTGAGCCTCCAAGGAACAAATTTTATCACTAAAAAATTGTTGGCTCTTGAAGAATTTTCTAGGCCTCATGCCTCTATCCCAACTCTTCATTTGCTATTCCCATTTTCATACTCAAAAATTCTGCTGAAATCATGAGAAGAAACTACTGCAAAATCATCATTTTTTCCCTTTCCCTTCTTTCAAAATTTACCTTCATTTGCTCCCTTTTTCCCCATTAATTTCCTTTATTTTTCCATGTTTTCCTTTCTTCCCTTCATGAAAATCACCCTTCCATAGTTAAAAACTCATTTTTTAACTATTTTGAAACCCCCGATTCCTTTGAAAACCATGAAAAATTCATAAAAAATGCAAGTCTTTACTATGGACTTAAGCCCCCTAAACCACTTCCCCACACGTGCCCTTGTCATAAAAACCAAGCGCTAACCCTCTCGGCGCTTATCGCATCGGAAATATCCAAATGCACAAGTCTTGTACCATGCTCAAAAGTTTCGATTGCGATTGGTTTTATATTGAAAGACCCCGATGCAATTAATCCTTTGTGTTATAAAAACCTCCGATCACATCATTTTTATATACGTGTCATGTGGGCCCGCCTTGGCGCTTAAAAAACCTTATAATTTTTCTTCCCGATCACCCTTTTCCTTTGTAAAGTCGAAAAACCCACTTTTTTAAGGTTTTAACTTAAAAAACCCAAACCACGCGTGTTAATATAAAAATGGGTAGATTAAAAAGACTGATCGCGCAATCGCAATCGGAGTTTTCACAATGGTTAGATTGAAAGACCCGCATCAAAGTTCCGATGTGATTGGGTCTTGTGTGTTAAAACTTCCCCCCGCCTCCATTTCATATGACCTATGCCCAGGACCGAGTGTCGAAGTCCTAAGCACTGGATCGCATCGCAGTTTTCCAATGGGTAGATTAAAAACACTGGGCCCGATGGCCCGATTGCGATTAGCCCCTTTGTATTATATACGCCCTGAGTCATATAACTTTTCATAAAGACCAAAGGTCCCACAGTCGGGCGCCTATCCGCTTTATACGTATTATTCCGCCCTCGAAGCATAAAAACCTTTGTTTTATTTCATTTTTTGGGTTTTCATATATTAGAAGGGTTTTCTGTCGGTTCATTCTTAGAACTAATCCCCGCCGTTGATCGAAAGCCGATCAAACAACCATCACTCCGTTGCATCGGCGATTTCAAATCACATCCACCCTTTCTCCGATTGCGCAATCACATCGCCTTATTCCCGACCTCCGATTGCGTTTCCCCCTATTCATTCTCAACCGTTGATCTAACCTTTAGATCGACGGCTTGTGCTTCGTCGCATCGCAATGTTTAATCGCATGCATTTGTTTCTTCCCTCGACCGCTGTTCCTCTGATTCGCTCCCCGCCGTTGATCTGATCCTCAGATCCAACGACCATCGCTTAATCGCCTCCGCCCTCTCGATCGCGCAATCGCATCGGAGTTTTTCATTGCACCCCTTCTTTTTTCCTCCCGCCGATTGTGATCTCCCAATTAGATATGGATCGTCCACGTGTCCAGATCCAACGGCTACGCTCCTCTCCCGCCTTCTGAAGCAATTTAACCCAAAAACGCAGGATTTCTTAATTTGTTTTATGTTGTATGCAGGTTCTAAATGGTTTCCGCTGTTATATTGAAGAAAGGCCAGGGGCCGGGAATGACGATTCCCATGCCTTTAGTCCTTAAAAGAGAACCATTCCCAGGGTTGGATTCAATGTTTTATCAGTATTCTATGGGCGCCAATACTATAAAGGCCCTGCGCGGCCCTGCACATCGACAAGACACTGTATTAAAAACACAGATTAAAGAGTATAAGTATTGAAGAATAGAGCGCAACAGAGAAGGAGATTAAAGTTAGATCTGGGGAATTACGGCTAAGAATGATTATCAAAAGCCTAATTCCCTGGATTAAAACACCATTAAAGAGAATTATAAGTGTTTAAAAGGCATAAAAGACCTCCACCGCTGTATTTAAGGCAAATTGATTCCTCAACTACCCTAAACGCCACCTGTGCCTTAAAGCTTTCAAAACAGAGGCTGAAGTTATTGATCAGATGAATATATTCGCCTCCAGCGCAGCCGAGGAGTTACTTCTGCAAGGGAATAAATGCAAAAATATCTACAGAGTTACTCCACATAGCACGCAGAGCCTCAAAGTCAAATAAGGCTCCCACTGAGTTTAAATTCATAATTGTAAACATTAATACAGTAGTCCACCTGTACACTTCTCCATCGAGCCCCTCAAAGGGTCGAGAAGTCATTTAATCTGTATTAATGGTCTTTGAGATCTTTTGTTAGTTCTCACCTCCTCATTCTTCTATAAATACCTCAGTAGAAGATGAGCAACTGTTGGTTGACCACGTTGCTGAGCATTGTTATGTAATTGAGCCTGAAACTTCTGATTGTAAATATTATTCACTGGCCCTTGAAGCTCTGTTTGTAATAGATAAGTTAGGATGAATAGTGAAGATGATTGCTGAACTGAAACACTGGACTTGAAGACTGTAACTGGTTTGACATCAATAACAAGCTGTTTCTTGGGATCCTAGTCTATATTACTGGTGAAGTGCCCTTTCTTTGTTATTTGTTTTTCCTTCTAAGTATGCCATATTGTTCACTATTCTCTAATAAAGAACAACATTTACAGAGTTAGGATTTACTGTTTATCAGTTCCCTTCTCTAACTGAAAATCTTTATCTTAATGTTTTCCTCTTATTTGTTTATTCAAGAATGATTTAGTACAGTTCAAGCAGTTAGGAGTGCTGGATTTCCCTCATCCTACTGTTTGCTTTAAACATTGTTCTTGAAAGTTATTTTCCTTATTTGATTATTAAAGTTAGACTAGAAAGTGATGGTTTTCCTTGTTTCTAACTTCTATTCTCCAAAGGCAGATTCTGAAAGTTTCCCTTGGTGCTGGCTGAAATCAGATTAGGTTTAAAAGTACTTTATCTGATCTTAAGTTGCACTTTGTTTTCTCTTATGTGTTTTCATACTTTATAAAGGTAATTATGTGGATTACTGGATTGTTTGTCAATTAAGCTGCTTTAATACAAACTTGCCCAAGAAGTCAATGGTAAGCCCTGCACTTGGTTGGTTTTAAACAGTTACTTAACAGGCTTTTTCTTGGTCGGACTGACTATAAATCCCTTGTGAAATTATTATCAGTTTCCACCCCTCCAACACTTTATTGTTTCCATCCCATCATTTCAAATCTCAATGATCTTGTGACATCGATGACTTGCCCCTTTGATCACTCTTGATGTTGTTGTTTAATTAAATCCCTGTTATGACTCCATAGCCCAATGGACTAAAAACCAGCGTTATATCTATCTTTTAACCTAGCTGTTCTATCCACTTGCAACTTCTCACCTTTGAAACTCTTTGCACTTAGAACTTTCCCCTCAAACAGTATTCATGCTCAACCATCCAAAAACAAACAAAACCGTTGGTCTTCATAACTAGCCTAATATCATTACCACAAACTTCAAAGAAAAATCCATCTTTGCACTTATTGGAGAGATCCCTCTCCGGATTCAGGAGGGCTAGGTCCTAGAATCCCAAAGTTGGTTGAAACGATGTTGTTTCTGCAGTTTTAGTTTCACCAGTCTGCTACAATTATAGATCCCTAACATCCTCCAAAGAGGGATGACTTCAGAAGATCCATAATATGAAACTACACATTTTGGTATCCTAGCAAATTTAACAGTTATTGTTTTTCATGTTATAAATTTGGAATATGGTTGGGGATTGAAGAATTTATGAAAAGTGTGATTCTCAAAGACATTATAAAAACCCTATAATCAAGTTTGTAGGATTGCAAGATAGGTTTCACGATGACTTTTCCAACAAAAAGTATATGGTCTTTTCTCCATTATTCAAGCCCAAAATTGAATGTTACAAATACAATAACTATGGGAATATAGCTCATGATTGCAGGCACAAGATAGAAACTTCCATGAAAGGCATCCACAACATCAGGTACTATAATGTTTGGAGAAGAAAAAAAAAGGAAGAAGATCAATTAAATGAAAAGGTCTCTATAATCATGCATTCAGGTTTTGTAAAAGAGAAAGGTTATGATGAATCAATAGGTACTTTGGAAGATGTCAAGGTTCAGGAGGATCTGGCCAAAGAGTTGGTTCATACATTATTTTGAAGAATCCAAATTGTTGACTCCCTGAATATTGAAAAGGGGGAGAATGTAGCGGTAGTTGCGTGCTTGAAGATCTGTCATTAACAGGTTGATAGGTGGAAAGTTTGAAGAAGTCATCAGCATTGGCATATTAGTAGCAGGTTTGCAACACATAATTTCTCAACTGTGGCAAGTCGTGAAGGTCATGTTATTACAGGAAGAGAGAGGAAGACATTTTGTCAAGGGAAGCAATGGTATGCTACAGGAAAATAAAAGAATGTTTCTTGTCAGGGGGAGTCACCCTTTTCCATTGTTGTCAAATGGGGAGATAAATTAGGAACAAAATACTAGAGGCATGGAGTCAGGGGGAGTAGTGATCAAAGAGGGAGTATGTGTTTCCATCATTGAAAATGAGGGAGATTGTTGAATGGTGTTGTCATTAATGCTGTAATAACATAAAAGGATACCATGTATGAACCAATCTCATTAGCTACTACGAGAATTTTTATATTTCTAAGATTTAAAGTCCCAAGAAATAAACAAACCATGTTTTCTAATCTACATGTTGCAAATTACATATGGTACACCCCACCGAACTGTTGAATGCTTCTTTCATTGATGCCAACGTCAGTCATTGAACGTTATTAATATTTTTCATCAACTGGAAGATCCATTGGTAAAAGAACCTGTAAAACCCAAAAATCACCAAACTTGTTGAAGTATTTGGGGATTAAGATTAAGGATAATGTGTTATTGATCATCTTTGTTGGATTATCCTCATCAATTTGATTCCAATGGTGCGATTCACACCACGAGATCCCTCATAGTTTGAGAGATATGCTTGTTTGAAGTTGAAAGCCCCAACTTGTGGGAAAAACCCCAAAGGATGATGATGTGGTAACTCTTCTTGTGTCAAGTAAAATAATCATGTAATGAGGCTTTTCTCCAAAAATTAAAATAATGGAAAAAAGGTTGATTATAAATAAAAAAATTAAATCCAAGGGCGTGAAATTGTTTTAGCACTAAAGGCAACTAAACTTCAAAATTCAAAAACCCTGTTATAAAACCAGCTCCCAAAATAGAAGAAAAGAGAGATAAACGCCTTAGAAATCAGCCACTTTGAGGGGGAAACCTCCTTTACATTACATAAATGAACAATTCTTGGATGATACAAATTAAAAAACCTATTTTCTATATAAAGGAGTCCATGGGGTCACAATATAATCCTCACCAACCTAACAATAATAATGTAAGGGCGCAACAATAACAATAGTGGCTTTTATGAGGGGAAATAATAACAATATGGGGGCTACATGGGTACAAAAATAACAATAAGGGTGCTACACTAACAACAATAAGGGACTACACTATTAATATAGGGACCTAACATGCCCCTCTCCTTGAAAAAAGTGTTGTCCTCAACGCTTGACTAGCTATGGATGCTTCTGTATAAAATTCTCATCCTCCCATGTGGAATCTTCAGTAATTAAGTTCTTCCACTTGATTAGATACTCTAAAATTGATCCATTTCGTAGTTTTCGAGTTCTTGTTTTTGTGACTGCTTCAGGTTCCAATATGATTTTTCCTTCCTCATCAAATTCTGGAAATATTGTTTTAACTGGAAGCTTGTCACCTATAACCTTATTTAAGCATGAAACATGGAAAACTGGGTGCACTTAAGAAGAATCAGGAAGCTCCAATTTGTATTCCATAGTACCATTCTTTTGCAACACCTTGTAAGGACCATAGTACTTTGGCAATAATTTATTATCATTCTTAGCTTGCTTGAGGGACATTTGTTTGTATGGTTGTAGCCGTAAAAATAACCAGTCTCCTACATAAAAACTTCTCTCGTTGTGATGTTGATATTCCCGTTGTTTCATTCGATTTTACGCCAAATTTAGGTTATCCTTTAAGAGTTGGAGAACTTGTTTTTAATGCTCGATGTGAGCTTCCATTTCTTGAACCTTATAATTTTCTCTTAAAGATGATGTAATGGACGGTGGATGATATCTATAAAGTGCCATAAATGAAGTAATTTTTGTTGTAGTATTGAAAAAAGTGTTATACCACCATTCAACAGCAAGAGGTAACCACTTGACTCATTATGTTTGTTTATATGATACAAAACAATGAATATATCCTTCCAAACAATTGTTCACTATCACAGTTTGCCCATTGGATTGAGGATGATAACATGAGCTATGAGCTAGTTGATTACCCAAATAAGAAAATAATTCCGTCCAAAAATTTCCAGTAAAAATGGGATCTCTGTCGCTTATAATAATATTTGGGTTTCCATGTAGCTTTTGAATTGTTTCCATAAATGAAGTAGCAATTGTACTTTCTTTAAATGTATGAGATAATGCACAAAAGTGTGCATACTTGGTAATTCTATCAACTACCACCATGATGACACTCTTTCCTTCGGACTTAGGTAAACCTGTGATAAAATCCATTGAAACCTCCTCCCAACGTTGACTTGGAATGGATAAAGGTTGTAGAAGACACGAGGTCTTAATTGTCTCAACTTTATTTTGTTAGAAAACCAAACATTTTGCCACAAACTTTTGAATATCAAATTTAAGGTCATCCCAAAAAAATTATTTCTTCACCCTGTGGTATTTTTTTAAAAATCCCGAGTGTCCTCCTAAGGGAGAGGTGTGTAATTCCAAAAGAATATTTTGTTTTAGTTGGGAATTATTAAAAAGATATAAGTTATCTTTGTACCATAGCTTCCAAATAAATGTATCAGGTGTACTAGGATCTTGCTGCAACTTTTGAATGAGTGTCCACACGTATTCGTCTTTCTTGCATTCCTCCCTTGCTTCAGTTGTCCAATCTGGTTGGATAATAGAAATGGCACAAATCAATGCTTCCACCTCTTCATCCTTTCTTGGGAGTGCATCTGCAACAACATTTAGCTTCCCTTTTTTGTAGATGAATTCAAAGTCATAACCCAACATCTTTGTGACCCATTTTTGCTGCTCTTTTGAAGATAGTCTTTGTTCCAAAAAATATTTAAGACTATCATGATCAAATTTTACCTTGAAGTGTCTTCCCATTAGGTAAGGTTGTCATTTATTTAGTGCATGTAGTATTGCCAACATTTCCTTCTCATAAATAGGATTATGTAAATTCTTTCCTTTGATTGGGTGACTTTCAAAAGAAATGGGTCTTCCTTCTTGCATTAAAACAACACCAATTCCATTTCCTGAGGTATTACATTCCACAATAAAGGTTTTTGTGAAGTCTGGCATAGCTAAGACTGGTGATAGGCACATTTCCTCTTTAAGATGATCAAAGGCATTAGTTGCTTTAGGAGTCCATGAAAATGCATCTTTCTTCAATAATTTTGTTATAAGTTCTTATATTCTCCCATAATTCTTAACAAACTTGTGATAATACCATGTTATCCCGAGAAATCCTTGAAAAAAATTTATGTTTGTGGGGACTTTCCATTCCTTAAAGGATTTAATTTTGTTAGGGTCTACCTTAACACCATCGTGAGATACAATATGACCCATATATTCCACCTCTTTTACTCCAAAGAAACATTTGGAGGTTTTTGCATATAATTGCTTCTCCTCCAATAGTTTGAGAGCCCTGTCAACATGTTGAACATGATCCTTCCAAGACCTATTGTAGATTAGTATATCATCAAAAAATACTAACACAAATTTTCTAATGAAGGGTTTTAAAATGGAATTCATCAACCCTTGAAATGTAGAAGGTGCATTGGTAAGGAAAAAAGGCATGGACAAAAATTCATAATGACCCTCATGAGTTCAAAATGTTGTTTTTAGAATATCTTCAGTCTTCATTTTAATTTGATGATGTCCTGAATGACGATCCAACTTGGTAGAATAAATTTCTCCATGTAATTCATCCAATAATTCATCAATCACGGGAATGAGAAATTTATCTTTAATAGTGAGATTATTGAGCTCCCTATAATCCAGACACATGCACCATGATAAATCCTATTAGCACTATAAATTTTAATAGTCTGACTGCCATTGTATCACTATTTTTAAATTTTTTCTTATTTCCTAGCCTATGTCGAAGTTCGAGTCATTTTCAATAAAAAACCAAAAGGAGTCTCAAAACCAAAATATTTTTTGAGTTTTATAGGTGGCATTGTGTCTCATGTTCGTCAAAGAAGTTAAAACCACTATTTTAACTTAGGTTAGTGTCGAAGGCTATTGGTCAATTTTGTAATAAAATTATAGCTACTCTTTCCGGGATAATAGCTACCTTTGTCTACGTTTCATTGGTAATACAGTGATATAAAAAAAGGGTGGTTATTTATCCAAACTGAAGGATACATTACTGACACAGTAAAAAAAGGTGGCTATTTCTTCAGGAACCTGTTTTCATTAGTAACATAGTGAAAAGTGCAGTTATTTCTCTGAATATAAGGTGTATTTCAATACAAAGATAAAGGCAGCTATTTCATAGGCATAAGGCGCTGCAAGGAATATTTTCAGGGAAAATATCATTCCTCTTTGAAGATGATTGAAGATCTCCTATGTTATAACATGATTATTATTTTAACAAGATTAATTATTTTTGACTTAGGAGCATTATTATAGGTTAATTTTTATAGTATTAATGTAGCTAACCTATATCTACCCTACTAAGCTAAATCAGAGATCATGGTACAAGGTATCAACTATTAAATGATGCAGTGGAGTGTTATAAGTTATGGGGTGACTTGGCACCCGTGTTTGAATGATTTCAAATCATGCCATCACACCATACCATGATTAAAGGCATAGCTTCATAGGGTTAAGTTCAATATTCTCAAGTCTGAGGTTCTCTGTGGAAGTTACAGCTAATAGGAGTCACGTCTTCCAGCAACTAGTTTACCGTTCCAAGGCAAGAAATCAGGGCTCCATGTAGGGTTTTTCCTCCAAGTTAAACAATTGTGTGTTTAGAAGGAGATTAGTTGTTGAGAAGTATGGGAAAAGGTGGGAATGTTAATAGGTTTGAGTGAGCAAACACCAGGTTTGTTTATGCTAGAGCCAAACCTCAATTTAAATCAGCAGGATGGTATAATTTTTTGCATAAATTTTCCAGAGAAAACGTGGCCTTAGCACAGGCTTTTTTCGAGAGCTTTGACGGAGAGAAAGTCAAGCTTAGGAGCAAGACTTTCAAAATACCTGAAGCCATCATAGCTCGAGCTACTCAAACCTCGGCCATGGGAGAACGTTGGCTCTAGAATAAAATGATGCCAATAGAAGTAAGTCCCTTCCACAAACCTGAACATGTGAATGTCAAATGGAATCCAACTGTGCATATGTCTTGTTTTAGGGCTTAATACCAAAATGTGATCACAACGGTGCAATGCTAAATTACATGTGAGGGTAGTTTCTCCTCTTTCCACCATTACCAAATGAGATTTCTTGTTCATATTTCAGGAGATAAACATATGAATTTTCCCTACTTCCTGTATAGATCCTTGCTCAAAATGTCCTTAAAGTTGCAGAAAATCCCAAACTATCCCCTGCACAACCTATATCATAGGGGTTTAATTAAAATGTTGATTTTCGACCACCTAAAAAATAAAAGGACTACATGGGATAAATTCCTAAAAGAGGAGGGGTTTGATAGTATCAACTCTAGGATGAGGGTAGGGAGACCCAAGAAGAAAAATGCCCATGAAAAAAAGGCACAACATCTGTGCCAAATAGGTCATAGCCAAACCCTATCCATTCATCAACTTTCTTCCAAGTTGACCCTCCCTCCATGTCAATCAGAAGGAAAAGTAGAAGCTCGACTAAGAAAGCTGGAAACCCTATACCTATGCCAACAACACAACCAGTAAATGAAGCCCATATCAGTATTTCACCACTGAGCAGTTCACCCAAGGAACCTCAGACCTTAAGGTAATTCATGGAGCAATATATGAATAAATTGAAGCAGAGAGATACTATGTCTCCTCAAAATTCCGTGTCAAAAGGTAGGGAGTAGACAACTTCCTCTTCAAGAGGAAAACCTAGGAAAAATTTCATCATGACAGAAGAACTTCCAGAGGAATTCAACCCTGGAGTTCTAACTTCTAAGCCTTTTTTTAAGTCAACCCTGGAGCAAAGAAATCAAACCATGTTTTTAAAATAACTCAGAAAACCCAACCAAGCAGTGATACTTCATTTACAAAAAATACTCTCTCACAGGTTTTGCTATCTCCTAAGAAAGGAAAAAATATAATGTCAGAGGTTGTCATAGAGGAAGAGCCTACTTTAGCTCAACTAGTCTCCTCCATTGGCTCTTCAGTCAAGCAAAGGAAGAAGACTATGATACATTCATACTCCTCTTATGAAGATATAAGTGACACTAAATATACATAATCAGAGTTTGAGGAAGGAGAATCTAGCAGATTCATGCATGGAGGTAAAAGGAATAAGTTCATTCCAAATCCCTACATCGAGAGACCTCGTACTAGGCCTAAAAATAAACTCAGATTAGCCAGAAAGTTGATTGCTAATCCTACATTGAGAGATGAGATTATTAATGTTGATGATAGTCTAGAAGATAAAACCAAGAAGAAAAAGGCTCAGCCAAAGAGTCAAACACAAAGGAAGAGGTCAGACAAGAAAGTGACTAAAGCTGAGGCTATCATAATTTTTTCCTCTATTTTGGACCTCTGAAGAATGAAGAAACATGGCCTTTGAAGAATCTTTTCATGTTTGGGTTAATTTTCTATATTTTCGGATATAGCTAATTTTTTTCAGCAGAGGTAGCTATTATTTTAGAATATTATTATATGATGAAAAGAAGCTGATTTTTGGTTTATTATCATAATGGTGACATCAAAGTAGGTGAATTGGAGGATATTTCTGTTATGATAGATGCTGCCAGGTGTCATTGATCAGGCTCCCTCCTAAATTTCAGAATTATTTTTTTCACTTTTGGGGAAAACAACCACATGTCATCTTCAGCTGTTGTTTTGCACTTTTTGTGGAAGTGGTGGTACCAGAAAGGAGGATCAGTCTTCCAATAGATTTCCACATCATTCCAGCCACTTTGAATCACAAGCCGTCATGCTATTTATTTTTATGTTGCACCACTTTGTATTAAAGTTTAGGATAAGCCTCATATTTTGTATGAGAATGTAATAACTTCTTAGAACAGATTCACACTTTTTGTTGAGATGTTAATATAGTGTCCCTTGTATATATATGATGAAAATCCATGAAGAAAAGGTTTATGGTTTTTGAATATTTTTCTCATATGATCAGTGTACATTTTCAGTGAATGATATTGAAGAAGACTTTTGAGGATTTATTACCTATACTTGATATGTGTATTGTTAATCTTTCTTTGTGTTTCCATGCCTCATTCTCTTTAGTTGCAATTTGTAATTTCATATGCTGTTGTATGTTCTATGAGTCTCTTGACTTGCTTATATCTTATCAACTTTTATTAGTCTTACTTAGTGAGCTTTCTTGATGGGATATATATAATGACAGTTTATAGAGCATTCCTTATGACAGTAACCTTTCATGATATTCAATGAGATTATTGTAAGTCTTGATATAACTTTCTCTTGCTGACATACTATCAAATTGTCTCTTGTGTTGTTTTTCATCAAAACAATGGATGTCTGCCTTGTAGACCCACTTTCCCTTCCAATATTTCACACTTTCTTCTTTCCATAGGCTACAAAATTACTTTTTGTTACCATATCAGGACTCAATACCCTCATTAGTATGACAATGGAATTGAATGAAATCCCTTTTCAGTGATTGATAGCTTAAACCACCTACCAATCATATAATCCAAATCATCAAGTTTCCCTAGAGCTTAGGATGTGACTGATCAAGTACTTGAAGCAGTCCAAGTGCTGATTCTAGCACTAACATCTTTTGGTGCATCTATCAGGAGAAGAAGGCCTTGAAACTAAGTATTCTCCCGAGTCTCTTCTTTTAAATTGTCGATGATCAATTATTGATGGTGAACAAGAAATGGTGACTTGAAGAAGACTGTAAATTGGTTCACCTTGCAACTCCAAAAAGAGGAGGAGGGGTTTCAAGACCTCCTACTACAAGGAGAAATTAGAGATCACCTACTGTGACTCCAGTTGTTGATCCAAAGAAGATCATTAAATATTCAAAGGGAAAACATAGATCAATTGAAGCTACATCTCAGACAGTGAATAAGGTACATAAAAGGTACATTCCAAGGCAAAAGGTACCCTCATCTACTTTAGAATAAAAAGAAGTTTTAGTTTCAAAAGATTCTACTGAAAATCTCAAGTTGAAATTGCTTCCCTAGAAAATAAAGTAGATGATGTTAACCAAGGCTCAACTGAAATTTTTTCTCATCCATCATTTAGTAAATTTGAGATAAGTGCTATTACAATCAAAGAAGAAAAAACAGAGGTTTTAAGTGTTAATAATAAATCAGAAGACTTTGTGCTGACAGAAAGGGAGTTAGAACAAGTATTGGCAATTGCACATTTTCTTAATAGGGATGTCTTGACTGAAGATTTTAAAACCATTCTAAATTTCCTTCAAACCCATCCTGAATATAATTCTTTTATTACCCCTCAGCAAGAGTATTTTCCTTTGTCTTGAAATCCAGTTGTTGAGTCATCCTCTTCTCATTCATTAGAAGGGTATGTTCCTGAAGGCCTGACTTTCAACTTATCTGACTTTTTAGCTCAGCAAAATAAAGTTGAATTTACCTCATCCCCTCAAGAGACAACATTTGAATATGATTCCTCTGTAGAAGGTGAAACCAAGACCTCTTTTATTCATCTCTTTGAAAATCCACTCTTTTCAGTCAAAAAACTTGAAGAATAAGCCCACGAATTCAATTTTTTTGCTGTCCAAAATCAGATTCAAATTCCACATATTGTAATTCCTAGTTCCCAAACAACTACATCAACTAGTCATCCATCAATTGTACATCAGCAAGCCATGGCTCAGACTTCCCTTACAAGGATGCAACAGATAGTGGCTGCAAGATATGCACCACTTGCCATTCCTCAACCCTTCCATCTTCTTCCTCAAGGCGATTATCTGAAATATCTTCCAAAATACACAGGGTAGGGAGAAGGAGTTTTTGCTAAGGAAAATTTGGTTTATTTCTATAGTTATGCTGATAACCAGAACATTGAAGATGAAGATGTCTGGTCAAGACTCTTTGTTCATAGCTTGGATGGAGAAGCTAGTAAATGGTTTAGAAGTCTATTACCAAACTCAATAACATGAATATATGAATTGGAGGAAGTATTTGTGAAACAATGGGGTGATAGGAAATACTATGTGTACTACCTTACAGAGTTTAGAACACTGAAAAGAAAGACATATGAGTCATTGGTTGATTTTACAAAGAGATTTAATAAAATTTATCAGAAAATTCCTGAAGAAATTAAACCTCCTGAGACCACACCTATGATAACTTTTTCCAATGCTTTATATTTTGAGTTTTCTTTATGGTTAAGGGCTAAGAAAGCAAAAACATTGATGGATATGCAAGAGGCTGAAATTGGAGTGCAGACTAATCTTATGGCTTAAAATAAATTGAAAATGGAAGAGAAGAAAGCAGCAAAAGACAAAAACAAAATGAAAGAAAAAAAAATTCTTCCTCCAAAACTCTTACAGTAGAAGAAAATATTGATCTAATGTCCAATTTGATCAAGGAACTTGCCTCTAAGATGAAAAAATTGGAGTTAGAAAACAAACTAGTTGCTAGAGCCAATCAAAATGAAGCTAATAGAAATCAGGCTCCCTTCAGAAGGCCTTTTCAGTGTCAACAAATCCTACAATGCCCAAGGAGGAATGATGATGATCAAAATGTTCATCCTCCTTTGAATAATTTAGTTGAAGAAGAGTAGCAAGAACATGATGAAGAAAATGAAGACATAAACCTTGTAGGCGAAACATCACAATCTACTTGTTTGACTTTACAAGAATATGAAGACCAGTCAAGTATATATATATATGTTTTCAGATGATGAGAATGCTCAAATTCATGCACAAAATTATTAAAAACAACAAGAATCTCAAAACATAAATTATCCTCTGAGGTCCAAAGGTCATGTTCAACAACCTAAAAAAAATCAGATTCTGACAAACAAACTGCTAAACAAAAGCCGAAGTCAGTGATGTCCCTCCTCCTCATAAACCTTCTCCAATCATCAAAATTTATGTAGAAAATAAAGAATTAGCTCCTCTTTATTTCAGTTTCAAATCAGAACGGAATAAAATTAATATTCCTATTCCACTTCTGGAATTGTTGAAAAATATAGCATACAAAGAGTCTTTTAAAAGTATGTTACATCCACCTCTCACTCTTGATTCAGTCAATCTTGAGGATGAACATCCTACTATTTACTTAGGCTGCCATGTCCAAGACCAAAATGATGATAATTCACCACCTTTCTATCTTTCACTCAATATACATGAAAAATTGTTGCATAATTGTCTATTAGATTATGGGGATTCTCACAATCTAATGCCAAATAAAGTGATAGATGAATCAGGATTAGAAATCACCAAAAAATACCGTGACCTATACACCTTTGATTCCAAAAAATTCAAGTGTGTAGGAGTGATTAAATACATGGTTGTTTCTCTTACCCAAATTCCTATGAAAAGCTTAGTGATGGACATCGTAGTTGCAGACATACCTTCTAGATTTGGGATGCTGCTTTCCAGATCTTGGTATAAAAAATTGAGAGGCACCCTTCATATGGATATGTCACATGCCACAATCCCAATGTTTGGAGGATAATTCAGGAGGTTGTATAGGGAAACCCAAATGGCCTATATCATCAGTGATCAACATAATCCCTCAAATCATCCTATATATGCTAAAGAGAAGGAGTTGGGGTCATCCATATTACACCTTGCTGCTGATGGTATCAATTTCCAGCCTGAAATCAGTGAAAAACATCATTTCCAAGGTACAAATGAGTAGCATTTAGAAGGAGGACAGATCTGGAAATTGTACTTTGATGGAGCCTCATCAAGAGAAGGATCGGGAGCTGGTGTAGTCCTCATTTCTCCCATTCAGCAAAGGGTAACTATATCATATAAACTGCAATTTGCTACCACTAATAACACTACTGAATAGGAGGTGCTTTTTCTGGGTATGAAGGAAGTGAAAGACTTGGGATCTGAACAGCTAGTTGCTTTTGGTGATTCAGAATTGGTGATAAGGCTGGTGTGAAACAACTATCAAATTAAAAATTCCAAATTGAAGAATTATAGGAATGAATTATGGGACTTAATTGAGCATTATTTTTCAGCATTTAATGTAAATTTTGTCACTAGAGAGGAAAATCAAATGGTTGATTCACTAGTTGTTGTTGCTATTAATTTCAAAGTTCCTCTTGATGTCAAGGCAACATACGATGTTCAAATAAAAATAGACCTTCTATTCCTGATAACATCAAATACTGGCAAGTATTTGAGGATGACAAAGAAATTCAAAAAAATTTAGAGTGTGTTGAAGAGTTTGTAGACATTCAAATTGATGATGAGCAGGACATTGTTGAAAATTAAAATAGTAAGTCTTTCAAGAAAAACATGGTTGGGAAAGACATTATTGATCGGAAAACTAACTATATTCCTAAAGACCTAGTTCCTTTAGAGAGATTGTTTGACAATAATGATATCTTTTTAAAGCCCGAAAATAAAACTCATGGAGAGAATACAATTGACTACAATATTGGGACAAAAGATCAACCTAAATTAGTTAAAGTTTCTAAATTTCTTTCTCTAGAAACTAGAACAAAATATATCAAGTTGTTGAAACAATATGCAGATATTTTTGCATGGTCCTACAGTGAGTTGAAGACCTATGATAGAGGTATAATGGAGCAAAAAATTCCTCTGAAAGTAGATGCAAGGCCTGTAGCAAAAAAAATAAGGCATATCAATTCCATGCTTCTCCCTATCATTAAAAAAGAAATCAGAAAATTATGGGAAGAAAAAATAATTATGCCTTCAAGATTCTCTAATTGGGTAGTTGATATAGTCTCGGTTCGGAACAAGAAAGGAGAAATAAGAATTTGTGTTGATTTTCGCAATTTGAACCGGTGTTCATTAAAGGATAACTATTTGTTACCCAAGATGGATTATATTTTGCAGAAAGTTGTAGGCTCCAAAATATTATCAATGATAGATGGCTTTTCAGGCTATAATCAGATTTCAGTTGATAAACAAGACAAAGAAAAGCCAACATTTACTACACCTCGGCAGCTATTCATGTACAACAAAATGCCATTTGGTCTAATGAATGCAGGCACAACATTTCAGCGGGCAATGGATATTTCCTTTGCAGGAGAAAAACACAGATTTGTAGTCATTTATTTGGATGACATTACAATCTATTCAAAATCTGAGGAAGATCATTTGAAACATTTGAAACAAGTTTTTGACAAATGCAGAAAATTTGGTTTGTCCTTTAACCCAAAGAAGTCATCCTTTGTTGTTCAAGAAGGAAAATTATTGGGACATATTGTGATAGAAAGTGGTATCTGTATTGATCTAGGGAGAGCTGAGACTATTCAGAAGATTGGCTTGCCAAGGAATAAAAAATAATTGCAGTGATTTTTGAGGAATATTAATTTTCTAAGGCGCTTTGTTCCAAATTTTGCAGAGCTGATCAAACATATAAATGTCTTGTTGAATAAAGATGTAGAATTCAAGTGGTGAGATGAAGCAAAAAATTCTTTTTCAGCAATCAAGTATGCCTTAACTGAAGCTCCAGTGTTAATTAGTCCTAATTTTGAAAAGTATTTTCTGATTTTTTTATATGCTTCAAAGGAAACAATTGCAATTGTCTTGTTACAAAAGAACAAAGAAGGTTTAGAACAACCAATTTCATTTTTTAGTCGCGTTTTAAGAGATGTTGAATTAAAGTATAAGTTGACTGAAAAACAAGCATATAACACTGTTACCGATGAAATAGGTAACCGCACTGTTACCTACTTTTTTTTGGTAGCATAAAAAGCACCCGATTTTGAAAAGTGGTGATGCAGAATCACCCCCTTTTTTTTGGTGTGCATTTTTGACACTCTAATATTTTTATTTATGAAGTATGAATATTTGTTTTAAAGTGTTAGTGATTTTCATGCTGATTTTGAAACGTATTGATGCAGCATCAACTTTTTTTTTTAGAGCGGTGATTTTCATGCTAATTTTGAAACGTATTGATGCGGCATCAACCTTTTTTTTTTAGAGTGGTGATTTTCATGTTGGTAATAAAACACAAAACTTAGATAATATATATATATATATATATATATATATATATATATATATATAATAAAAAAACCAATAACAATGTAAAAAAAAACAAAATTAACTCATAAAAATAAAAAATTTAAACAAAAATAAATTAAAAAAAAACAAAAATATTCGAAAATTATATCAAAAGAAATGACAAAATTTGAAAAAAAAGCACATAATTTAAAGAAAAACAAAAATTAACCCAAAAAAAAAAAACAAACAAACAAACAAACAACAATAACAAATATCAAAAACATTTTTCTAAAATTATTAAAAAAAAACCATATAATTAAAAAATTCAAATAGAAAATTTAAAATATTTTAGATTAAAAATAAAATACAAAATAAAAAATAAAAAAAATTTAATAAAAATAATAATAATAAGAAAAAATACAAATTTTAAAATTAATTAAAAAAACAGAATAAAAAAACAAAATTTAAAATTGAAAAGAAAATTAAAATAAAAAGAATTAAAAAAAAACTATCATCAAAAACAAAAATTCGAAAAAAAAACCATCGCAGTAATTGACAGGAGCAAATATCCATGGGGGACTTATCGTTTTTTTAAATGAAACAATTTATAAATTTTAAAAATGAAAAACTAAATAAACTAAAAGATTAAAAAAAAAATTAAATTAAATTAAAATTTAATAAATAAATTTTAAATTTTAAAAAGTAATTCATGTAAAATATTAAATTTAAAAACTAAATTAAAAAAAAAAAAAAACAAAACAAAAAAAATTAAAAAAAATTAAATTTAAAATAAAAAATTTGAATTAAAAAAATAATAATTTTAAATATTTTGAATTTAAAAAATCAAATTAAAAAAAAAAATAATAATAAAATTAAAAAAAAATAAAAATAAAAATATTTTTGATTGTGGTGGCGCCGCCAATCGGCCTCTTGCCCAGGTGGTGGCGGAGGCCGGCCGCTTGGCGGGCGAGAAGGCTGCATGCAGTCCCCCGCCTGCCCAGCGGCCGCCGCCACCTAGGTGGGAGGCCGATTCCGAGAATCACCCTCCCGCGGCCGATTCCGGGAATCGGCCTCCCACTCGGTCTCTCGCTGCGGGAGGCCGATTCCGAGAATCGCCCTCCAGTGGCGGGAGGCCGATTCTGGGAATCGCCCTCCCACGACTGATTCCGGGAATTGCCCTCCCGCGACCGATTCCGTGAATTGCCTTCCCACGGCGGGAGGCCGATTCTGGGAATCGCCCTTTCGCGGCGGGAGGCCGATTCCGAGAATCGCCCTCTGACGGCGGGAGGCCGATTCCGGGAATTGCCCTCCGCCAGCGGGAGGCCGATTCCGGGAATTGCCCTCCGCCAGCGGGAGGCCGATTCCGGGAATCGCCCTCCCGCGGCCGATTCCGGGAATCACCTTCCCGCGGCGGGAGGCCGATTCTGGGAATCGCCCTCTCGCGGCGGGAGGCCGATTCCGATAATCGCCCTCCAGCGGCGGGAGGCCGATTCCCGGAATCGGCCTCCCGCCTAGGTGGTGGTGGAGGTCGGCTGCTGGACGGGTGGGGGGCTGCATGCAACCTCCGCATTGGCGGCGCCACCATGATCAAAAAATTCTTTTTTTTTTTTTAATTTAATTTTTATATTTGAATTTTTTTTTTTAATTTTTTTTTAATTTTAATTTTTTTTTAATTTTTCTATTTTATTCATTTTTTTGTTTTAAATTTTTTTTTTTTCTAAATTTTGTTAATAATTTTTATTAAATTTTGTATTTTTTTTATTTAATTGATTTTTTTTTTTTTCATATTTTTTTTTATTATTATTAAATTTTATGTTTAGTTTTTTAATTTAATTTTTTAAAATTTAATAAATTTGTATGTTTTATTTATTTATTTATTTGAATTTAATATATATTTTTTAATTTTTTAATTTTTTATTATTATTTTTTTAATTACATAAAATTTTTATATTTTTTTTATTTCAATTAAAATTGTGTATTTAAAATTATATATATATTTTTTTAATTAAACTTAATATTTTCCAATTAATTTGTTTTTTATTTTATTTTTATTTAATATATTTTATTTAATTTATTTTTTTCCATTTTTCATTTTTAATTGATTTTTAAAGTTTTTTAACTTTTTATTTTAACAATGTTTTTTTTCTTTTTTTTTTCTTTATATTTAAAATTTATTTTTTATTTCAAAATTTATTTGTTTATTCATTTATTTATTAAAATTTAATTTTTTTCTTTTTTAAATTTAATTTTTTATTTTAATACTAACATTTTTTTCTAAATTTAATAAAATCTAAAATATATATATATATATATATATATATATATATATATATATATATATATATATATATATATATATATATATATATATATTTTTTTATAATTTAAATTTAATTTATTTTTTTAAATTTAATATTTTTATTGTATTTTATTTTTCATTTTTAATTAATTTTTCATTTTTTTACTTTTAATTTAAATAATGTAGTTTTTTTTTAATTTTTATTTTAAAGTTTTAAATTTATTAAAATTTAATATATTTCTCTAAATTTAATTTTTTATTTTAAAATTATTATTATTATTATTATTTTAAAATTTAATAAACATTTTCTTTTTCTTTTTTAAATTTAATTTCTATATTTTATTTTTTATAATTTCTTTCTTTTTTTAACTTGTTTTTCTTTTTAATTTAATATTTTTATTTTGTTTTTGTTTTTATTTTTTTTATTTCTATATATTTTGAAATTTTAATCTTTAATTTTTAATTTTTATTTTTAATTTTTAATTTTTTTCTTAAATTTTAGGTTTTTTTAAAGTTTGAATTAAAATTTTTATTTTGTTTTTATTTTTATTTTTTTATTCCTATATATTTTTAAATTTTAAGCTTTAAAATGTTTTTATTTTTAAATTTATTTTTTTCTTAAATTTTAGGTTTTTTTTAATGTTTGAATTTTAAAAATTAAAAAATGTTATTTCTATTTTTAAAAATGTCAAAAATATGACAATTTTTTTTTTTTTGTTATTCCAGTGTCAACTTATTTTGTTTTGAGGGCGTTTTTTCAATCATTTTTTCAAGAAACAATTTTGTTTTAGCATAATTTTATAAAATGTTGAAATTTGACCTTCACAAAAAACCAAGTGCGTTCTGGAATACACTTTTTTTGTTTTTGGGGTGTTTTTTCATGTTTTTTGAGTCTTTTTGGGCTAGAGTTCCCGTTTTGAGGTCAGGTTACCTATTTCATCGGTAACAGTGTTATATGCACAAGTTAAGGCTTTAAAGTATTTTCAAGTTTATGTGTTACATTAAAAAAGTATTGCTTTTGTGCCAAATATCATTGTCAAAGATGTATTGCTGTAGCTAGATACAGATGAAAGGAGGGGAAGATGGTTGACCAAAATTCTGGAATTTGATATTGAGATCAGACCTACTAAATTGATAAAAGGACAAGGCTTCGCTCGCTTAATGGCTGAATCTAACTGCAAGGCTCTAAATTTGAATATCGAGGTAGCTGAGGAAAAATACAGAGAAGGTATATCTAATTATCCTGAAATATTTCATTCAAATTGGTATAAGGATATAGTATAATTTTTGTTAAATTTCGACTGTCCCCCTGAAATGGAGAAGTAAAAAAGGAGAGCTTGTAAATTAAAGGTTGTTAAGTATTACATTTTAGAAGACCATCTTTACTGAAAAGACCCTGTGGGAGTCTTATTGAGATGTGTAAATGAAGCTGAATCATAGGAGATTATGACAAAGATACATGTAGGAGTGTGTGGAGGATATTTTTATTGGGAAACCACTGCAAAAAAAATATTAAGAGCTGGCTATTATTGGCCAACTCTTTTCTCTGATGTTTTTTCCAAAGTCAGGACTTCTGTCGAATGTCAAAAGTTTGCTATTAAACATAATTTGCTTCCATTACCTCTTATTCCTATTTCAACATATGTTCCTTTCCAGCAGTGGGGGTTAGACTTCATCGGTGAAATTCATCCACCTTCATCAAGACAACATAGATGGATTCTTACAGCGACAGACTATTTTACTAAGTGGATTGAAGTTGTTCCAACTAGGAATGCCACTGATACAGTAATAATCAAATTTCTGTTGGAAAACATTATGTCTAGATTTGGTTGTCCATAGAAATTAGTGACTAATAATGCAATGGCTTTTAATTCTACTAAGATGAATAGCTTCTGTCAACAATATGGTATTAAATTGACTCATTCCACACCTTATTACCCTCAAGGTGATGGGTTAGCTGAGTCATCCAATAAAATCTTGGTGAGAATCATTAAGAATATGTTTCTTGCAAATAAGATAAATTGGGACACTCAGCTAGTGCATGCTCTTTGGGTAGACAAGGTGAGTGGCAAAGATCAATTGGGATGTCTCCTTTTCAACTTGTCTATGGCACTGGTGTTGTAATTTCTTTGCAGTTTGCTCTTCCTGTTATGAAGTTTCTGCAATATGAAATTGGTGATGAAAATTCAATTCAAAGGAGAATGTTGCAGCTGATAGAAACTCATCAAATCAAAAAACTGCTGATGGAAAAAGTACATAAATATCAGACTAAAGTAAAATCTGTTTTTGACAAAAGAGCAAATCAACAATTATTTCAGGAGAATGATTTGGTGTTGTGCTGGGATGTCAGGTGGGAAGACCATGAAAAGCATGGTAAGTTTTAAAATTTGTGGTTTGGGCCATTTAGAATTGCTCAAGTTTTGGAAAACAATACATTTATGCTCAAACATCTAGATGATGATCAGCTGACTGGAAGTGTAGTAAATGGTCATTTTATTAGAAATTTCCTTGTTTGATAAGTTAGTTAGTCATTCAATTGTTAATATCCAGGGTGATGTGTCAATAAAACTGTTGGAAATGTTGTCATTGATGGCAAAGGAGCACAAAGGAGCAGCACCTGAACCAGTAATAAGGCAAGGTAGAAGACAGGGAACAGAGGTAGCAGAGAGGTAGCAGAGGTAGCAAAAAGGTAAGTAAGGAGCAGCATCAGTCAAGGAGTAGAGGAAGCAAATGTCAAACAAGATTGAATATGCTGTGTGTTAATTGTAATGTCGAACAGTCAGGGGTAAGCGGAATCATATAAAGAAACAATGGAAGTGGTGTTTGTTAACTAAACTATGTTGAGGAATTGCACAGCGAAGGCAGAGGTCGAGCAGTAGAGGCAGAGACAGGCAGAGGTTGAGCAGTAGAGGCAGAGGCACAGCGAAGGCACAGGAAGAGATGAAATGGTCAAGCAACAGAGGTAGAGGCAGAAATTGTTTGTATATAACGAGGGCGGAACCAGAAATCAGTGGAACAGAGATAAAGCCACAATATTAACAAAGGTTATTTTACTACATATATTAGTGCTGGGCTTAAGTCTGATCCAAAGACTTAATATAATATTGACGGAGAGCATTATATGTAGTGTGAACCCCTACATAAAATTCCGAGAATCGTAACCCAAGCTGGAGGATACATAAACGCAATTCCGAGAATCACTACCCCAGCTGGTAGATACACTAAACATAAATTCCGGGAACCATAACCCAGGTGGAAGGATACATAAACACAATTCTGGGAACCGCAACCCAGGCTGAAGAATACACAATATTCCGGGAATCCTAACCCGAGCAACAAAGTATATATTCCGAGAATCGTTACCCACGCTGGAGGATACACTAAAGCTGAAACATAAAGCTTATATATATATGCAGCGCATTACATATATTGTGCCTTATACACAAAGGTCCAAAGCATATATATTAATTTATATGGAGCGCTTTATGATCGAAAGAACCAAAGTACCATAAGGTGGGACCCTTTCCCAATCGCATCAAAGAAAAACTGTGCAGCGGAACATGTAAACAAAGAGTTACGATTGCGATGAAAGTCCGGACCCGATGGGTCTATAAGTTATGATTTTATATGTTTAAGTTCTGGTCCAATCACATCGGCACATTTAAATGAACAGTGGTCAATCGCATTGGAGTGAAAGCAGGGTAGCGAGACTTGCAACTAAAAGTTTCGATTGCGATTAATCGCAATCGGAGTAATCGCATCGCATCAGAGTAATCGCGTCGCATCAGAGTAATCGCAATCGGAGCATCGGAGTACAGGCATATCGGAATATGCAACCAAAAGTTGCGATTATGATCAATCGCAATCAGAAAGCTCTGGAGGAGATTCATCCCATTGGAGAAAAACTGTGCAGCGGAACATGTAAACAAAGAGTTGCGATTGCGATGAAAGTCCGGACCCGATGGATCAATGAACCATAATTGATATGTGTTTGAATTCCGGTAGAATAGTGACTGATCGCATCGGAAAAGGGCGGAGTATTGGAACATGCAACTGGGAGTTGCGATTGCGATCAATCGCAATCAGAAGCAGTTGAGGGATAATACATCAATCGCATCGGGAGTATTCAAGTTGCGATTAATCACATCGGCGATTAGAGCAAAAGAGTTTAGAATTTATAAAGCTGTGGGACCCAGAGCTTTTGAAGGTCAGCGTTGGTTGTTCAGTAATTAAAATCCAAGTTTTATTAAAAAGGTTTAATAATATTGCTGAGAGTTATTTATGTTGGATTAAAAGAGTTATGCAACTGCAATGAACGGGAAAATGAATATAGTGAACTGAAAAAGAGAGGGCGACATTATTAAAGCACTATATTATAAAAGGACCATGGATATGATACGCGTTGGTTGAAACTGCCCAGTAGTTATATTAAAAAGACAGTTCAATATATGCAACGGTTACACAACTGCAATGTAGAGGAGAGCATGAAGAAATGATTATGAAGGTCGAATGTTGATTAGAGTTTGTAGATCTGCCATACATATATTGGGTTTATAACCATGGAGATATTAAAGCCTCCGCATTCAGTTATTTAAACTGCCAGTAAAGGAAACCAAAGCGTTGGAATTTGCCCAGATTTAAAGTCAGCAGTTATATGTATTGTAACGCAGCTATATGTATACAACAGACACATAATCACGGTGAACAGGAATATGCACAGGAATGAACTTGATAGGTGTACATGCGCAGGTGCACAGAATAGCAGTAACTAGAGCGTGCAGAACAGTTTCTTAACAGCAGCAGAAAAGGACAAAACCAACAAAGCCAAAGGCCAGAAAATGGGCTAAGTGAAATTGTTTTTATGTAACCGAAAAGGTGAAATGTAAATGTTTTAATTGATTTATATTTTTGTGATGCATTGGCAAGTCTCCAGAAGAGAAAAACTATCCCACTGTAATGCTAAAGTGGTACCTACAGTTATATTTTCTGAATGAGCGGATAAAAGAGATGAGAAGGTAGAAGGAAAAGAGACATGGCTATCCATTTCGAATTCCCAGTAGAATACAAACAACCATGAAGCTATTTTGTATAAAACAGGGTAATATCCAAGGGGAGAGGTTGACGAAAACATCGTGAGAGAAGAAGAGAGTGTGCAGCAGAATTGAAGAGAGTTGAAGAAAATAAGAAAGTTGCAAGAGGTGAGAGAGAGTGAGCATAGAGAATGCTGAGTATGGAATTGAGGCAGAGAAGAGAAGAAGAAGGAGGAGCAGAACAAGATGTTGTGAAAAGTTAGAGAATGCAGAAATGAAGCAGTGAGGCAGAGAAGAAGGAGGAGCTGAGAAGAGAAGGAGGAGATGATAGTGAATCTGAGAAGATGCAGAAATGATATAAGGCAAATATGAAGACTGATGCACAACAATGAAGATGGTATAGAACAGAGCTGATATCCAAGGTAAATCAACAAGTGTTTTCTTTTGAAAGAGCAAGGAAGTTGGAGCTTCCATATCAAGTTGTAGCTTGATAGATGTCAGTTGTAGTTGACTGAGGTAGGAGCCTCCTGTAGGTTGGTGCCGGCAGAAAAATAGATGGGAGTTGGTGCTTCCACATCAAGTCAGAAGCTTGATAAAATTTCAATGTAGCCGACTGAGGCTGCCCTCCCTGAGGCTAGTCAAAGGTATTGATACTTGAGCCTTGCAAGTTGTAGCTTCATGCACTGAGGTTGGAGCCTCCTGTAGGTTGGTGCCTGCAGAAAAACAGTGGTTTGAAGGAGTTGGAGCTTGCCTTTGCATCACAACAATAATAAGATGTGGTTTTCTCCCTTTATCGGTTTCCACTCATAGCTGGTGTCTCTGTGCATGATATTCATGTGTTGATATGAATTATATCATCCGCTTAATACCTGCTGCTCTCATATTAAGTCGACTATTATATTATATTAATGTCATTTATGATTTTAAGAGATTACCTATATATGAATTAAATGAAGGTGTAAACAAGTGTTAATGAAAAAGTTTTAAAAGTCCATGAATGTGTTAAACTGATTCACCCCCCCCCGCCGCTCTCAGTTTAACTAAGGGTTCAACAAAAACTCCAAGCCCAATGGTACTTGTGTTTGTAAATATAATCAATCTTGAGTCGAGTTAGTTAAAGTTCAACCCTAGTCATAATTTCCAGAAGTCTTCTAAATTTTGAAAGTTTTAAGGCATTGAGTCTACAGTCCTTGAAGCCTCACAGGGAGGACATCATCCCCAATAGAAGCCACTGTTAGCACTATAAATTTTAATAGTATGACCGCCATTGTATCACTGTTTTAAATTTTTTTCTTATTTCCTAGCCTATGTCGAAGTTCGAGTAATTTTCAATAAAAAACCAAAAGGAGTCTCCAAACCAAAAGATTTTTTAAGTTTTATAGGTGGTATTGTGTCTCATGTTCATAAAATAAGTTAAAACCATTGTTTTAACTTAGGTTAGTGTCGAATGTTATTGGTCATCTTTGTAATAAAGTTATAGCTTCTCTTTCCGGGATAATAGCTACCTCTATTTAAGTTTCGTTGGTAATATATTGATATAAAAAAAGGCTGGCTATTTCTCCAAATTGAAGGATACATTACTGACACAGTAAAAAAGGTGACTATTTCTTCTGGAACTTGTTTTCATTGGTAACATAGTGAAAATTGCGTCTATTTCTCTGAAGATTAGTTGTATTGCAATATAGAGATAAAGGCAGCTATTACTCAGGCATAAGGAGCTGTAAGGAATATTTTCAGGGAAAATATCATTCCTCTTTGAAGATGATTGAAGATCTCCTATGTTATAACATGATTATTCTTTTAACAATATTAGTTATTTTTGATTTAGGAGCATTATTATAGGTGAATGGTTATAGTATTAATGCAGCTAACCTATAGCTACCCTACTAAGCTAAAGCATAGATCATGGTACAAGGTATCAATTATTAAATGATGTGGTGGAGTGTTATAAGTTATGAGGTCACTTGACACCCATGTTTGAATGATTTCAAATCATGCCATCACACCATACCATGATTAAAGGTGTAGCTTCAGAGGGTTAAGTTCAATATTCTCAAGTCTAAGGTTCTTTTTGGAAGTTACAGCTAATAGGAGTCACGTCTTCCAACAACCAGTTTACCATTCCAAGGCAAGAAATCAAGGTTCCGTGTAGGGTTTTTCCTCCAGGTTAAAAAAAATTGAATTTAGAGGGACCTTAGTTGTTGAGAAGTTAGGGAAAAGGTGGGAATGTTAATAGGTCCGAGCTAGCAAACACCAAGTTTGATGATGCTAGAGCCAAACCTCAATTTAAATCAGTAGGCTGGTATAATGTTTTGCAGGAAATTTTCGGAGAAAATGTGGCCTTAGCATAGGCTTTTGCTGAGAGCTTTGATGGAGAGAAATTCAAGCTCGGGAGCAAGACTTTCAAAATCTCTAAAGCCATCATAGCTCGAGCTACTCAAACCTCGGCGACTGGAGAACGCTAGTTCAAGAATAAAATGCTGCCAACAGAAGCAAGTCCCTTCCTCGAACTTGAACATGTGAATGTCAAATGGATTCCAACTGTGCATATTTCTTGTTTTAGGGCTGAATATCAACATGTGATCACAACTTTGCAACGCTACATTACATGTGAGGGTAGGTTCTCCTCTGTCCAACATTACCAAATAAGATTTCTTGTTCATATTTTAGGAGACAAACCTATGAATTTTCCCCACTTCCTGTACGGATCCTTGCTCAAATGTCCTTAAAGTTGCAGAAAATCCCTAACTATCTGCTACACAACCTATATCATAGGGGTGTAATTAAAATTTTGTTTGTCTACCTCCTTAAAAAGAAAATGAATACATGTGATAAATTCCTAAAAGAGGAGGGGTTTGGTAGTATCAACTCTAGGAGAAGGGTAGGGAGACCCAAGAAGCAAAATGCCCATGAAACAACTGGCACAACATCTGTGCCAAATAGTTCACAGCCAAACCCTATCCATTCATCAACTTTCTTCCAAGATGACCTCCTTCCATGTCAATCAGAAGGAAAACTAGAAGCTCGACTAAGAAAGCTGGAAAACCTATACCTATGCCAACAACACAACTAGTCAATGAAGCCCATATCAGCAGTTCACCAATGAGTAGTTCACCCAAGGAACCTTAGACCTTACATTCATGGAGAAATATAAAAATAAATTGAAGCAGAGAGATACTAAGTCTCCTAAAAATTTTGTGTCAAAAGGTAGGGAGAAGACAACTTCCTCTTCAAGAAGAAAACCTATGAAAAATATCATCATGATAGAAGAACTTCTAGAGGAAGTCAACCCTGGAGTTCTAACTTCTAAGCTTGTTTTTCCTCCAAAGGAAGTCAACCCTAGAGCAAAGAAATCAAGCCATGTTTTTAAAACAACTCAAAAAACTCAACCAAGCAGTGATACTTCATTCACAAAATCTACTCTCTCACAGGTTTTGCTATCTCTTCAGAAAGGAAAAAATATAATGTCAGAGGATATCATCAAGGAAGAGCCTACTTTAGCTCAACTAGTCTCCTCCATTGGCTCTTCAGTCAAGAAGAGGAAGACGACTGTCATACATTCATACTCCTCTTATGAAAATATCGGTGACATTGAATGTACATAATCAGAGTTTGAGGAAGGAGAATCTAACATATTCATGCATGGAGGTAAAAGGACTAAATTCATTCCAAACCCCTACATCCAGAGACCTCGTACCATACCTAAAAATAAACTCATATTAACTAGCAAGTTGATTTCTAATACTACATTGAGAGATGAGATTATTAATGTTGATAATAGTCCAGAAGATAAAACCAAGATGAAAAAGACACAACCAAAGAGTGAAACAGAGAGGAAGAGGTTAGACAAGAGAGTGACTAAAGTTGAGGCTATCAAAAATTTTTCCTCTATTTTGGACCTTTGAAGAATGAAGAAACATGGCCTTTGAAGAAGCTTTTCATTTTTGGGTTAATTTTCTATATTTTCGAATATAGCTACTTTTTTTCAACAGAGGTAGCTATTATTTTCGAATATAAGTATATGATAAAAAGAAGCTGCTTTTTGGTTTATTATCATAATGGTGACATAAAATCAGGTGAAGTGGAGGATATTTATGTTATGATAGATGATGCCAGGTGTCATTGATCAAGCTCCCTCCTAAATTTCAAAATTATATTTTGCACTTTTTTGGGAAAACAACCACATGTCATCTTCAGCTGTTGTTTTGCACTTTGTGTGAAAGTGGTGGTACCAGAAAGGAGGAGCAGTCTTCTAGCAGATTTCCACATCATTCCTGCCACTTCGAATCACAGTCCATCATGCTGTTTATTTTTATGTTTCACTTAT
Source organism: Pinus albicaulis (assembly GCA_034641835.2). Lineage (NCBI taxonomy): Eukaryota > Viridiplantae > Streptophyta > Pinopsida > Pinales > Pinaceae > Pinus > Pinus albicaulis. The sequence goes on from CM076577.1 coordinate 798,948,181, forward strand.
GATGCACCACTTTGTATTAAATTTTACAATAAACCTCATCTTTTTTATGAGAATGTAATAAATTTTTAGAATAGATTCACACTTTTTGTGGAGACGTCAGTATAATGTCCCTTGTATATATTTGATGAAACTCCATGAAGAAAAGGTTTGTGGTTTGTGAATATTTTTCTCATATGATCAGCGTACCTTTTCATTGAATGATATTGAAGAAGACTTTTGAGGATTTATTACCTACTTGATATGTGTATTGTTAATCTTTCTATGTGTTTCCATACCTCATTCTCTTCAGTTGCAGTTTGTAATTTCAGATTTTTTTTGTATGTCTTATGAGTCTCTTGATGTGCTTATATATCTTATCAACTTTTATTAGTCTTACTCATTGAGCTTTCTTAATGGGTTATATATAATTACAGTTTATAGAACATTTTGTATGACAGTAACCTTTCATGATATTCAATGAGATTATTGTAAGCCTTGATATAGCTTTCTCTTGTTGACATATTATCAAACTGTCTCTTGTGTTGTTTTTCATCAAAAAAGTGGACTTTTGCCTTGCAGACCCATTGTCCCTTCCACTATTTCACACTTTCTTCTTTCCATAGTGTTATCACTCTAGTAATTTCTTAAGTTGTGGGATTTTGAGTTTTTAGTCAAAGAACACTAGAGGTAACCACAAACCTACTTCAAACACTAGGATCTAGCCTTCCTAGGGTTCATAAAGGGCTCTCTCTTTAAGATTTATCTTTGTTTTTATTTATAATATTAGGATAGTTATGAAAGTACAATTTGGTTTTTGTTTAAAGGGTTTGGTGGGGAAAAATCACTTGGAGGTAAGATAGAGAGAAATCTACTTGTCCATTGGGCTATGGAGTCTAAATCAAGCTAGCAGCACTAGAAATCAAGGCTAAAAGGTACAAATATATTCAGGGCAAGATAGATAACCCTCGGAGATTTGGGAAAGTGGTTTTTTGTGAGGTGGTATGATCGAGAAAAAGGGAACTTAAGGATCCTTTGATCCGGAAAATGGAAGTAGAAGGAAGAGGTCAAATGGGAGTGAGAGCAATTAAGAATTCTCAACACCGGAGATCAACAGAAAACATTAAAATGGAAACTAGTTAAAGACAGGGAACACTTGACTAATCCTGTAGTAATACTCCTAGTTACACATTTAGATAGAATAAACATATAATGAAATGCATGAAACTCGAAAAATAAAACAATGACAAGAAGGGAGTACTTCACTCATCAGCTTATCACAGGGATCCTGAATTATGATGCCAGTCAGCTTGTCCAGTCTGCTACTTTGAATTCAAACACACAATGCCTCCAATGTTCAACAAAAATATCTATAGTAAGTCCAGCAATTTTATTCCACACTGAATCCTTCTAATGTTGAAGTATTTATACAAAATGTAATTACAAATATCCTAGGAGAATTCTAGGAATATATTTAGGAAAAGGGAAATACCATCACATAATAAGAGGGACAGTTGCTTAACAAACAGCAAGTTGTCCTCTTTTATCCAAAACAAATAGAACCGCTTTATCTAACAAGGAGATTTTAAAGGTCAAGGTGTCATGCTTGCTGGCTGCTAAAAAATATCTAGCTTCTGAGTTGCCTTCGCTGATACTCTTTCATCTAATACTCTTTACCTGATTAGCTTAACTGATTTACTACTATAAATTTATCTTTTAACAGTGAAATCAACAAACTGCCTTTTTATTTTAATTGTTCATATGACTGTTTTACCTCTTATCTCTACATCAAATCAATAAAAGTTTGCCATTCTTCTTCCTTAGGAATTTTGACATTCCTCAACTTCCTGAAATTCTCATCAGCCTCTGTATATCTGGAAAAAGTGGGCTTGATGACAAAGAGATGTTTAATATCATGCTGTAAAAAGAAGAGATCTTCAAAATACTGAAGGAGTACTTTCCCTGTGGGAGTGCCTTGTGCTAGTGGCTTGTTAACTTTCTCTTTAGAAAATTCTCTGATATTTTTATCATAATCCTTCTGGGGCATAAGTTTTTCATTAAAAACATGGATGTTTGGTAGGCCTCTCTTTCTTAAGTTTGTGTATTTTACCATAAATTTTGTTATGGCAAGGTTCATTGATTCACATTTTTCTTCTAGATTATTCATCAAGTTCTTCTTAGTTATAACCTTTTTTATTTGTAAGATTGTTTCTGTCATGTCCATGATTTGTAATTCTTCCAGTTCTACCCTGTTGTTTCTGTTCAAGAATGTGATGAGTTTTAAAGCCTGAGCAGGCTTATTAGTCAACTCATCTTTTGTCTTTTTTATCTCTGTCTATACTTCCAACAACAAATCTCTCTGCTCATATATAACCTGAATTGAAGGCCATTGATTGTGAATGGCTTCAATAATGTTATTCCAGAGGTGATTTTTTACATATGAAATCTGCTCAGTGAAAGTTAGCTCTTTTTGCAAATTCTTGATTTGTTCTCCCAATCTGATTGTTTTATGTTCATGGGTTTTAGCATTTATCAGAGCTGCCTTATTTGTAGCTTCCAGATTTTCAATCATATTTTTCGATATTTCTTCCATAGCTTTAACAATATGGCTTGCTTCATCTGTTTGTTGAACATTTGTAGTAGAAGAGTCTGTAGCTGAAGTAGTGGCTGAAGTCACTGGCACTGCAGTTGCCAGTGAGCCCTTTGGTGCTAATTTCTCTCCTAAAGTAGAGGGAACTACTGTAGTTATTACTAGAATAACTGTAGGAATTATAGGAGTCTCATGTTCTTTCACAGTCTCTTTTTCTTTGACAAGGTGGTCCATTTGGGTCTCCATCTCTTTGATTTGAGCAGACAGTTTAAGAATGAGGTTCATCATTTCTTCTTTCTCACTTTGATCTTGAAGGATTTCCTTGGTTTGTAGATGCTCACTTTGAGGAAGCTTGAGTTGTTTCCTCAAAGCTGCTATTTCATCATTCTTTTTCTTTATCAATAGTTCCGCTGCTTGAATGTTTGAGGGATCATATCCCACCTGTAAAACTAATTCCTCTAAGGCTTTAATCCTTAGATCCTTGGCATATAAAGATGCCTTATCTATATTCATCTGATCCTGCATATTAATGATGGTATTCTGTAGCTTATTTGCACTCATTGCCTTGGTTGCTACTGTAGAATAAAGCATCTCTAAGCTTTGTCTGTGAAATTCAATTTGATTTAGCTCATGGATAGTTTCTATATCAACCTCAAGGTCCACCTTCTTATATTCTGTTGTTGTTTTAGGTGTGGAGGTAGTAGGTTGTAGAAATGACATGATCATCTTGTTACTAGAATAATCAAAGGCTGACAATAGCCTATTTTGATTTCCAGGCCTCTGTTTGAGGAATTGAGAATATATCTCTGTTTTGATTTCCTCATTCTTCTGCTTTATCTACTTGTATTTATCCTTGATGTCTAAATCCTTTTCCTTAGTTGTTTGTGAGGAAGACGCCTCCATGTAATGCTACTTCTTAATCATTTGTGTTTCATCTTGATTGGCTGTTGATTCCTTTTCTATTTCCATAAGTGTTTCATTGATTATAGTTGTGGCTATATCATCATTAGTTACTGGAGCATCTGTCTCATCAACATCAATTCTTACTTTCTCCTTGTAAAATGAACTAAGTTTAAGCCCCTTGTTATAGAATATTTTGAATTTGGTCTCAGTTGTTGTCTCTACTGTATAACCTCCTTCTTCCCTGCTTCTCTTTGCTGATGTCTCTGGCTGTTTTACAAGTTTTAGAGCTTGTGGTGTGTCTATTTTATCTGTTGTCTTTGTATTACTTGTTGTATCTATCATTGTATTTTCCAGCCATTCAAATTGGTTGGAAATTTTCTCAATCTCAGGCTTAAACTCATGTATGAAGGGTGTTAATTTTGATTTTACCCTTAAACCGCTCAAGACCCCTTCAGGATCATAGTTCCATGGAAAACTTTCTTGAAATTTAAAATCTGCTAATCTATTTGTGATTTCTTTTTCTGCATCTTTGTGGTTTATGATAAAGGGACCAACTTGATTCTTTAACTTAAATTGAGCCTTTTTTTTGGTAGCCATGAATTTAATAGAATCAGAATTGAGAATTTGTCTCAAATACTCTAGTGCAAAAATTCTCATGCTCATATATCTAGGCAACTTATAAGGTAATAAGTTGGATCCAAAAATTATTAACTCTGTATGATTCTCATAGAGATACCAATCTCCCATTTTACTCTATTCTGAAAGTTGCAGGATTCTTTTCATTTCCTCACTGATTCTGGGCTGCTCTGCTTTATTCAGAAGATTCATTGCTGGATGTAGAAAAAGGCCTGAAAAATATGTGTAGGTGAAATCACTGCCCTCTTTCCTAAGCAAGGAAGTCCAGAAGATAATGGATAGAGGCTTACCCTCCAAGTCCATCTTTTGTAATGCAATAGGAAATTTATCAGCTTGAAAGAATAAGAATAAGTGAAACAGATAGGATGAGTATCTAAAAACTCCTTCAGTGGGTAATTTTATCAGCTGATGATGGATGTTGTTGGCTATGAAACCAGCAAAGTCAAAGATGACTGATGGAGGTTGGCTTAGATACAAGGTGGACAGGAAACCTAGAATGGAATCATCAGTGTGTCCATCTGTAAAGTATCCAAGTATAAAAGAGAGCATAGAGATAATATGTCTAGACCCTTCAGGAAATTTAGCAGTGGAATAAGGAGGGTTTATTTTAGGAATGTCAACATGGGAAGGCATAAATTTTTGAAATATCATGAACTTCTTAGGAAATTATAGACCTAAGTACAACTAGGTCAAAGCTTCTATAGTCAGGGGGACTGATTGAGGCTGAAACTGTAATTGAAGCATTTGATTTATTGACTTTGTTGTGATGGTGAAAAGGATTTCTCTATCAGCATTGACTATGGCCCTTTGATCTGGTTCATAATATTTTTGACATAATCTGATAAGATATTGGCTAGGGTGGGTCAATGGAACTATATATTTGGGCAAATGAGTCTCCCAAATAGGTATTTCATCCTTACCCAAGTACTTTTCATAACACCAATTATGTATATCCAAGAGGTTGAATTCTACAACAGGATTAACAATTTTGTAGTCAACATCAGTCAAAGGGAGGCTTTCTATCGCAACTACAAATGGTTGGAGGGGATTCATTGTTGCAGCAAATTTGGCAGTGATGAGTGGGGTAGGTTTAGGGGATTTGGATCCTTCATATTTAAGTGTTTTGGATCTAACAGGTTTGCTTGTGCTATGTTTCTTAGTCATTTTGGATAACTACTGCAATATTAAACTGTTTGCAGGAGCTTTTTATATCAAACGGAGATATAATTTGAGCAGTTTTTAGGCTGAGGATGGATCCTTTTGGGCTTTTTGCTCAATTTGTTTTATCTGAGGATGAAAAACTGGCCTAAAGCATAAAACAAGGGTTTTTTGATTTGGTTCGACTAAGAAAGAGGGTTTCAAGGTATATTCAGAGGTTTTAGCCTTTCAGATCTTTAAATTTGATCCTTAAACTGTGAAATTTGAGAAAAATCACTGGAAAAAGGGGTACAGAGGAAAGCAGGGTTTCCTCGGAAAATTTTGCCAGGGTTTGGCCTATTTTTTGTGTTTTTAGGCACTTTTTCTTTGGTAAATTTTAAAATTTAGAGGATAGGCTTTCTCAAAGACTGTTTAAAATCAATTTGCAGGCTTGAATTCTTCGAAAAATACCTTTAAGTGAAGGTATTTGACTGTAAAAAGGGTTGTCTACAGGTTCTTGGTTGAAATGTTGTCTTCGGCAATCTTATAGAGCGGTGAACAATCCTTTAATAGTCTTCATAGGTAAATTCTAGTCAAACTCAGAGGTTTTGGGCATAAAAGGGTAATCATAGGCTTGAAAAGGCTTACACAGTGCTTATATCAGTCGGAAGATAATGCGAAAAGGTTGAATGAGCAGTTTTAAACAATAAAATGGTTTTACAAAGTTTTAATCATATTCATTTGATTGCATTAATTGACATTCAATTCAAGTCGCGTCAGGGCGGGAGGTGGTTTCGAGATTTAAAATTAAAACCGGATAGTGGTTATCGCGTCCATTTAAGGTGGTAAGAGGTTTTGAAGCAAACGAACGCGATCCAATAATATTTTAACATGTCATCAAGACAGAAATGGGCAATACAACCTATTTCGCATTTGATTTGCATTTGGGTGGACGATTAGTTTTTGTGCGTGATATTATATTAGAACCGTTGGATCTTTTGATCAGAAGTGAAGGGTCGAGATCTTATTTGAAAGTTGTAGCAAAGAAAGGTGGGACCGGGGTTTTTATGTATGCGGGCAGTTAAAAAGAAATACGCTTTAAACCTTTGTTTTTTGTCAATGGGTAAAGGTTTTAAGGCAAGGTATGGATATACCATGAGTTAATTATATAAAGCGTGAGGCTTTATATAACATGGCAGAAAAGTGAGGATACGGGAAAAGTTTAGTTGTAAAAAACAAACCTAATTTTATTTCAACTAAACCTTGGGTTATAAATTATGAGGGGAGGGATTAATGTATGTATTGCAAGGGGTGGACTTTTGCGTATGAACAGGGTTAAGTTTTGTGAACCTTATAAAAATATTGTTTCGATCCAAAATCTTAGGATAAAATTTAATGAGCGGGTTGATATGTTTTTATTCAAAACACTTGCAGTATGACTAAATAAAACACATTTAGTGACGCTTTTACTTTATTATATAGTATTAAATCTTTTGAATGATTTAATAGCTATATGGGTTGGGATATTTATTTAGAGTTAGTTTTAGACCAAAGGGAATTTTATTTGGGTTTTAATTTGACATGTGGATAATAACTTTGGTGTAAAAACTTTGTAATAGTGGGTTTTTGGGGCTATTTAGATATAGGGAATTAGATAAATAGGATAAGGTTTTATTTAAGGACTTAAGAAACTAAGTTAAAAGTTAATATGAAAAGGGGAATGGAATGCACACAAAATACACAATATCACTAAGTACAGTGAATAAGTAAAGTAAAGCTTGTCTTTTCGTCATTTCACCATTTTACTTAGGATAAAGCATTTTTGAGGGTTTTTGTATGTTTCTAAGTGAAGGAAGTTAATTAGATGGGGTTTTATGTTTTATTAAGTAAGAATGAGTCTTTACTTATGAAAATGAGTTAAAATGTATGAATAAGGGATAAATAATGGTAAAGGGGGATTTTGTCATAAGAATTCAACATTTTCAACTAACCAGTCATCGAGCCTTGGGTCCAATCCCAAAAAAAGTCAGAGAAATGCTCTGAGCTTGTTGGACTGATAGTTTAGAATACTGAATACTTACAGGAGAGGGGAAATTAGTGATTTTTTGCCCAGTGATTAATATTACATGCTTTTTCCCACTTCTTTCTACCTACCCAACATTACTCTAACATTTTTTCTTGCTTTTGGCAGGTGCATTTAAGCTTGCAACCTTGAAACATTTATTATTTTAAAAGCAAAAACTATCTAATTCTACCTTATTTCATCTGAGGGCTCAGATTCAACTATTGAGATCCTCATTATTCTCTACCTATCTATTGATTTGTTGGGATTAAATTGTCTGACAAGTTTTTATTCACTATCTAAAACATGGAGATCGAAAACATGACAAGTCAAGTTTAAACAATTTTAACTCATCATGGATTATGGAATTTATTGACACTCTGCCATAATCATTTTCAAAAAGTAAAAAGTAGTGGCATTTGGACTTGCACACTTTCATGTCTTATTTTCATCTTTTTCTTTTGGGATCTATGTATTTTAAGTCCTTTGATCTTTCTTTTAGGACTTTTTACCCTCTTCCTTTTCTTTTTCTTTTTTTCAAAATATGGGAAAACAACTTGCAGAAAGCAAGGTATGTACATATTTTAGAAAATCAAGGTATGTACATATTTTGGAAGACTATCAAAGGTCAATTCAAAATTATGAATCCTATATTTATAGGACCCTAATAGCGGCTTCACATGGGGATGGCATTTCCTGGTGAAATGTCAAGAACTCTAAGACTAGTAGCCTTCAATTTTGATCATGATGATCCAGTAATTGTCTTTTGTTTTCTGCAATAATTCATATTTATGAAATTTTACCCTGCAAAGATTAGGGCCTTCTCTCTGGGCTTCAACTTTGTAAAGAAAATATCAAATCCAATCTAAAACTTCAATGAATATTTACAATGATGTAAGAGTAAATGGGACTAACTATTGGTTAATTCAGAAGAATATTAGTGTTTGAGCATCATACCATTTACTGGTCCTTCTTGAATATCTGTTCCATCCAAATCTTTGATAAAGAAAGCATTTTTACCCCTATATCGATAAATTACATAAGGTCCTTTCCACAGAAAGTCAAACTTTCGATGTTTGCCTTTGTCTTCTCTTCTAGAATCTCGTTTTAACACTTGGTCTCCATTGTAAAAATCATCTTCTTTACTTCTTTTATAAAAAAATTTCTTGATTTTATCCTGAATGACTTGTGATTGCTCATAGACTTATTCCCTTGTTTGTTGTAGATGAATAGTTTGATTAATTCTTCTTTGTATATCATTGATTTCCACTTGTGATTCTTGAATAATATTCATTACTGGCACACCTAAGGATGATGGAAAAAGTATATCCATCCCATATACAATCTGGTAAGGGGAAGTGCCAATAGATTTTTTGGTAGTAAGTCTATCTGCCCATAAGGCATAGACTAGCTTTTTATTAAAAGTCTTTTTTTTGTCTTCAAGTAATTTTTTAATGATATTTACAAGACTTTTATTCGAGGATTCAGCTAAGCCATTACCCTAGGGGTAATATGCAGTAGAGTGACCTAGGGTAATATGATATTTATGACAAAAGGTAATCATATTTTTAGACTTAAATGCTGCTACATTATCAGTAATTATGTTCTGAGGGCATCCAAATCTTGACAAAATGTTGCTTTCAATGAAAGAAATTATGACTGTATCGGTGGCTTGTCTAGTAGGAATGGCTTCAATCCACTTTGTAAAGTAATCAGTGGCAGTCAAAATCCACCTATGTTGGTTAGAGGATGGGGGGTGAATTTCTCCAATGAAGTCTAAGCCCCATTGTTGAAATGGTATCTCAGTTGAAATAGGCTTTAAGGGTAAAGGTAACAATTTATTCTTGCCTTCAAAGACTTGACACTTATGACATGAAGTAACAAATTTTTTAACATCAACAAATAAGGTAGGCTAGTAAAAACTAGCTCTAAGGATCTTATTTGCAGTACTTTTCCAACATAAATGTCCTCCACAGTCACCTGCATGAAATTTTTCAAGTATTTTGTCAGCTTCTGCTTTCAGTAAACAATTTAATAATATCCCACTTTGTTCTTTCCAAAAAAGCACATTATCTAAAATACAAAATTTCATTGCTTTAAGTTTAAGAAATCTAGCTTTAGTTCTAGACAATCCAGGAGGAGCTTGTAAGTTTGTAAGTACAAAGATAATATCTGAGTAACAAGGTGAATCTAGAAAGGCTTCACTGATCGTTGGAGGTGCCATCTCTTCCTGGTCATCAATTTGAGCAATAAAATTTATGTCTAATGCATTGCAGTTAGATTCGGCCATTAATCTGGCTAATCCTTGTCCTTTAATGAGTTTTGTTGGTTTTATTTCTATGTCATATTCTACGATAGTGGCAATCCACTTACCTCTTCTTCCATCAGGACCATCCTGAGTAAGAATGTCTTTAACTATAGAATTAGGGACATAGGCAATTATGTAAGAATAGAGAATGTAAACTCTGAAATCTTTTATGGCCTTAACCAAGGCTAAGGCTTGTTTTTTCATTATGTTATATTTTAGAGGGGCATATCTAAGGGTCTTACTGAAAAAAGCTATAGGTTTTTTAAATCCTTGATCATTCTTCTGTAGTAAAACTGCAGCAATGGTATGCTCTGATGCAAAAGAAAAAATTATAAAGTCTTTTTTGAAATCTGGACTGATTAAGACTGGTGTTTTAGTTAAAGTCTATTTTATGGATTCAAATGATTGTTTGGCTTCAACAGTACATTTTAGAATTGAGTATTTTTTGAGCATATTGTTCAGTTCTCTAATGATTTCAGCTAAGTTTGAAATAAATCTTCTCAAAAAGTTAATTTTTCCTAAGAAAGCTTGTAATTATTTGATATTTCTAGGTGGATGAATGTTCAAAATTGCTTCTATCCTAGCAGGATCAATTCTAATTCCTTCTTTTGAAATTATATGTCCTAGTAACTTACCTTCCTCTAATCCAAAGAGAGTTTTCTTGTGATTTAAATAGATGCCAAATTTCCTACATTTAATAAAGACTTGTCTCAAATGATCCAAGTATTCATTATCTGATTTGGAAAACACAGTAATGTCATCTAGATAGATTACCAAGAATTCGTGAATCTCCTTTGCAAAGGTTATGTCCATAGCTCTCTGAAAGGTTGCTCCTAAATTCATCAGACCAAAGGGAATTTTTGCATACATGAAAGTGCCCCAAGGAGTGGTGAAAGTTGTTTTAGCTTGATCTTCCTTTCGGACTAGGATCTGGTTGTATCCTGAAAAACCATCTAACAAATAAATTCTAGAGGAGCCAAATACCCTTTGTAATATATGATCCATCTTTGGTAAAGGGTAATTTTCCTTTAAAGAAACTTTGTTAAGATTTCTAAAGTCGACACATAACCTAATTTCTCCAGTTTTCTTTCTTGTTGGAACTAGGTTTGAAACCCAATCAGAATATCTAATTGGTGCATTGTTAGACACGGTCCTGTCAGTCCCTGGTAAGAGTCAAATTCTCCAAAGTTCATTTCCCGTCACTGGCAGTCATTAAATGCCATTTTGATCAAAAGAGTCATTTTAATTCTTGAGTCCAGGGTTTTGTCTTCAGAAGTGCTTCAATAACATGTGTAGGCTAGAAGAAGGTTCAGTGAGTTTATATTTCAAGATGGTTATCAATGCGAGATTGATTCTTCTTCAAAACCCTGTTTTGAAGAAGAAATCGTTAAATGTGTTTTCAAATATGTAATTATTGAAGATTTTCAGTCTTGAGAATTCAGAAGCAGCCTTGGTTATCCTTCGCTAAGCCACGCCACCATCCCTGTAAAAGACAACAAAGAAATTCATTATTCAGTCTAAGATCAGGAAAACCGTGTTCAATCTTTGAAGAAGGAAGTTGATTATTCTATACGCATGGGGCAACGTCAGAGAATCACTAAAACAGCTCAGCTGTCATGCATTTGAGGAAGTTAGTGTAAAGGAAATTGAGCAGCTTGCTGCTCTTTGTCCAAAGGTTGTAGTGTTGAGTGGCAGAGCAGGCGATGGTGAAGAATTGACATTCTCCATCGATTTGCTTGATTCCTCAGGGTTGCAAATGCATAAACAACTTCATATTCTGCATAATGCTATTCCAGAGGTTGGTAATTGAATGTCTGACAGAGCTATTACAAAACGCCAGAATGCATTTGAAGTACATTTACTTGAAGTTTCATGCCTGGGGGGGCATAATAAGCAATATCGTTGCTCGGAGACAACTCATTTGCATAGATTCCCAAAGCAAAGGTCGAAATTGAAGAGTAGGAGGGCCGAAATCGTGATTTTCAAAGCTGTGGACTGGACTGGAGGTGCGCGCTACGCGCAGAGAAGGCGCGCTACGCATATAACATCACCAGCCAGTGTTAAATACCAAGGGTGCTACGCACTTGCAGCGCGCTACGCATTGGGTGAGCGCGCTACCCATACAGTCTCAGAGCCAAAATTTTTTTTCCCTTGTGTCCAGTTTGATGTCAAAACGCCTCAAATGGCTTGCAAAGTCATTACCACTGTGGCATCATCGCAAGATGAATCATCTTGCTCACGATCCAAAGGCTGTAGAAGGAACAGTTCAAACTGAGTTGAACGAATTGAATTCTTCCAAAGGCCAAGGCATAGATCGTCCATCAAAATTTTAGCGGGCTCAACAAAAAAATGGGTCAATGGACATATCAAAATGGAATGTTGCAACTTAGAGATTTAATGGAAAGAATGCATGGCAGCTTCTTCTGTGAGTGTTGTTTGTTGCTCACTGTTATTAAAATATTACAAGAGGCCAAGGAAGTTGGATTTGCTTCAAATGCAAATAGTGAGAATTCAGTAAGATTTGAAAGCGGGGACATTTTACACTGTTAAGGTCAAGCGAAAGAAGTGACTGATCTGTTATTCATCGGTGTTACCTTACTCCAAAATGCAGATTGCTAGACGACGTTTAAACTGTTGCTGAAGTATTCCACGCAGCAATTTATAATGCATTAGAACTTCAGCATTCAAAGAGCTATATTCAGAAGGGGTTCTGCTTGATGTAATTTTGTGGGAAATCCTAATTCTGATCACTCACAGCTTTGGTTTTTTAAAATGTTCTGAACAGAAGTTATCTTGGACGGCTACCATACGAAAATACGTGTTCTCAGGGGTTGCATATGTTTGAAATACACAGATGTTTTTGTCTCAGATCATTTTAAACTCTGAGGTGCAACATTATACACATGAAATGCTATGACGATTCTGTCTGCTTAAACATATATGTAGACACGTTGGAGGAGGCTTTCATTTGTTTTCTTCTATGACAGGATTGATAATAAGTGGAGTCAGAATCAATGTTCTGTTTCTTCCAACAAATAAATCGAAATGAAAGTGGCATTACGTTGTATATCTTAGGTGGCAGTCATTGCAATATTTAGGCATTCGATTCATCTTTAGATCTAAAGAACATATGTGGCGGTTTGACCCATATTTTAGCATTAAAATATTGGGGACCTCTTCCCAGTTTCTGTAAAGTGGCAAATGCATTTCCAGAACATTTGGGGGCAGTTGTATAGGAATGTGCAAAGTGGCATTCAACGATTCGATTACCTATTTTGTCTTTAGTTAGTCTAC